>OX411309.1:116039051-116595716 GCA_948150685.1 Rhaphigaster nebulosa | reverse complement strand
TTTTACCTAAACCATTGGAAATGAAGTTAAATGATGATTTAAGATCAATCATATTAAAAAATTACAAAAAGAATATGATATAAAATTAAAAATATAATATTTGATAAAGCAGTAATATTATATTGACTTATTGTAAATTATGACTTATTTACACACTCAAGATGGTATAAATGTCCTTGAACGTCATTAATTAATAAATTATATAGAACAATAATTTTGAAAGCTATAAACATTTCTTTTAAATAGATAAGAAGAGACCATCGAACCTATGAAACGGATAATCATTTGTTTTGTCTGAAATTGTTTTATTTTTTAAATAAATAATCTTCATTTATCGTCCCAGATTAAAATTCTTTTCAATGAAAGTACCATTGACCGTACAAGTTATTGAAGGAGAAGCTGTCAATTCCTCAAAGAGCAAAGATAGAATAAGTTTATGTGATCTATAGACTATTATCAGAATTCAAAATACTCTTTGTTTGATATGAAATTGTATTAATTCTCTTTAGTCTTTACTCTGTGTTAATAACACTCTTTTTCTAAAATTCCATCTAGAGCTTTTTGTTCATTTATTACTTAACTATCGGTAATTTCGAGAAATTTGGTTCTACACTTTTGGCACTATTAACAAGCTGCAGATCTTACTATCTATACATTCTCATATCTATTATCCTATATCCAGTTAATATAGAATAGTAAATAAAACATTTCTATTTCTCTCAAACTGTAAATATTTTGCTTGCCTCGGGGACATTTTATTCTATAAACTATGGATTTCCTGGTTCCTATACTTGAGGGATATTTCAATGCCCAATGCCCACGCACGAACCACTTTATATATCAATTCAACTATCATTATTTCGGAAAGCATATCCAAGTTACACTACACTCTGGTGAAAATACATCGATAGAGGGGACCGCTCTATCTACTAACACTACTCTTAATTAATTATGCTCTCAAATTAATATGTGAATTTAGTTTTGAAATAAATTTGCAAACAGTTCCGAAATTCTTCTGTGCTCCATTGGTAGGAGATCCTCCTCCCGGTGAATAAGAAAAGGAGACTTTACAAAGGATTCAAATGAAGTGCTTGTAGCATAGCCTCGACTTCCTCAACATCCTTCTAGCACCAGGATACTTCCCCAGATGAGGGACATGATAAATAGATAGAGAATAATTACTGGAGGGAAGTCAATGGCCCATGTTCTTCACAATGGCCGGGGGAAAACCTGCTTTGCGGCTTTAGTATCCCCTTAAGTCTAGGGCGCTCCGCTCTCTTCATCATTCCTCTTCCGGAGGTGTATTCTGCATAAGAGGAAATAGGAATAATATTCGTAAAAATAAATTAAAAAATCAGATGAAGAAAGAAGATATTCTTTAAAGATAGTCTTTAAAATTTAATAAAGACCAATTTATGAATTTAATTTTTAATAAATTAAACGTTAAAAATATTAATGAAAAATATTTAAAACGTTATTTTATGTGCATAAATGTAAATTAATACATATAATTATAAAATAGAATAATATAAATATTTTCAAAAAATATTTTTTTTTTTGTTAATTTAATTATATTTTTTATAAATTGCAAAGAACAGTAATAGTACAATCACAAAAAATAATATAAAAATAATTTTTAAAAATATAACAATTAGCAAAATATTAATAAGTTGTATTTTTTAGGTTTTTAAAAGCCAAAATTTAAAAAACACATTAAGAAAAAGTTGGCAATGTACTTACTAATTAATCAATGAGATAGATAAATGTTTTTATTATTGAAAATGTGTTATTAAATATTTATCAGTATTTATGAGCATGTGGTCGTTGTCGCCATGAAATCTTCTTGTGATTTTGATTTTACTAGAAACAATATTTTATCCTTAATGTGCTAAAAAATCGTAGCATGATTCAAATTGATCAAAAAGAATCCTCCTATTGTTAGTATTTATCGCCGTGTATACAATTAGTTTTATTAGTTTATTTTCTTTTATAGCGTTACTTATAAATCAGTTTTAAGTTTATCGTGTAAAATAATTTGTTTTACGGTGGTAACGTCGATATGAATTTCTCCATGAAAATTTGCGAGATCGATAAAACCAAGTCAATTGTTCAAACCTCTTTTTCTAAAATTCCGTCAGGTACAGTTGGCAGGTGCCGATGGACTGATACTGTACCACTCAGATGGGCGTCCAGAATGTAGTTCATCATCAAAGATGGTGTCACCGATGTTTTTTATTTTTAATCCTCCGAATTTATAATGTTCTTCAAGATTCCATTTTTTAAACTCTAAAAATGTTTGAATGTTTCTACTTTCTAAGTTACTGTTGGGCCTTGAAAGCATTGCTTGAAATGCAATATCTTCGCAATATCTCTTTGGATTCGATGTAGCCCCAGTATAACTGAAATAGTTTGACTTTCTATAAGAAAAGAAAGTAAAAAGTTGTAAAACAAAAAATGTAAAATGTTACACGAACGAAAGAAAGTTTGTTAGATAAAAATTTGCAAGACATTGATTGTTGCTTATTCGCTATTCAATTGATTCCGTGTGTTACACTACTTGAAAGGAAGAAATATAATTCCAAAGAATAACAGTATATATTCCTCTGTTTGTTCAAATAGGGCGTTTTCACACGGTCCGATAATTATCGGAATCGTATCCTACAATTCCTGCAGCCTGACGCCCCATCGGTAAACCGTAGTCAATTCGACATCCGATTTATCGGACCGTTTGAAAACGCTCAAAGGTACAATTGAATGTGCACACCATAGCATGATCTAGTTTCTAAAATACGCATGTTTTGAATTTGTATATTTACTTAAGATTTGTCAAATTATTATAAGTATTGCATTATTCGATTCTAACAGAACGCGTATTACTTTTCTTAACTTTTCTTAACGTATTAACTTTTCTTTAATACATAATTTAATGTATCTTTTCAATAACTTGACAATAAGCCTGGAAAATACGCCACATGATATCAGGGCTCACAATAGCCGCACTTCCAAGAAGGAGATGGAACTGTCGGGGCCACATTTATGGATAATTTATGGCAAAAGATAAGTAACTTGCAAGTAGCTCATAAATATTATTTTATATTTTATGTAATATTAATGGCACAATATTACTGGGAAAAGTAATGTAGCCTATGACTTCATAATATAAATATTATTTCAAGTAAATTAATTAAAAATTTTAAGATTGAAAACTTGACAGATTTATAGGTAGCCGAAACTCTGTAGATCGTCAAGGAAAATAAAATAATACCTATAGTAATTAAATATTCCAGTAAAAAAAAAATCAGTTATTTCTTCCCAATTAAGTGACTAGCAAGAACTGTTGTTACCTTATTGTTTTGTTGGCTTACAATTATATATAAAATAATAAAACCAAATTAAAGAAATAATAACAAAAATAAAGCGCATCTTTCTGTGCCTCTTATAGTTAGTGTACTATTTGGGTTCCGTCTTGATCATTGATAATTTTTTATTCTTTACTATTACTACAATGTATAAATATGACACACTACTTGATGATTCATGAAATACGTTGACGATTATAACAATTGATATTGAGTTCTGTAACAAGCCTGGACTTGTGTCCGCTGGTATAAAGGCAATACCCAGGTAAAAGCTCCGACACTAAAGCGCGCACAAATGGTCGGGATGCAGCGAAGCATGGAGCTGACAACGGTGGCACAATGTTTACACTGAACTAGCAGGTGCTCTCTTCTGTTTACACGTTCATTCCTCTTGTCCGCAAGGCTAAGTCGCTTACTTAGGCAGTGTCACCACTCAGGTCACAACTACCGCACTATTTGCAATCACTTAGAAGCAAATGCTGTGAAACCTATTCTTAATGCTTCAACCACAATCCCTAAATAGTCTTCCAACACTTATATTTTAGAAACATATAAGTGATTTATACTTAGTGTGTAAACAAAGTGTTTGCGTTTTTTTTTAATTTTTTTTTTATTCCCCTTAAAACCGTTGTAAAAAAATAAAAACAACTCTGTTAGTTATCTATCCAAAATCAATTTGATATAATTATCAGTTAAAAGTAATGTCTAAGCGGTTTTTTATAATTTAGGATATGGCCAATTTGCGCTGTCTTTCTATAAAAGACTACTTAATTTAATTTAATTAAAACATTTTAAACATAAAATTTCAAGCGTTATAAAATTGCCATCAAAGGAAATTGTAAAATCTTTTGAAATAAAAATAAAAACACACTCTTATAGAATATTCAGTTCCCAATGCGAAGGAACAAGAGGATCTAGTGCATTATTTCAGCTACTTCTTCCAAAAGGAGGCTTTTTGTGAATAAAACCCAACATGATGCAGTTAAATAACTTACTTCTTTACACTCCTGTGTAAAACAAACAAGATTGGACTAAGTGTAAAAGAAGCAATGAAACAAAATAGTACAGAAGTGTAATTGGTCATATGGTTGTAACAACGCCATTGAGCTTCTTGAATTTGGAACAAGAAAACAATTAGAAGGTTCGTGTCGCACCCTACATGAAATTGGGTAGGAAAGAAGTCATTTGTGGGCAGTTGAGCAGTTTTTGGAATTCAAAACAGATTTCAAAACTACAAGAAAAACTGGATGTGTTTAGTTTTCACTAAGAAAATGCAAAAAGAGCTTCTCCAAGCACATATTACCTTTAATAAACCTTTTGCCATACCTGTGAATTACTCGATTAGCTTGTGAATGATAGTTGCAAATTGTGTCAATGCCGAGCTTATTGACAACAGCCGAAGTAACTTGTGGCCGACCTTTTTTTTTAAAAGTAGTTTTTATCAATTTTTTAAAACAAAATCTAAATAAATTGAAATATGAAATTATATTTTATATTTTTTTATCAAGTTGATAATCAAAAATTAATCTTTAGACAGAAAACTGAAGAGAAATAATCTATTAAATATTCATGGCGGTTAAACCATCTGCGATAAACACATGTTTTTAAAGCGACCCAAGACGGTCCTCCAGTGTACTGCTAAAGCACAAAATAGAGAAATAAGAAGTTTATAATCAATTCTATTATATGTAGACCATTTGCATATCGGACCGGGTACAGATAGGAGCGTTAGAGTCGCCTACTATTAGCGAGATATGGGCTACGGGAAGGGACACATGTAAAGGAATGCTCTGCCTCTTGTCTCTTCTACAGAGCTATTCCATTACCTCACTCTTTGCCTCTTGTTTGTTTTCTTTGCCATCCAATACCTTCGGTTGCACCATTAGTTCGGCGTGTCCAAAGAGTATACCTACATTTGGTAGGGTTATCCACGGAATCCGTACGGATTTGTCGGAGATTGGGATTTTATTTCCATTTGTCCGAAAAGGAGAAAAAACTAAAATAAACTCAGAACACTTAACAACTTCATTAATAATTCATGAATTGATCAAAGAGTGTCTGGGAGATGTTTTTTACTGTTTCGAGAAACATCAGTGATTACACGCGTTCAAACATTAATTGTAATTAAAATGAATAATAAAATAAAAGGTAACTGGATTCAGTATTTGTCTGCTACAATTAGATTTTTCTAGGATATCGAGCTTAACGTAGTAATAAAGATTTCAGGCAAATTGGGAAGTTTATAGCTCTGGAGAAAATATTAATTAAATAAAAAAGAGTTAAACTTGTTTTTTGGAAGGGATTGGACGAGGAAAGGGGGAAAATTACATCAAAACTGTAAAAAGACAACTACATACAGATGTATAAGCAAAACATAGTTTGTAAATTAAAAGAGTTTGGTAAGTGTAGAAAAATAAATATCTTTTGAAAATTATACTGCCCTTTTTCCTCGGTACTGCGGTTATTAAATGTGTGGTCTAGAAAACAAATTGTCCCAATTAACTTAAAGGAGTTAGATGAATGCGAGCTGGGCTAAATGGAAAGAACGCACCCAGGTGTTGGTCAAGGGGTAACAATCCTCCATTTATTTTAATTAAAAATTTTCTAAATATAACCAGGTCTAATAAACATTATTAAGCCTTTAATAGCATTTAAATTGAGGAATTTAATTTAATTTAATAACAATTAAATTAAAAACAAGTTTAAGTTTTGTTTTAACCAAAATAATCGAAAAGCGATAATGTAATAATTATACCTTCTTGTGTAATTTTTGGTTATAATTAATTTAAAAATAAATAACTAGTACTTGTGTACCACATACGCAAGAATTTAAGATTACAGTCTCATAGGAAATAATTTGATTTGAAGTATACATTGTAAACCAGGAGAGAAGAGAGTCAAATGAACTCCCACTTTCAGATATCGTTAGGCTAGTATTGATACAATAATCAGAAGAAATCTGGACATAGTCTAACTAAGAAGAAGATATCGTTTCGGATCATAAACGTATTACAATTTTGATAAAGAGAGGTTAACAATTTTGACAAATTTTACAACGAAAGTTCGGCAAAAATAATTCATAATTATATAGATATATACGGTCATTTATAATTATTTGCATCATTGCATCAACATTTCAATAAAGAAACCAAATATACTCGTATTCGATCTGCTAAGCAACACACACATTTCAAATACGCTGAACAAACCAGTTCTAGATAATGAAGGGCGCCAAAGAACTGAACCCATTTGTCCAAGGTTCCTAGAGGGGCGCAATAATCAATGCAAGTAGAGGTCTGTTCTTATCAGTTGCCAATCGAAATCGAAGGGAAGAGTAATTGTGAACATGGACTCAACTGCAGCGCTTGAGTTGTGATGTAATGGTCCATTCCCCTCTTGATATTCGCAAAGCACAAGGTGAAATCAGATACAAAACTATACAATGAACTTTTCATGATTAAGGCCACAAATTGAGCCGACTGTTAATTAATACAGCTAATACTGTAACGTTGCTTTCAAGTCTTGACTAACGACACATCAATATTCAGTTGCGAAACGTTGGCACAGGTTTACCTGAAATACTGCACTTGTTGAGAAATCTAAACGGCAAATAGAGAGATGCAGAAGCCTTGAGATGAGCCGATGGTACCTGACCTTTTGCGCCTGCAGTCGATTTACAAATAGGACCTTAAGCCTATTTGTCTACGGAAATGTATATTTATGTTAGAGAATACTTTACGAGCCGACGATGATGTGCTTATTCATGGTCGGCGGGCGGATCGTTGAGAAACCTCGGATAGTTTAAGGAAATGAAATTACTTTTAAGAACGAGCTGTGGTTATGATTGTGCGATTCCGGGTAAAGTAATCAATGGCTTAGTAATTTCTGTCGGTTTTGAATCGTTTATTTTGTAATATACTTGAATGCTACTTTGTTAAAATGTATTTAAAATTCCTTTAAAATTCAACTAAAAGCCATTCTTATAGATGACTAAAAGGATGACTGTCCTTTACCTAAGTAGCAAGGCAACTAATCAGAAGGTCTATGTGATACGCTAGGCAAACCAAATCCTGCTTGTAAACGTGTATACTTCAGACGAAATAGTCTAAATAAAATTTCATAGACAAGGGCACAATTCAGATGTGATACTCAGAGTGGGCTGAAAAAAGAGTGGATGGTGGATCTCGAATCAATAAAGTTTGTTTCTGTTTCAGCTTATAAATGAGTTCATAATTATCGTTTTCTATCCGTTTCCCTAATGATCAATAGCTTTACAGGTGTAAATCTATTGTAAGAAGGAGATAGGAGTATTTGTATTATTTGGGGGGAGGGGAAAGGGTTTGATGGTCATAGTGGTAATACAAATTGTTTCCCAATTAGGTCAGAATAACTTCCTCGCTATTCCTCAATGTATGTACCTGAAGCAGTGGGTTGTTACGCAGGAATGCGTACACTACTGCTAACACCTGTATTGTCTACAAGGCAGGGTAGGGTTGGAAAATAAAATAAAATAAATAAAGTACGTACCTGAAGATTAATTAAATTGACCATTGCGTTAATTGAATTGTTAAAGGGTATTGTCGCAAAATACAAATTAACATAAAATTAATACTGGGCAATTTGTACACGAGTCCCCAATTTTCTCTAACTTTGGGCCAAATCATACGAGCTGTTTAGGAAGTATAGGTGTGTCAAGGAAAATACATACTCAGCTGGATTAAATGTTATTACATGGAAGACGGCTACAAAAAAGTTTGTGGTTATTGCGAAGTTCAACGTTACTAAACCTTTGGATCCAACATTCGAATGAGAGCGTTACATTAATCTTAGTTTTTACAATACCTTATATACTATTACTTACCATATATATATATATATATATATATATATATATAATAGAACTAATAGAATAAAAGCGAACCATTAACTTAACGAAGGCTCTGTTCCTCATTATTCAATATTTATTTACATATACAAATTACCATTTGTTGTTTTGCAATATATGGGGATATTAAACCCCATGGATATTAAAAGGGAATCAGCCCCGCTGGAGGACAGAATGCGTTACTAGGACTGGCCAATTCAGTATTTATAAAATGGCTGAGACGGTGAGATATGATGCCTTTCGCAAGAGTGCGCAGAGGGTGAAATTGGACGTTTTATTTGGTGAACTTTTCCATTTTAGATTTTCTTGACAGATATTTGAAATTATAGATATTTAAAAAAAAGAAGATAAATGCCTAAAATTTGCATTGTTATTAGCTTCCTTGAGATGTAATCCTATGGTTCGGTAACACTAGGGCAAAGGGGACGTGACACCGTGAATAATTCCCGAATTGGGGCTTGAGAACTATACATATATTTCATTTTTAGTGCAATTTCTTGGAATGTCTGTATTTAATAGCATATAGTCCCATTTATTATTAATTATAAACATTACCAGGTATGTTTCTACTACTACTTTGTAGACCTAACAACAAAGATTGGCCAATCAGAAATCTGCGTATATTTCTGATGTATAGAAATCTGGAAATATTTCTGAAGAATCCCAAAAGTTTTCTTAGGGAAAAACGAAATTGAATGAGATTCAGCGCACACGAGCGATACGAATGTCATTCAGAGACTCCCAGAATTTCTAAACCAGCACATCCCTTAGGAGGGTCGCCGTCCACGATTGAGATATGAAAAATTGTATTCGATGAAGAGTTGGGAGCAAAAATTGTGATATTGAGAACCAAGAATAAAAATAGAATAAGAAATAATTTTACTGATTATATTTCTACTTATAAGTTTAATAAATGCTAGTTTTTCAGAATTTGAAATTATTTTTATGATAATTATTACCTCGTTACCTCAAAAAATAAGTTTGAGGAAAACAAAATTGCAGCAAAACTACGCAGATTCCGGACATTTTGAAGGTGGTAGACAACCTAGTGGTATGCCAGACCGCGTACACTGATAAGATATGTATACTAGGTCCACGCTCTAAAGGTTGAGGTTATTATCCAAGAAATATTATATTAATAAATCAAATCCTTAACTTTATTATCCTATGTTCGTTCCATTTTATTATTCTTAATACGGGCCGTGGTTGAAGCCCCTCTGATGGTCAGCAATTATATACCGGTCACACCCAGTGGCTATAATATGGATAATTGGCTCTTCACTGGATTGGGGAAAAATCTGGACAGTAGAGCGGGGAGGCTTATGTAATAATGATGTATCTTATGTAGCTTATGATGTATCACTTCCTCGTATAACCGTTGATCAAGAAACATAAGTTACAGTTCTTACCAAGAACTTCATATTATTTTATATAAAAGCCAATATGCAATAATTTTAGAAAATACTAACATCATTCAAGATCCATGCACGACTCAAAAGTAACTCCTTCCGATTGCATGCTTCAGTAATGGATTCTGCAAGGACAAGGAAACTCCTGAGTTCCAGGTAGCAGTACGATGACGAAGGATGCAAAAGAACAAGAAGTGTGTTTTTTTCGTTCTCATCGTCTGTTCAGATACACGGTCGAATGTTGAATGGAATTTTTAAAGCATTATTTATGGAGCGATCAGTACAGTGCTAAGAATTTACTACGTCAGTGCCTATTTGTGATTAATGCCGGGGATATCACCTTGTAGAAGCCCGATATGGCGATGGGCCCCTGAATAAAATTAGGCGGGACAGGGCACTCCATTATGACGCGGGTGACACTTTAATGTGCCGAATTTGACGCCTATCATTTTATTGTTACAGACTGAAAACTTGGCAACATAAGGTCGTATATCATTTTCAAAAGAGACAAACTTATAGATATAGAGATATGTATATCATTTTCGTATATCATTTCAAGCAACAAATGACAAATAAATGATAGGAAAATTATAATATGTAAAAAAAAAAGAAAACAAACTCAAGAAAGATTCTTTTAATTGATTTTATTAATTTACATTTTGATCGAAGTTTTCATTAATTATTGTAACCATAGGTAGCTTCCATAGCTTAGTCACTATGATACGAGAAGTAACGGTAATCTTCGACTTCGACGTTTTTATTTCAACCAAATCCAGTGATAGATTCACTTTCCAAGAATAAAGTAAATAGATAGATAAATTAATTTATTAACAAAAATATTATTTACAAATTGAGAGAGTGACCACTAATTCCAATTCTCGCTTCCCTGCATATTCTTGATAATCGTGAAATAGTCTTATAATAAAAAATAATATAAACTTACATTAAGCTGATCCATATTGAAAGCATCTTACCTGGAAAACAAAAACATGAGATTAGAAATTACCATCTGTAAATTAAAACAAAAAGTAAAGAAAGTGTAAATCGCTCTTCAAAAATATTTCATAAATTAAAAAATGTTAAAGAAAAAAATTGCATACCTATCCTAAATTAATTTTAATTTTCTTTTTTGGTTTTATTTATTAATATTTAGAGGGAAAAATTGGCAGTATTTCTAAAATGTTTTTAGTTAGTTTATTTAGGAATGTTAATCTTTTTGATTTAGCCTCAATGTGCATTGCTGGCTTTTCGTAAAATATCTCAGCCGTCACAAGAACCGTAGAATTTCAAATAAAATGTTTAATTTCAAATGTTCATTAAAATAAACTCCTAATATAGAGCAATGAAGAAATAAATATGAAAAACCTATAATTGTAGAAAAGTAATGATTAGAGAAAAAATTTAAAAAATAGAGAGTTGTATATATGTATATAGTGCATCGTTGATTATACTTTATTATCGATTTCTGCTTCTTTTAAAAGGGTGGAATGTTACATCAATAGGTTTGATACTTTTCAAATATTTGTTAACAGTCCAGGCATATTGTATTTTTGTCAGGAAAGTTTTAATATTTTTTGGGTGCTTATTACGAAATTCAACTTTTAACTCGATTTTTTCTAGAAATATAAAAATAAATATATAACTGCAAAAAAAAGGTAAAAAATTAATCTTTTTTCGTTTTTTTTCCATACCAAGTTTTTATCATTTTTTTTTTTAGCAAGATCAATCTATAATAAAATAAACTATCGTAAATTCCTTACCATTTTTTTTCTGTATATTTTTTCCTCTTATTTGACTAGACCCCGAGCGGATGCTTCGAAACGATGCCACGGACGAAAAAAAATTATATAAACTATAAGTAAGTATTGGTTGATGTTGCTAAAAAAAAAAAAAAGAATGCATTAATTTCATGCTATGGGAGAAAAAACGCAATATGTGAAACTAAAAGAACTAATTATTTGACCTTTTTTTTATTCCTGGGAAAAATTTGAGGTAAAAAGTTGAAATTCGCAATCAGCAACCCATAAAACATAAATGAGCAAATTTTCAAAACATTCCGACGAGACCCCTTTCTGGTTCCCAGTTGGCTGGACTAAGTTAAAAATTGCAAAATTGGTGGTTTTTGTACTAAGTAAGTTGGATTTTGTTTTTAAGTTAGTATCGAGTAAATCTTCAATGATACAACAAAAGCATTTTGATATCTATTAAGTATTTACATCATTGAAAAGGCAATAGACAAGACCTGACGGGAGACCTTGCAATATTTTTATAAGACTACCGCTAAGAATAAATCAGATCGAAAAGACATTCATATTATATGAATCAAACAAGGATACCTCTGTACTTGTATCAGGGGTATAGTTTACTTTTTATACCACGGGATCTCCGAGCTACGCCACCGGAACAAGAAGTATGCATTATTTAGGATCACGAGACGACTGCAGTGCTATATATACATCTGGGCTCCTACAATAGAGGTGACATGTGCCAACTTCAATCTTACGTAGGACGCAACAACTTCCGCGTGTCTGCTTCTCTTTTTTGTATCTACAACGTGAACGGGCCTGTGACTCACTGTAGCGAAAGTTAGTTCCTGAGCGCTGGTGAATCAGGAATTATCAGCATTTCCAATGATTCATCTCCACTGTTTAAGGCGAACCTCCTTAATCGCAGGACCAGGCCGAGAACATGTGCGATAGTACAATAGAGTAATCTGGCTAGTGATAAAAATACCGAAGTGAGTATGCTATAGTAACATGCTGTTTAAGTGTATATGACGTTCCAAATAAGGGGAATTCCAGTTTGTAAGAACTCAAGGGCCACTTGGAAGGTTTAGAGATGATGACTGGTCGAACATTAATGCGAGGCCAATTTTCAAGAAATTCTGCTTATTGAACAGATGTAAAAGTATGAAGTAATATTCCTTACATTCTTGTACTCCATATTTTGTTCTCTATTTGACTGAACGATGCGGATGCCAAAATTGTTTAATTGAAAATACGTATAATGATTTCAATTGGTTATGACACGATTTCATAATACTTAATTTCATAATACTTAAAATTTCACAATATTAAAATTTATACAAAAGTTACTAAAACCATATCTATTGACTTTTAAAGAAAAGAACTTGCCAGTGTATTTGAATTAATATTTGACAAGTATTGTGGATTGCTTTGCGGTTAAATATATTTGTAGAAAGAAAAAATTTAAACTAAAGTCATGGGTACTGAACTGACAGTGATTTATCTACCCCGTTCATTCTCAATTCAAAGACAATTTTTTTTCAGCATGAATGAAAATGAAGCCATTAAATTTTAAAGATATCTTTTCAAAAAATACTTTTGTGGGCTGCTATTTGGATATCTCAGTTTTATACGATTCTTTTCTTCTTCACGATTCTTCTTTTTTTTTTTAGATTCTCACATTTTAAGAAGCACATGACAGCAATAAGATGTGGAAATGAAAAATGAATAATCTTTGGTAGCATTTCAAAAAGGTAAGAAAATGTGAAAAGAATGTTAGGTTACTATTTTTTTTTTCTGATGTCTGGGAGCTTAAACATATTAAGATAATGAACTAGTGCATTTGTAGGTGTGTAAGGTTGCAATTAATGCTTTTGTTCCCTGACCATTGAAGATTTACTCGGTACTAACTTATAACATAAAATACTACTTACTTGGTACAAAACCCATCAATATTATTTTGCAATTTTTAGGGCATCGAACTTAATCCAGCCAAGTGGGGACCTCAAATTTTTTCCAGAAATAAAAAAAAAGTCAAATAATTAATCTTTTTACTTTAACTTACTACGTATTTTTTCCCATAGTATGAAATGAAAATTTTTTTTTTAGCAATATCAACTAAATTATAATTTATATAATTCATTTTCATCCGTGGCATCGTTTCGAAGTATCTGCTTGGTCTCCTAGACAAGTAAGAGGAAAAAAATATTTACTGTGGTTTATCAGTATCAGCATTTGGTGGTGTGTAATTAGAGAACTTAAATTTAATGAATCAGCGACAAAACACATAATATCTTTATAAAAAAACTGATGAAGGATGAAGTTTTTATAATTTATATAGATTTAATCAAATATTATTTAATGACACTAAATGGTCAGTGTAATTTTTTATTAAGCTAGAGATACAAAAATATCTAATCTTTAACATTAAAATCCATTAATGTTCAAGTCAATGATCCTAGTACCTCTAGACTAATTACCAATAAGCCTCAATATTAATTTTAGAATCTAAAATTTCCTTAGCGTTACCACGTTTTTCTTTTCTTAATAATATTCATATTTGTTTTCATAATAAATATTTAGTTAGAAAAGGGCTTTAAATTAGGGATAAATTGCAATAGTAGTTCATCCACAATATATTTATTTACGATTCACGGTCGTTAAAAAAAAATAGTAATTAAATTTTTTTATTAATCAATGTGTATATCAGATTTTCCACCATTGCCATTTTATTATTCGTCGTTTTCAGGTGAATTTGTTGCAATGGAAATAAATAATTCGTTAAACAACCATATTAAAAGAAAAGATTTTACTGAAACCATTACAAAGTTTTTAATGCATTTATCGCTGTGCTCCGTTCACTTATTTTATCCTTTGATCATTTATCAGAAAGTTTTATGATTCAAATATTTATTTACCGTTGACAACACATAGCTACGTAATTAACGAGAAGACTTTAGTGCCTAATGAATAAAATAAGACACATTAAATACTTCATTGTTTTCTGCAGGTAGATAGATACATTCAAAAATAATAGTTTATGACCAAAAAAAGACAATTCATTTCAATAATATTATCTTTTCGTTTTATTTATAAAAATGTTTTTAAATAATTTATTTATGAGCATTATAATCCATAGAGCGTTAAAAAACTATCAGATTTAAAATTTTAGTATTAAATAATAACCTAAGTTTAATATTCTAAGATAGTATGAACTAATGATAGTATGAAAATTACAGTAGCCGAAAATGGGGAAAAAAATAAATAACATAGATAGAGAATTTTTTACTAAAACTTGAAGCTATAACAGTAAATCTTAAATTATAAATCATAATAATATTATTTCCCATCTTTATTAAACTGCTTAGGGGTCCATCTATTTTATAGGAAGAAGGATATTAATGTTTATATATTTAATTTACGGTTACGCAAATTTCCGTCGAGATATTACCAAGCTTAATGCAATTCACATAACTGATTATTTATTCTAAAACCAATTTAGGCTAGGTTATGCAAAGTTTCTTATCGACACACAACAGCTTGTGTCTCTAGTGTCCTTCTTCATTTATATTTTTAATCTCTCTTTTTAATATATTTTTTTCTCTTGTGTTTTTTCTCTACTATTTTTAATCTCTAGTGTAGTATTATATTTTGTCAAAGATTTTTTTCTTTTTAAGACTTTTGATTACTTTTCCTCTGTTTGTGCTGCTATCTCCCAGTTTTTTTTGCAACCTGCAAACGTTGGAGGTTTCTTTCCATCCCTGATTTCTGAAAATAACTATTAACTAGCAGGAATTCTTTTAAAATGTAGCCAATTGTCAGTACCGCATAGCACGTTACACATTATGGAAGTGTATCATTTTAATGAGGAATCCGTGATTAAGTCGTGTTTGGCTAATCCTCAATCGAGTAACTTCTCTTCTGCTGTTGCGGTTCGAACTTTGATAATGTGTGGATATTTTTTATGTTTCCTTGACTGCTTGATCGGCCGCTTCATTCCTTTGATTCCTACGTATCATGGAATTCAGACAAGAACTTGTTTAAGTTTTCAATCATCGAACAATAACGAGCTTTTTTATAACGATGTCTTTAGAGTATATGTCGGTAAATGCCATCATAGCAGATAGGGAATCCGAAAATGTAACACAATTTTCTTCTTCGCACTGCATCATAAGGTGCAGTTTTGTACTAATAGCGTCGCATTCTGCGGTAAAGTTGCTGGTTGAAGTTGGAAGCTTATATTTAATAATATTGGAGTCAATTACTATGGAAACTCCATTATTATAATTTGATTTGGAGGCATATGTATGGATATGCTTACTATTGCTATATTTTTCATTAATTTTTTAATATTCTGTCTTAATATATATATATATATATATATATATCTTAAATATATTGGGTTATTATATTTCTTGAATTTTCTGAGGGTTTGAGGAAGTTTGAAACTTAAGACTTTCTGATAAATGATCAATCAATAAACTAAGTGAATGGAACACAGCGATAAATTTGTCAAAAAACTATTGTATAATAGATTAAGTAAAATGTTAACTTCTCACCAATTTATATTATAATAAGGAGTGAACTAGTTCGTATCACTCTTGGCAGCACGTAATTACTACCTAAGGCCAAATTGACCACAGGTGTTTGCTGCGTCAAACGTTCATGTGATTAGAGAGCTGATTCTATCATATTTAACTTGGTGAGCATTAGTAAGGACGAGAGTTATAAGGTCTGTAAAAGCCACATTCCAGTTTTTAATATATTATAAAGATTTACATATTAGTTAAATTTTGTTAAATACAAAACTTAATCAATCATGCAAAAATAAAATGCAAAATAGTTACTCCAAATAAACCGCTGATAGTAACTGGCAATCACCTCGTAACTGCCTCCCTCTTGCGAATGGTATTCCCATTGGTAATTTATACATGGATGTTTTCCTTTTGATACTCGGGTCAATTATTTTTTCATCTTGCGTAAGCTCAGCAATTAGTAGAACTGACTAGTTCGAGATGGAAGCAGACCAACATTACTTCCAACTACGTGACTCGAAAATGCAATCAGAAATTAAATAAAGTAATCAAATCGGATAAATTACACCTCAAATGAGCGTTTCCTGTAGGTTAATGGTTTTGATTATTACACCTATTATTCCGAGAAATCGACGATAGTTGCCATAATTCCGCGTGTAACAAGTAGCTTATATTCGCTTAATTTTTTATTCTGCAATCAGAGGACAAATAGTTCATGTATATTTTTAAATTGCTATATCGTATCTCTTAGTTGAATGGTGTTTAAACAATGTGCAAGCACTATTGAATACAAAAAATTATTGAAAATTAGACATAATCACAATAAAACCCATCAAATTACATCATTCCAAAATACTCTTTTACCTAACTTGATTACGTAAAAATTCTGATAGTAAAAAAAATTCTGATACCTTGTAGAACTAGGACTTATTTTTCACGATACGAAACAGAAAACAATCAAAATTTAAACCAAGATAAGTCGTAGTGCATATACTAGGAAACCGAAAAACATGAAAATGTTTCTTTCATGTCTTTCACAGAAATAAGTAATTTGTACAAAGGAATACTTAAACACCCAATTCCTCTAAGACCTTAATACGGCATCAAAATACCTGCAACTCTACATTCGTACTCGTTTCAACCGATAAAAAATATAAACAAACCTTTTACGGCAATTCACAAAGTAGTGTGATAGACTACATATCCGAAAATACTCCGGAAGGTTCGAAAAGAGCTGAATGAAGAATAATTTACAATGTGGCGCTCGGGTCGAAAATTTAAATGTCTTCAGTCATGATGCCGGAAGCTCAAATATCGCCTCTTGATAAAAAAAGTTATATCGGACGTTATTTAATTTGTTTCTTGACTCCGTCCATTTTTTTCTGATTACAACAGCGAATAAGGAACGTAAATTTACAGTTCTATGAGAGAAGAGATATCGGGGTTCGCATGATAACTAAATATTTACGAAATGACCTTGACACAAATATGATCTCGGGAGATAACCACCGGATTATTAAATAAGAATTAATTTGCAGATAAATATAAGGGCGCCCATGAGAGCTCATTGTCTGGCGAAATTAGTACTTTTATATAGAGTAAATGAGTAAAGTTAAAATATATATATATATGTGTGTGTGTGTGTAGGAGTAAAAAAATTCTTCAGGATAGTAATAATAAATAGATGAATACAGAATAAAAAACTTCGATTTCAGATAATATGCCAAATATATATATATATATATATATATATATATATATATATATATATATATATATATATATATATATATATATATATATATATTTTAAAGAAAAATATTAACGTTTTTTTATATATATTGTTTTAATGTGAAGTAACAATGTTAAGTACCAAAAAAATCATTTAAATCAAACCAATATTAGTGACAATACAGCAAACAATACTAGTATTGGATTCAGTACCCAAAGAGTTAAGGAAAGTGTATAGGTATAGGTACGCCAGATATTTGAAAAATAAAAATTCACTTGTTATCCATATGAGTTGTTTTAATTTTGAATACCTGTACCTAACACATATACTTAGTACCCATAGATGCTTGAAAATGCCAAAAATAATATAAAATAATGTATAAAACGTTTTAATCATTGCTTGAAAAATTGGTTGGTTTGAAAAATTTGGTAAAAGAGACAAAAATGCTAAATAAAATGAATTTTATCCGGATTTGTATCCTCATTCCTATTTTGTATTTTTTTTATATTTTTATACATTATGATATTAATTGATATATTATTACATTGTTTTGAGGTAAACACTATTAGAGGATTCCACCCTGAGATAATTATTTTTTTTTTAATGAAATGGTTCTTAAAAAAAAAAAAAATTGTGAGAAGACTAACTAGTGAGAATGAACTTGTTGACAGACTCAATTCAGATAGACTGAATACAAATTTTAAAACATCTAAAGGGCCTAAGGAGGGAAGAGACACAGAACTCCTTGACACAGTTTCAGTAATCGAATGGGAAGGCTCCTGTGCCGTACCCTGGAGAATGCTGTCCTACCTGCTGTGGTACGCCCAATCGTAGATCTAACAGCTCATTTATTATCCGGTGTCTAAATCTAAAATCGCCAATACCTGTGATAATTGGTTTTACGAATGCAAGGCCAAAAATTTAGAACGAGCAGAAACCCGACCTTGACCTGGAGAAAATTGGATTGGCTACTTTTCTTGGCAACTTTCACTGGGCCAGCTGAGCACTCGTCTCCAGCAACAGATTGCCAATGCCCAATCCTTCTATCCCTATATTCAGCATCTTATCGTTGGCTTCATTTTATAGCTAAGGAAGAAATGGAAAAGTTTAAAACAGATGGTTCGAATATTAAGTACTTCAGTAAAATAATTCTATCTCACAGAATACTTGGGTACAAATTAATAGAAATTCAAAGAAAAAACATTGTTTCCATTGCGTATACATTTATTTAATTAGAGCCTTGACTGTTTCAATCATTGCATTATTGTCTACAAGTAAAAATCTTTAAATTAGATTTTAATATTACAACCCACCACATGCGACAAGTGTGATCGGATCAGATTTCACTCAACTATAAAAAATTAACAATAATTATTCTCAACTGAATTGGCTTTCATTGTACAAGGCAGCGTTCTGGGTTGAGATTGTTTATTATCAATGATAACTTATTGAACTATTTATCTATTGAAATTATATTTATTATTTTAATCATAATTACCACCAATAATTAGTTATATACGATGTACATAAATCTTATTTAATTATATTTATGTTCCTAAGTTTATTTGGATATTATATGGGGATGGTGCTGTTATGACTACCTAATAGACTAATTAATCTTAATTAATTGGTATTATTATCTTATCTGAATTATTTCAACTGTATATAGAATGCTTTGTTGATTTCTTAATTTTGATTTGATTATTTAATATTGTTTGTTTCAATCAACTATATTTATATGAGGTATTCCCCGAAAGAAAATAATAATTATCATATCGTATCGTATCACTATTAATGCCGTACTATAGATTCCTATTCCGGTAGTCAGGAGCGATGGATTTTGGCAAATGTGATGCCAATCCCTACAATTTCATGGAGAAGTGACGAATCCCAATCTCAATTCATAAATTCTTACAACTAATTTCATAAAAGTGATGGAAAAACTATGTTTCAAAGCTCAGACGGTGGTAAGTCGGCGAATCGAGACAAGACTGTTCGGTTTTTGTGGATTGTTAACACGAATAAACATACTTCCCTAGCATCGTTTATACTTGGAATGTTTTTAATACATTCGAGAATAGATATCAATTGCGAGAGTTCTCGCAGGGGTATGCTAGTTATTACATAATAGTACAACCCATGAGCTTAATAGTTATTTTCAATTAGAAATGAGATTAATTTTGACTGCTTTAAAAAAAAAAAAAAAGGTATATTAGTAATGATACTTTTAACTTTTAATAGGTTTTAGTTTAGTTATACCAATGGTACTTAATATAGTTATTAATGTTTACCAAGTAGTATTAGTTTATATACTTATTCTCAACATTCCTTCTAATAACTATCATGAACTTATAAATTTGTTTTACTATTATTTAATTGTTTAATGTAACCGATATCATAATTGCTGTTATTGAAAATGTCAATTGTATAAGATATACAGAAAAAAAGAACATAAAAAATATATAAATAATTAATGTAATGAACCTGTAAAAGAGGACTTCGAGTATAAACTTTGAGAAGACAGCTCAAACAATATAATTTTTTTTATTTTCCAATATAATTACAGTCAAAAATTTCATTTTTTCATTTTATTATATTATATCTACCACATTTTGGCTATTATTCAATTTAGGGAAAAAAAGGTCAGATGTTTTAAAAATAAATTGTTTATTAACGTTTTCTTATCCACTTATATTGGTAATAACAAAAGATTGGGGTACTAGTCTAAGATTTTGTATAACTCCATAAGATTTTTTTTTAAAACTTTAGATTGTATTTTTTTACCTTTAGGGTCAAATAAGAAATCTTAGAACAGGATAAAAATTATAATTAAATTTGAAATTTTAAGGAGATTAAAGGAAAACAAAATCCTTAAATCATTTACTAAACCTGAAATTGCGAAAAGTCGATCGATTATTTATTGTGTTATGAAAAACTTCTTCAGCAATTTATAAAGAAATATTTCAAGAAATATTGAAAACTTCTTGCAAACCCTAAGAAATGTTACCCCGACAAGGCTAAAAAAGTTTCACTTAAATAACAATCTTGTCTTTGTAATCAATTTTATAGTAGCTAAATTCCACAAATTCTTATAAATAAAAATAAATAGAAACTGAAAAAATAATACAATTTTCCTTAAGCATTAGACTGTAACTATGTTTTAGTTCCCCTCAGTAATAAACTTTTCCATAATTCGGAACCCCTATTATTTTTGTTTTGCGAAACTTCTTCAAAAGGTTGAAAAATAGCCAGACATCATAGCCCCCCCGTCGGTATGAGAATAGTATTAATGTAAATCTGCTTGGATATCAGGGAGCTTTCGTAGGGGATTTCAATTGCAAATGTAACGGCAAAGACGAGGGATATTAAATGGTGAATAAATAGGGTCGGGATTGCTTACATTTAAATTCAAAATTGTATGAGGGGATGGAAGCAAGGACAAACTAGTCAGAGGATATAACCAACTCTACAAACGAAACTTCATACTGTTTCGAATATTTCAATAATCATTGTACAACTAAATGTCAAAAGATTACGTTAACTACAATTTTGGTTGTTCGCTTCTTTCGTTGAAGTTATGAACCTGTCTCCGTATTACCTCCACCAGTTATCTTTCTCACTAGCAAAGCTGGCAAATCTTTTTTTTTTTTAATGGAGTTTAACATCCTTTCTTACTCCTATTATGGCAGACAGAATTGTTATTCTTACAGGTTACCAACCTATTCTAACCAGAGTGGTATGGTTAGAAGCTCGATTCGAACCATTGCCACTTCAGACTCGAGGTTTTCAAGGTGATTCCTTACCACTCTCAGCCACTACCACCTCAAACGTTGTTAAGTACCAATATATAAAGTCCGCCATACATAAGCGAAAAACTAATCATTAAATATCTATCAATGTGCTTTTTACTTTGAAATGAATTGAATGCTGATTGAGGATTGGAAAAAAAAATACCGAACAAGTGAAAAATGTCGAGCTTCTAGAAACCCAAAGGAGCGTTTGCATCTTCCGAAGCAAAACGAAAGGACGAACGTGTAGAGACATCCAAAGTTAGAGTTTATCTGAGAATGGCTCATATCTAGAATTACTTAATATCATAAGTGCAGCTTAGTGTACTATTGCCAGAAGAAGATCAAGTTGGTGAAGACCAAGTTTTACAGACAAAACCACCTGTTGACATCGCCAAATCTATTCCTCCGCTTCAAATTATTAATTTGTAATAGCGTATACAGTTGCTATTGTTTATTGCAAAAATTCTTTGCAGATAAAAAATTAAAAACAACAAAGATAAAAAAAATTTTGAGTTTCATTTTTATAATGTATCAAAGATTATTTGTATTTAAGTGGACGGACAAAGTTTCGCACAAAGTGGGCGGACATAGAAAACAGTAATAAAATTCTATATAAATGTTTTATTAACCAAAAACAAATCTAAAAGTCATTTTAAATAAAATGCAGTGCATTAATAATATATTCAGGCAGGAATGAAAATGAAGTCTATCGAAAATATGTATATATTTTTTATTCTAATACAATTTATATGAAGTTTTAAAAAATCATAGAACGTTCAACTTATTTATTAGAAATGATAAATTTATCATTATAGCAAAAAAATATTCGAGAGTTCTAAATCGCCGAGGAAGGAAGAATTATGGTTGACAGGACTTCAATTCAATCGTTGGCCAACGATCTGCAACCTGTTGATGGAATTTCAATATCAACCTTCCAACTGACTATTAAAGTGAGCATCCTTTTAATGCTTTTGTTTTAATCACTACTTTTATTTTAATAATTCGAAGATCATGTCTGACATTTAATAATGATTGCAGTAATGACCTTTTAAATTCTTTGAATTTGGCTACTTATTAAAGTTAATTAAAATACATTCCTTTTGATGAGAAAATTGAAGATATTTTTATAAAAGAAAACAAACTTCTTTTTAATCGCCTAATCTTAAGAATGTTTTGTAAATTTGTTTGTTTTATCACCTTCATTTATTCTGTGTGATACAGTTTAGTTTTATTTATACATGATATCATTAGAAAAAAACTGTAGTAATAAGATTTTTTTTTTTGCATGGTTATTCATTTCTTCAAGATAATGTGAAGCACATATTTAGGACTGAAGAATGTATAATATAAATAAGATTGTATTGAATATTGAGATTTATAATAATTTGTTGAACACAATATGTTGCTTGAAATAAAAATAATTAAACTGTTTCAGAAAAGATTACACAAAATCCAGCAGAGAAGCAAGTTTAACATGGCATGGATATCATACTGGGAATCTGATTTGGAATTTGATCCTGAAAGAGAAATCCAAAGATAGTCTCGAAATCCAAGCATTATAAGAAATACAAGAAATAAAAATTATAGCATAAAAGGTACTGAAATAATAGGCCTCCTTTAAATAAATATGTTAAGTCGCAAATCTAATATCTATTAATTTTTATTCTCTTATCACTTGTATTATTCTAAATTGAAATTCTTGTTCTTAACACCATTTAAGTGTTATTAATTTAGGGTGCTTATATGGAGGCTGATTGTCAGTCATGTTAAGAAAAAAAATAACATTCCATTGATGAGTTCTTCATAATTGTGAGGTTTACTTTAAAAACAGAAAAAAATTATTTTTTCCAAACATGAACTATTTATTCTTATTATCTTCTTGTAATACATACAAAAATTAATTTTTACCTACATCAAATCAAGCCCCCACTTTTTAAACTCTTTAATAATTGAAACAGGTAATTATTCAAAAAGGACAACCTGCATATAAAAACATAACAGAGCAAAACATATACTACTTTAAACATCGCCGAATAAGTGAAACAACTTGTAAATCCCAAACCAATTATAAATATTTGACTGTAATGTTTAACATGAAATAAAAACATTTTTACAAAACAATAAAAATCTTCTTGTATGTGTCCTCTGGGATGTATCAAGATCTGTACTTGAATTACTTAAATAAATAATTTTTTGAAATATCAGGACGAATGATCAGTAAACTTTAACTATTCCATAGGAATAATTCTTAAAAAATAAAATAAAGGCACTTTATTTAAAAACTTATATTATCTGAACTATTTTACATACCTAAGTGATAATTAAAATGAAATCGACTGTTAGGAAAAGAGTACCTGACAACAAAGACAGGTAAGAAACGAGAGCAGTTAGTGGGTTAGGTCTCGAGCTAAAAATAGCACAAGACTTAAAACAGGTACTAACGGTCATAGCCTTAAAGTACCAAAGGTCAAAGGAAGCCGATGGTTTCTTTTGGCTGATGGATTCCTGGCTCCTGATTTATTAATATGTCTATCTGCTTTTGTACAATATTCATTGCCCAAGTTGAATATACTCCTCTCTCAACTATCTCTAATAAACGGCAATTTTATTAAATTATTCTGTTCTTTGGTCAATATTAGACCATATGAAGATGAAAGTCATTCAATAATATTTGTAATTACTGAACTTTTATAACAACCACCGCTACTTACTAATATTTCGCCGAACAAGGTGAAGGCCTTACAAAAATATCAAAATGGAATATTACGAAGAATAACGTTTAACACATCGCTTTATGAGGGAAAAACCCCAATAAACAATAGAACTCCGTCACTAAGATCATATTTTCACAAAAACAAAAAAATTGAAAGTATCAAAATGCCAGAGGCTGGACAAAAAAGTTGAGACCCCAAACACACTTCTCTGACACCAACTTAATTCCTACCCTCTAACTAAATTTGGAGGGGCTATAGATATGCACAAAACCTTAAAAACCGTAGAGGATGGAAGAAAAAAGGTGAGACACATAAAAGTCACTTTTACAATGCCAACTCAATTCACATAAAAATTCAAAAACCACGAAAAACCGGTTAGTGTCGCAATAGTGGCCGAAATTTCGACTGAAAATTTATCAGTTCGATTGAAAACCATAGTTCTGTCTAACAACCAGACATACCGAATTTCATTTGAACCAAAGAGGGCCAATGGAATATAGTGTCAAAATATAGAAGAGAAATACACACATACAAATATAAACGCATATATATATATATATATATATATATATATATATATATATATATATATATATATATATATATATATGTATATCATATATATATATATATATATATATATATATATATATATATATGATATACATACATCATCATTATTCTATATCATCATTATATATCACATTATATATCATTATATATCATCATTATACATTACATATATCATCATTATATATCATTAATATATATATATATATATATATATATATATATATATATATATATATATATATATAAATTCTGTATTTAAAGAAATACAATAACACATAATCAAAGATAACTATTTTCTTCATCTTTAGAGAGAGCCCTTAGAAGATCTTGGTTAATGAAATTGACAAGTCTTTTAATAAAAGCGAAAAGGAAAGAAAATACCAATATGAAGAGCCAACCATTAGAAATGATTTGGCCTCTAAATTTGATTGGTTCTTTGTGTCAACCCCCAGAAGTGTACCAACAGCAATGAATGCTTCCAATCCATTCTACTGCCGAGGCGGCCATATCTCACCATGAAAGTAAATTTTTCTTATAAATAAGGAGATACTGGAGTGGGCTTTTAGCACTCTTCTTATGTTGAAAAAATCTCTTGTTTGTCTAAAAGCTTTTGGTATATCCAATATTAGATAATTTAATTAAAAGAAATTATTATTAATAAACTTATTGATCTTAACATTTAGTTCTGTTTCATATATATATATATATATATATATATATATATATATATATATATATATATATATATATATATATATATATATATAAATTCTGTATTTAAAGAAATACAATAACACATAATCAAAGATAACTATTTTCTTCATCTTTAGAGAGAGCCCTTAGAAGATCTTGATTAATGAAATTGACAAGTCTTTTAATAAAAGCGAAAAGGAAAGAAAATACCAATATGAAGAGCCAACTATTAGAAATGATTTGGCCTCTAAATTTGATTGGTTCTTTGTGTCAACCCCCAGAAGTGTACCAACAGCAATGAATGCTTCCAATCCATTCTACTGCCGAGGCGGCCATATCTCACCATGAAAGTAAATTTTTCTTATAAATAAGGAGATACTGGAGTGGGCTTTTAGCACTCTTCTTATGTTGAAAAAATCTCTTGTTTGTCTAAAAGCTTTTGGTATATCCAATATTAGATAATTTAATTAAAAGAAATTATTATTAATAAACTTATTGATCTTAACATTTAGTTCTGTTTCATATATATATATATATATATATATATATATATATATATATATATATATATATATATATATATATATATATATATATATATATATATATACAGAGAGAGAGAGAGAGAGAGAGAGAGGGCTATATCATTTTTAAAACATAAAATAAAACAGTTTAAATTTCAAATGTTATATTTATGTTATATTTTATAGATACATATTATATTTTATATCTTTGAAATTTAAACTAGTTTATTTTAGGTTATAAAAGATATGAAAATAATTATATTGATATTTTATCTTATTTGAAAACTGAAGTTAGCGATCGAATATATCTGATTCGATGGATCATTCAGATTCTTGGAATTTCATTTGAATCCAGTGCCTTCTGAAAAAATAACAAGCGTGTTTTTCCAGTTCTAAGTCAATTATTTGTTCGGTACTGACCAACCTTCAAACCGGAATGTCAAATATAGAAACATGGAATCCCCAATTATCGATTATAATGGTAAAGGTCAATTAGGAATAAGTTTTAGAAAAATAACATTTGTTCCTATTAGAGGTGTCTATGAGAAAAAAAATATCATAAGTTCACAGGTAAGTAAGGGACGTGGAGTGAGGGAATAAATTATTCGGTCCGCGTTACAAAAATAATTGTACAATAAACTGGCTTCTATCTCTCCATAGCACGAAGTATCCAAAAAAACAAACACTATCTACGTATCATATATTCCAGTGACGTATTGATTTTGAAAATTCTTTTTTTCATTCTTTTTTTTTCGAACTTCCAGATAATTCCAACAATGTCTTGCGACAGCATTATCAAGTTTTCCGCCTCATTCCAAGGTTTAGTAGTAGAGGCTGAACTAAATGAGGATTTTAGGTTATTGTGTTGCAGGGGATGCTGGTAACCTTGGATGAGAAAATAATTAGACATAGAAGATGAAAGAATTGGCAATTTTCCAGATTACGATGAAAAGCAGACCCTGGTAACAGGTGTGTGGAAGACTGCGAAAAGGTATAGTTAGCTGCATGTACTGTATACATGGATTATCCTGCTTATAATGATGGCCATGTTATTGTGTTTGGGCACATATCGTTAAGATGGATCAGAAAACTGTCAGTCATTTTTTCATTGAGCTAGATGTCTAGAACAATCTTTATGTTCGCTAACCAGGAAATATTCCTGTTTTCTTTTACAGCATGTTATTTCGAAATATTCCTTGGTATCAACAAAAGACCAATTTAATTTTATTGTCGTTTTTCCCCCCAAAATAATAGACATTTACAAGGTTAACGGAGGGAGTTGGGGGTGCATTCATAATCCAAAGAGCACGGTTTGGAGGGGTTTCGGAAATGTCATATATATATATATATATATATATATATATATATATATATATATATATATATATATATATATTTTCCCGTGACATTGGGTCACTTCCAGCGGTCTCCTTCGGGTCAAATGAGCTTAAATTCGGTAAGTCCAAATGCTTTTTCGCGGTTGTTAAGGATTTGAGGACATCTACAGCTCCCACCAATTGAGTTAGATGAATAAAAATTTGTATGCGAATTGAGTTTGTGTTAAAGAAGTGCTTTTTGAGGTTTAAACTTTTTCTTCCGCCTCCGCCATTTCGAATTTTGTAATTTAGTTAATATTAAAGATAATTTGAAATATGACCTCAGAGACGGAGCTCTGCTGCTCACGATGTTAATTCATTTTTTAAACAGTCTATTTAATATTTCTTTGTACTTGTGAAATGCATTGCGAGGCGTCGTTTCTGTTTAACAGGATAATATAAACTATATTTGCAATAAATATATAAATGTGTCATCATTAACAAATGTTAATTTTCGATGGCATCATTAAATAGGTTGCCCATCAATCACTTTTCATGATCATACAGAATTAAAAATCTGTTTCTTTGGTGCATCAACTGTTTTGCTGAACTTATTCATTTGAAGAGCTTGGGGACAAGAATGTGATAAGTCACAATTTAGAAGAAAATGATTATGCGCTCCTTTGTTTATCTATATAGCTCTTTATTATGTTAGTTTGTATGCATTCCGTGAGATAACAGGACTATCTAATAGAGCGGTACCAAACTAACATAATAAAAAGCTACACAAAGAGAAACGAAGTAGCGTATTATACAAAGTACTCATAAACTTCAAATAGGTGGTTGGTCACGTTCTTGCCCAAAGCCCATCAAATTATGGGCAGGTGAATCCTCAATATCTGGGTTCAGCTTGCTTGTTCACGAAGTACTGATGCACATTTTTGGTAGTCATAGAAGCACAGTCCTCGCCTCATCGGAATGGGTGTTTGGAAGTTCATTTCTTCATTAAGTCGTGTGTCAATTGCCGCTGTTTGTATCTTATCTGGTTAAGTTTTTAGTTTATTCATTGCTCATATTGTTAAATATAAATTTAGTCCCTCAATTAGAACCGAAGAATCACAAACCAAAAGTTAAGGCCAAGAGTCGCCATAGCGGCTGAGCTTATTGGAGGACACTCTAACACGCTCCACCCAGAGATGACCGAATCGATAGTACTGTATTTGTAATCAAAATGAAATTTCCTTGTTGAATAATTTAAGTGTGTGTTCAGAATTCCAGTTTCGCCGATATGAAAACGCTAAAAATTTATATCAATATATTTTTTCTTAATTAAAAAAAAAAGTGCATATATATAGTACGAAATTTCAAATGTATATTATATAGTTTAGTAAAATAGACACTTTAATCTCATACACGGAGATTCCCAACAACGGCTGGGAGCTGGTTACTGGCCGAAAACGCTCGATAAACGTAGAGAGGGACCCAAGAAAATTAATGAAGGTAAGTGACGTTACCATTACCGAAAATAGTTTTGATCCCCTATCAAATGTTTTAAATATTGAAGAGACACAGTCAGGTGCAAAGCAGCCTGCTCGTATTATACCCCCACCAATTCACTTAAGCGATGTTCAGAATTACTCCGCGCTAATAACATTACTTCAAAGTGAAGTTGGTGAAAACAACTTCAAATTAAAATCGACAACAAAAGGTATTAGCGTATACTCCGAAAATCCGGATATCTACCGCCGTTTAGTGTCTAATTTAAGAAGACTAGGTACGGGTTCCCACACATACCAGTTACTCGAAGATAGAAGCCTTAGGGTTGTCATAAAAAACTTACATCACTCGACTCCTATTGAAGTAATAAAAAGCGGGTAGGAATCTTGGTTATGATGTCAACAACGTTGTGAATGATATCTTATGTTTCCAAAACCATTACCCATGTCCTTTGTAAATATATCAAAAGCAACATTTAATGAAAAAGTTTTCGATATAGAATATTTATATTATACGAAAATAAAAATTGAAGAACCAAAAAAAAGAAACTAATTCCTCAATGCATACGCTGCCAGCAGTACGTACACACTAAAACATATTGTAATCACGCTCCGAAATGCGTAAGATATGGTCTCGGCCATGATAGCACCGTATGTACAAAGCCAAGAGAATCCGCAGCAACCTGTGCCAACTGTGGTGGATCCCATCCTGCCAACTACGGTGGATCCCATCCTGCCAACTACAGAGGGTGCCTAACTCTAAAGAACTAAGGGCATCAATTTGGATTCCGAATCCAACATTCAAACATTCCACATACACAGGGTGACGGACTACAACCAACATGCCTGACACCCGCAGAAGGTTGAAGAGAAGCTGAATGAGGGATTTTCCGGCCTAACCATGCACGATTATCACGACAGGAAGAGGTGCCGCTGGGTACTACTTTTTATCATGCCTTTCATGCCACGATAGCATTTTCTTTGCCGGCACATTCACTGGTTATCTCATCGACAGGTGTGAATATAAGAAATAAAGCACCAAAAAAATATATATTATATAGATGTTTAAACTCTAAATATAAAATAAGAAAAAATAAAGCATTGTGACTTACTGGAATGAGAACATGCTTTTAATTTTTTTAAATTTATTTAAATGTTATGTGATGGTAAAGGGGGAATTATTTTAGGATTGTTTAAAATTTGTACCTACTTCCAATTATTCAAATCAATAGTTATTTTTTCAAAAAATATTAGAAAATGACTCTTACCGTCGAATAACCACGAAAATGGCCAATGAACATAATGATTTAAACGTCAATAAATGAATATAAGTGAAAATTCTAAATATTTTTTTTCTACCTGAAGGCGTTCAGGCGTACAGAAAAAAATTATTATTTTTAATATAAAAAAAATTCAACAGAGAAATTCTTTTTATTTCAATGAAAAAAAAAATTACAAGTGAAACTTTATAGAACTTTTAAATTGCCTCAAAGAAAATTGATACTAGCTTACCGAAGTTCTCGTGAGTCAACAGATTTGGTTCAATAAGTATGCTTGAGGTATTCGAAATTAATCTGATAATTCAATGTTTTACCTATTGAAAATAGGTCACCACCGAGTTAGTTTCTAAATAATAATATCGATTTATCTATTATATTAATCGATATAAACCTCGTTTGTCTGACGATGAACCATTCTATTTTTTCTGTCTCCCCCACCCCTCCCGCTTCCGAAGGCAATACAAAGAGACGACACCGAAGGAGGAACACAAAGGCCGAAGTGGGAACGCCATTGAGAGCGGATGAATGGAGGTTCTGATAATACATCCATTGATAGCGGCGCCCATTGATAGTGATGCCCGGTGGCGATGTCTAGGTCATCAGCGGGTATCTAGTCCCGTAGCCGCTATCTTCGCCCGCATATCTTACGTCGTTGTTGTTGTTTGGTCCTCTTTATTGACGGCTCAAAGAAATAACTAAAACATTTCACCGATCAAACATATCTATTGAATTTGCAAAGAACAATAACATAGGAAGGGCATACGCTAGAATTTCTTTGGGGAGGGGGCGATCCTAGAGAAATGTATAGCTGACATTTCTATGATCTGAGGACAGGACACAAATTTGAGAAGAATTCCTCTCATTAAAATTTCACCCGTTTCAAGAAATGTTTTTAAAATCGGACAAGCATTTGTGTTTTGAGGATTTCTGGAGCAGAATTTAGCTCTTTATAATTTTATCCAATTCATGGACAAAAATTTAGAGCTTAAATTTTCAAGATTTTGAACCTTTCAGGAGAATAGTTTAGCTTGTTATTATATGTCCTTTCCAAAATCATTTTTAAAAATGTGACGAATTCGGTTGTTTTGATACTATTAGTTGCAGATTACAGCTTGTTTTAATTTCAAGATGTGATGATGCGGTTCATTATCGTGTTCTCAGCATATGTTCGCCAATGATGTAAAAGTTCCTGTGAAGGGTATTTGGTTCCCTCAGGAAATCGATGAACATTTCATTAAACACATAATATACCTGCTCGTTAAAATTATTGATTTCTGAATGATGAAATTTGTTTGTTTTGTTAAAGTAAAGGTTTCCATTATAACTCGAATTAGGTGAGGCTTTCAAATCGTATAACAAGATCCTAAAACTCTACATATATCGGCCAACTGAAAAAAATTAGATTAGAACATTAGAATTTTAAAAATTCAGTTCGAATTTTGAAGTGATTATAGTCCCCCTACACTTTTTTTTCCAACTAAATTTTCTTTCTTTTATTTCTCTCTCACCACTTAATAATATTTCTTTTGATTTTGATGGGGGGAAGAGCAAGGCCCCCTGCTATTTCCCTCCCCTTGCGCACTCCCAAGCATTAAAATAGAACATTTAGATCTAATGAGTTAGTTTTCAGAACTAAGAATGTTGACCGATTACAATTATGTTTAAATGGCGATAGGTTGCTGAAAAATGATGTCATCTCAACCTCCATTTATTACATCAAACTATCATTATAGAACAAACCTGAAAAACACAAAATCGTCACAAAGAATTTAAAATCAAGTCTGCTTGAATATAGTTTCTACATTAGTAAAGTTGTTTTAATTTATCGCAATCCAAAATGAGTTTATTTTTCATATAAGCAGTATTAACCTCTAGCCGCCAACAACTTTTATTCTTATTTTGTATGACGTTTCGGCTATCTAGAGCCATTCCTAAGTCTGCAAACATGTTCTTTTTGTGTTAATACGTTAAACAATTTTTCTACTTATACTCATGCGATAGTTCATCATTTATTTACATTTTAGTTTATATAATTCCCATTATTTAGGTAGTATTTTAATTTTACTACTAATTACCTTTCACGCTCCTTTTTCTTATCTCAATCGTTTTAATAAAAACTCGTTTATTTAAACGCAAAATATCATTGCAAAGAAAGAAAGAAATACGATCAGAAAAAAAAATAAACCTCATATAAGTCGACCACCATCGTGGACCATGATTCTTCTGAGAACAAAAGGAGACAGCTCATTGAAACAAGAATGAACTTCTAAGAATGATGATGTGTCAGTAGCTGTTGCTAGAGCTCTAGTCAGCGTTAGATAGGGTTCGTTTTAAAGAACATTTTTCTCAATTTTTTTTTTAAATTTCTTTATTGCTACACGAAACAATTTTTGTTTTTCATAGTGCAATACAATTTTTATAAATCTACTTGGAAGTTACTATAAAAATAACTCTAGAAAAACATGACTGAATAACATTAGGAATTGTTTAGTATAAAGGAGAATAAATATAAAACTGGTACAAATTTTAAATTTCTTAAAAAATAAAATAATATCATAACTCATGAAGTAGTTCAGGTAAAATTTTTTTAATAAGCAAAATTTTATATAGCACAAAATACAAAGCATACTTAAAATAAAAATATGTTTTTTAAAAACAAATTTCAAGGGCAAAGAGTATTTTACGTGACAGGGATAGTTTCATTTAATATTTACTTTCAGAATTGTTTTAGCTAATTCACAAACATTTTTTAATAAAAATATCTTTTATTTCACAAAGAAGCTTTTTATTCTGCGTTTCCCTGTTATTTTATTGACTAGAAACAAAGAGAATTTAATAAATTTCATTCTCAAAATACTTCTTTGTCGAGGAAGCCTAATTCCACACCACACTAATTGGCAAATCTGGAGCCAGTTCTAGAGCAATCCCAAAAGAAACCTCAACTTCGTTTATATGAAATTAAAGTAAAAAAAAAAGTAGAAGCTTTCCTTGATGTGGGATGTATGAAGCCCAGCAGGAGCTGAGGAAAACATTCAAGAGTGAAGAGTAATTTAAAAAAAACAAAAACACCTCTTTGCTATTGCTTCCTCCGATTTAGTAAATCAAAACTATATTCCTCTTCAATGAAATTTTATGTAATTTACGATGGTGCAATTGGAACTTAATCAGCTTGAATAGTTTTTGAGTAATCGCTCCCTATTCATCAAAAAATGTGGCTTGCTAAATAGACCACAAGACTTAAATTTCTTACTTTTCTGAATGGAGCCGGACCATGGTCCCATATTAACTTTTTTGTTGCTCTTGAAATCCACTATCACCTCTTTAAATATTTCCCGTGCCTTAAGGGACACCTTGTAAATTGGGTATAAAGAAAATTAAATTTCCGACGTTTGTGTTGTTTATTTACCTTTCATAGTAATATGAGAGTGGTCGTGTATTTCTAAGTTTAGTGATTTACTGATATCATGCCGCAAATAAGGATATTCCCTGTTTTGCGATATTTTTGTGCCTTTAGATATGAATATTAATTAATAAAAATTTAGAAAAGAAACATAAACATGAAAATGAAACCAAAAAATGGAAAAGTATGAAAACAATAAAAATGAATAGCTTAAAAGAAACAATCAAACAAAAATGCTGCAAATTATTATATAATGGTTTATTGTTCCTGATGGCTTTTGGTTAGGGTCCAATACAAAATTTGTGAAGGCTTTGGTATGGTATACTAATTCCAAAGCACTTTGTATTATTCCTCTATCTTCATAAATGGTCGAGTTATGAGGGTTTAATTTCTCTTATCGCCCCCCATTTTGAAAAGAGCTGGCGGGCGATGGAAAATATCAAGCTCCGAAGATCATCCTGGAATGACCTGTGACTTTTGTGCATCAACTCCGAAAAATGGGCCCAGTAGTCTTGAATAAAAGACGCGGGCGTCGTATGGCGGACGAACGGATTTTATTTTATTCTATTGGATTCTAAGTACATTGAAACGTGAAACCTCCAATTTTCAGGAGGTGGGAAGTGAAATTTTTATTTTCTTGATCGATTAAGATGGTTCATAATTGAAAATAATAAACTTACAGCAAGATGAAAATAAATGAAGAGAAAATTAAATAAATTACAATCAAAATAAGAATATAATTAAAGAAGTATAAACCGCATCAAATGAAAGATGCTGGGAGTCAAAAGTATGATTATCCGCTGTTCTTCAGATATTCGTTATTCTTTATGTTCTTCGGAAAAGGAAACTGCAGATTTTAGCAAATTCCCAACTTTATAGAAGTTATCGTACTATCCGGAGGATAGAAAAATGAGTCACATAACAGTAGAAACTAAATGAAACACACATATTACATGAAGGATGGTAATGTCGAATTCCGAGGATCATCTTGGGGTGACCTGTGACTTTTTTGCCAAATCCCAAAAAAAATCGTTCGAATAGTCTCGAAGAAAAGCCGCGGACGGCGTACGATGGATGGACGATTTATTTTTATTGAAAATTTTAATTCTGCATATCTTATTAGAATTATGTTATTGAAAATTATAAACAAAAAGCTTTTATATACATTTGTATTTTTTAAGAGCTTGATGTGCTGATTCCAAAACACTTTATATTTGTCCTCTATCTTCATAAATGGCCTAGTTATAGACATATGAAATCTCTAATCGTCCACCATTTTGAAACGATGTGAAATATAATATATACTCAGTTGAGTTATATCTGAACTATGCAGAGATTGGAAGCATAAAACCAAAAAATAAGTCCAAATGGATCGTTTAGTGTGTACTAAAATCTCCATATGTAATAACCGCTCTAGTCCTAAGTTTTGAATTCCATATATCGCTGCTGGATCTTTACAATCTGATCAAAATTTAAGTTTCAAAAAAGAAAAAAATAATATTGAAATTGAAAATGATTCTTAGTCAAACCGAAGGATTTGCTTCTTAATTAATATTATAAGCAGAGAAAATAATAAAATGATGATGGAGAAACCTTATGATGAACACACCTATTTGATAAATTTCACTATCCAATTGAGGAAGAACAATGAATATGAAATACGGTTCAGCGAATTTACGACGGTCCATATGTAGATAGCCGGGAGATGACCCTTTCAGCTGTGACATGCGGCCCGGAATGTGTGTCCCATCCATCAGGCAGCCCAAGCACGGTGGGGTATCAGCCACTCGCTACTGCGGATAACGTAGCAAATGGAGTCCGGGATAAGCGGAACGTAGGATGGATACTCTAATTTAAAATCTGCAAATATTTTGCAGATGAGGTTTTAGATATAGATAAATATAAAAAATAATTTTAACAATCCTATTCGAGAACCAGACCAACAGCACCGGTTTCTTTATAGTTTCATGTATACTGTTATATGGAAGTTTAAGGTGATCAGCCTCACGACCTTAATTTGGGTTTTCCAAGCCGGAAAGAAACTTTATCCGAGGTGCTACTCGAATATACTCGCCAGGTAAAATATTCTCGGGAATCTTCTGAATATAATCCATTTTTCATGGTTCGTAGTCAGGTACACTAACCACTATGAAGTCGGTTAGTTCACTACAAATAAATTACTGGAAAACATTGAAAATTAAATTAATAAAATAAAATGCTTTAGCATATTTCATTAATTGCTAGATTTTTTGATTATAGTTGAAGTTAATCTGAATAAAATCATCTTAAAATTAACTAACGAATTGGTTGCTAATATGATTAAAAAATTTTCTTACGTATCATATTTGATTATGAATGCCTAACATAAAATCCAGTGATTCTCACGGTCTTTTCTTAATTATTTATTCTATATATGTTTCGTTAGCTAAAAAGATAGATTAAGGTTTATTGGACTCGGAAAAGTAAATGTTAAATCCCTCTCTTTCCTTCCCAAAAAATAAATAAAATAACCTAGATATTGCGAAACGCATTAAAATTTACTTAAAAATTACTTAAATTTACTTAATCTTCCGTTCTAATACCGTATTCACTACGGATGAAAGATTTTGAGACAACATTTTTTTTCTCGAAGTATTAAGTTATAAAGCCTTTCAAGCTACATTATCCTATACAATACAACAGAATTTACGCAGAAGAAAATAGAACAAGATTTTATTGGGCTGTAAAAAAATAAAGTTTATTTATAGGTGCTTTAAAGGATATTTATTTAAAATTTATTTATTTGAACAATATGTATTTTTTAAATCAGACTCCAACAATTTTAATTTTAATATAGAACCAGATAATGAAGTATATTTTTAAAAACGGTTTGATAAACGTATAAGGTAACTATGACAACTAAAACTGTTACTAGAAGAGTGTAAATAAAAAAATTAAACCCGAAAAAAAAGATGTATATGTAATGAGACAAGCTAATATTGCTGTAAAATGTATAGAATGAACTGAGGAGGAAAGTAAAAAAAAAAATAGGAAAAAAAAACTGAGTGGGTTTTATATCTTCTTAAATTGGACTTCATTCCTTTAATTTCCACAAAATTTAAATTTCTGCGTTTAGGAATTCCGGCGCTGTACACAGCTAAGACCAGTTTATTGGCTTTAAGGATAGACTTCTTAAGGTCGGAAATAGCCTTGTTGCGGGGCCTGTGTTAGATTTTAATAGCAATTTTAGGGATACCGCAACCAGCGAAGATCCTTTCTCAAAACAGCATTTTTTTTTTTTTAAATTAAAAGAGCTTTTAAAACTATCTTAAACTGTCAATTTTTAACTTATGATTCTATAATAAGGCACTGATAACAATGACATATAATGCTAGAATGAAGTTATATAGAAGTATTTATGAATGACAGCTTAAAATTGTCAACTAAAACTTATTAACAAGATTTCAATGCAGAAAGAAAAAAAGTGGTATAACATTATTAATCGTTTATTAAATGAAGGGCTTGGGGAAAGAATGTGACAAGCCACAATTTTGAAATTAATGAGTATTTAGTACATAACGCTACTTTGTTTATCTATATAGCTATTTATTATTACTAATTATCATATACACAAACTAAAGAGCCATGAGCAACAAAATACTCATTAATTTCAAAATTGTGGCTTTTCGCATTCTGGCCTTAAACCCTTCAAATTATAGGCTGGTAAATCGTCAATATCTGGGTTCAGATTGCATGCTCTAAAAAGTAAATATTTTTAAACACTATTTTTTATTTCAGAAGATAAAAATTTGTTTTAATTTATTTATAAATAGATAGATATATCTGTAAAGTAACAAAAACATATTACTGAAATTAATAAATATTGGTAAATATTGTACGCAGTTTCAGTAAAAATAAATCAAATTCTCCGAAATTTAACTATGAAAAATTCAATTTTATCTTAAATACGGGATCATGTTTCCAATATTATATGAAATAATTCAATTTCAAAACAAACTCTGAATTTTTTAATTCATGTTTTTCCAATATGATTGGAAACCGCGTTACACATTTTCAACAGGTGCTGAAGGCAATGAAAAACTCTTGCTGCTATTTACATATTGAACATATTTCCGTTTAGTCTTTCCCCTTCCCTTCACACCACAGGCTGCATTATTCATTTTTATACCAGCCTTTTTACATGGAGAATAGTTGTTTTGATAACCTGTGCCAAGTGGCATGTGAAATTCACTTCATCGGCATATTTATTGCGTGCCTGAAATACATTGGTTCCTATGGGGCTTGAAAATCAGCTTTGGTGAAGTTTATGTGATATTGAGAAGATACATTATCAAGTCAATTATTTAATGATGGAAACTTAATTTAGCACTCAAATAATTATTGTGTCACTTAAATGAATAATCAAAATTACGATATATTTATCTACTCACATCTGTATGGGCTTGTGGTACACATTGGTAAATATAAGGATATGCCAACAAAATTAAACTTACTGGATACATCAAAGAAACTAAGGAAATTAAAAAGATAAAGTTTTGAATTAATTAAATAAAGTAAAAAAAAAAAATTAGAGAAAAGCAAATCAATGAATATTTTTTTTTAAGATAAGATACTAATATGCAGTAATATTTAACTGGACAACATAAAAAAAACCTCTGCTGATGGCGAGATAGAATATCTAACCAAAAAAGACAAAATCAGTAACATTTTCTTTTGTTTAAAGTAACTTTTGAAATAGAGCACCTCACAATTGTAATGTTAAACACACATTTAAATTATCTAATATAGATAATCCTGTAAAATCTAGGCATAATTTAAGAATTTTAATTATCGTTCTTCACAAAAGTCGTTATAAAACAACACTATATAAAATTATCTAAAATAATGCATAAATATCTGATTAAATATTTTTAATGTAATATTTCGTTCCTCCAACAAACAGAAAACATTTTTTTTTCTTTATTAGGCAGATATATATTTGCACTAATTTACTTATAATTCCCAAATATGGCAAACAAATTTAACCCATTTAATGAAAATTTTGAAACATAGATTTTCACGACTGTATCATTGTTCTTTAACATTATTGAAGTAATTACTGCTTCAATTATTTTTTAGGAAAATGTATACACGGGAAATAAATAACAGACGGTACCTGCGAAAAATAGAATTTCACTCTTATAACAAAAAAAAAATGAGTTTATACTATATTTATTAATTTTCTTTAAAGATTTGTTTACACACTAGCTAATCTGGGGCCTTGGTTGGAAACCTGGAAATAATTTTTAATTGTTCATTATATATCAAATAATATTAACCTAATATTATTTTTCCCGTTCAAAGTAGTGAGCCAAGGGAGGGGGAGGGGAGTAGGGAGCAAGAAAAACCTCAAGTTTTCGGACTATTTTCAGTTTTTGGCCTATAACATTTAAACGGCGCACCCTAGCGAAAATATTTTTATAAATTCCATTATAAATTAAATTCTGCGTAAAATGAGTTCCTCAAACTTGGATTCGGTTTGACAGAAAAATCAAAATTGAAAATCGAAAAACATCAGGATCACAAATGAGACCAGAAAGGGATCGCGGAGGAAAATTTTGGAGAAGTTCTGAAAATTTGTTCATTTATGTTTTGCATGGTGCTGTTTCAACCTTAGTTTCCTTGAATTTTTGCCGGAAGTACAAAAAAAAGCAAAACAAACATTTGACGGAGCGTCGAATCAAAATAATCTTTATAATAAAAATTGTAGGTAATTCAATCTTCTTTTATTTATTATAAAATAAATGATATATTTTATTTGAATAATGCATGATTTTTATGCATATCTTCATCTCAGGTATGAGAAAAAAAACACACAAACAATTTTTTTTTTTTGCATTTTTTTATACTTTCGGGAAAAAGTCGAGGTAACAAAGTTAAAATTCGTAATCAGTACCCTATAAAACATAATTTAACAAATTTTCAGAACTTCTTCAAAATTTTCCCCCGAGATCCCTTTCTGGTCTGAACTAAGGTTCAGATGATTTTGGATTTTGAAACTTTGAACCATTTCCAGCTTTCCAACACTTACTTCCGAACACGGTGCCCGAAAAGTCTAGATTAACTGGCCTATTAGACAGAATCCATTTATCATGGTCCACCATTGTTTAATCTTAGGAAAACAAGCATTTGAAATTTCTCCTAATGGAACAATAACAAAGAAGAAACGAAAGATATAACTTGAAAACATCTTTTATTTAATAAATCTTGAGAAAATAAATTTCATTTTTGATAAATATAATTTCCTTGGTTGTATTTTCAGAGATTGATAATAATTTGAGTAGCTGACGTTTTTTCCCCCCATCCCATTACGGGATTAATGAATTTCTGAAATTCTTTCATTTTTTCACAACAGTCTATTTCTTTCTTGCATTCTTCCCCCACTATGACGTTTTAGGTAACGATTTGATAATTTTTCCATGAATACTGTATTAGTTGATTAATTTTAACGCAATGTATATTGGACAAAGATTCTAAAGCCTTATATATATATATATATATATAAAAAACATAAAATGGACTTTGATTTTTGTTCAAATCTAGTTATCGATAATAATTCTTATGGCCGAGACAACCCTACAGATTGGATGCTATATTCAAATCATTTATTGTAATCTTGGATTTTACATTCTTGTATGGACAGATACACATATATATTAAATTTGAAATTATCTTCATTAGAACGACAACTGGTTCCAACCCACTAAAGCTCAGAAACAACTCAACTGCTACATTCACGATTTTGAAAGAGATCCAATTAAATTCCACAAAATCTTCAATAAATTATGGAATGTATGATAGTGATACCTTGTATCTAAAGTTAAAGGATTAATAAAATCAAAAGTGAACAATAATTATCAATACGATTAAATACATTTTAATTTTAATATAACATCACTCGTTAATCATAAAAAAATTTACAGATATCTAGAAGCTATGATCCGTATAACTCCAAAATCATTAACTATGTATAAACTAATTTGGTTAGTAGAAATACGGAATCACATTACTCATAAGCAGATGTAACCTTTAAAAACAAAAAAAAAATATATACATATATTTATTTATTAATATATATGTTTGTATATATATATATATATATATATATATATATATATATATATATATATACACGCACATATATTTTTAATTTACTGCTAAGTAATTTTTTTATGATTTACATATTTTATTAGATTGTTCATTTTTTAAAATTGTGATTTTAAAATATTTAAATATTCAACCATATATTAAAATAGCGCCAATATAAATCCCAAAAAAACAATTTATTAATGAAATTCCAATAAAGTTCAGTAAGTTAGATTATAAAACGCATTGTGAAGTTCGGCCTGTTTTTGATTTTTGTACATTTTCAAACCTTAAGAGTTCATTTATAAACATAAAATGTGAACGATATTGTCTATAAAATTATGTAACTATAATATTATATAAAATATTTTATAGAACTATAAAATTATATGTCTATAATATATAAAACTCTTTGAAGTATCTCTTGACCATTTAAAGTTTTTAACTATTTTCTTCTTATAGCAGTTATTATTAAACAATATGGTCTTAATATAATAATATTCAAATAATGCCATTTCTTTAGAAGAAAAAAGATTAGAACTTTAAATGGTCAAGAAATAGAAAATATTGTTCACATTTTGTGTTTATAAATAGACTGCAAAGATTTGAAAATGACCAAAAATCAAAAAAAGGCCGACACGTCAAATGTTTTTTCTTATGAAACTTACTCAAATTTGTTAGAATTTTATTAATAAATTATTTTTGGAGATTTATAATGGTTCTAATCTATGATTACTCAATTATTATTAGTATTTTTTTAAATTTTAATATGATTAAACAGATTTGAACAAGTGACTAAAAACGTTGTTCCGTACTACGTATGTGTTTGCTTATTTTTTCAATTAAATTTTGTGGTGGGGATGGGAATGATACCAGCATCTCAGGTGTTGCATCACAATTTCCATTATAGTCTTGGATTTAAATTGACATTGCATAACTATTCCGACACTAAAAAAGACGTTTTCGGTTCAGATTCGGAATAAACTAATTTTGGTTTATTTCTGGAGACTAGTTTGATAAAATGAGAGGTAATATATTGAGGGTGACCAGATTCTGAAATCTCTAAGGTCCACTTAGTGAGTTAAGGGTCAATATGGTCTTGGATTTAATTGAATCCAAGCTACAAAAAACAAACAAAAAGTATTGCCGTTCCTCGTTTAACAACATAGTAGATATGTTCTGTGTAAATTTTATTTATGAGGTAACCCAATCATGATATCAGTTTATTTAAAAAATTATAGCAATGTTAGTCTAGAACAAGGAAAGGAAGTGAGGGTTTACATTGAATATATTACAGATTGCCAAACAATGTTGAAGAATAGTTAAGTATTACGAATAATAACTCACAAAATTTTAAAAAAAATGAAGGTTTTGCATCGATTAGCTTTTTGAAAATTAAATAATTCCATCCGCCATTCATAGAAAAAGTTTTTTTTTCCTTCCAGACTAGTCAAAGAACGAATTTTCTGCTTAACCTATAAAATGGTTTGATTTCGTTAGCGGTTGCTTTGTGAAAGGGTGGAAGAATGCTTCAAAGCAAACGGTGAATATTTCTGGTTGGAATGAGAAGGAATGGCTGTCTATTCCGACTACCGAGGCTCTGCTTTTCGTCCGCTTTGCTCCCCCCGGAGCAAACAAAAGGGAAATTAGGACAAACAAAAACAAAAATAGACTTTACCTGTGTAAACGGAGATCAGAGGCTTATAAGCCCCACGATAACTGTTAATATTTCAGATTTGTTTAGTAGGATCCCTTTGTTTAAAGCATTAAAGATAAATCCGAAATAGCTGATAATTTCCTAGTAGCGGAGGTCACTGCGGGTGGTAGAGGCCACAACCCGTACAATTGTTGATAGTTTTCCAACCACGGGGGGTCGCCCATCCTTAGTGCCTTCTCTTCTTCGCTTTTTACGGGAGTTTACTGAGATCCTAACGTCGTCGCCTTTGCTTAGTTAGAATCACGTTGTATTACATTAATTTACCTTATTACTTTAATTATTACTTTTTTATCAGCAAAACTTAAAGTAATAAAAATACTCTACAAATTTAGGCTATGCATAAAGGCGCAGACTTGTGATGGTGTATTGAGGAGAGCAATTTTATTATCACTAGATTATTACAGGTAAAGAATAAGAATCCTTCATTTTCCATTCACGTTCGAAGCCTATAACAAAGTCGTCCATTCATACTCATTTATCTTCTCAAACCAAGACTGAATGTTTAATGGGAATTTTTATCAGTATAAACAAAATCCAAATAATGATTAAATATAAATTTCATTACTTCCTAATCATGATTTTAAATCTATCTTCCATATAAGGGAGATTTAATAGACCACACTTTACTTGGGTATAAAGGAACTTAGACCTTTACAAGCCAAAAGTTATGGAACTTATACGGACACACTACAAGCATTTCTATGATAAATCACAAGTAAATACTAACTAAAGCACATAAGATATGTCTACAACCCTCATGTCTCACAACACACATAGACTGAAAAGGAGCTGGATAAGGGACCTCCTTCACAAACCAGAAACCATTTCTAGATAGGTTGAGGTGCCTCTAGGTAAACCTCGCACCCGGATCTCTCATGCCACGCATATTACATCCTTGAATATGTAGTTTTATGTCATCCTGAATCAAGATCTGAATCATCTAAATAAAGATCATCAGAAATCGAGATCTGAAGTTTAAAAAAATAAATTATTTTGAAAAAGTTGTTGAATGCAAGTATTTTTGTGACAAAATGTTACTGAATCATCTCTAATCTTTATTAAGTACCTATTGACATTAGACTAATAATTGTCATTATTTTGTATTTAATGAGGAATTTTATGAGATACTGATGGTGCCTCCAGATGAAAGGCGTAATAATTTACACAACTAAAAATTAAGAAGACCTGAAAAATGGATAGATTATGTGCAAAAGAAAAAAATATATATTCAAAATTCCTTTAGTTATCAAAAAAGTGTGGTCGGAACAAAAACCCAAATCATTGTGCCCTGGAGGCAGTGCAATCATGGAATAAAGCGAACCTGTGATAAGGAAACTTTTCAACGGATACAATACAGAAGGCGATGGCTGAAGGGCACATATTACACAAGAAGTCTTATTACTGACCCTTCTATCATTTTATCTTGACCTCCCTGCTTTCATAACCTCACTTATTTTTGGCCACTCTCATTCTTCGTATAATTTATAACTATTACTTTTTCCCGGCCACAATAGATGGTGGGAGCTGGAATGAAATAATACGATTTATTAAATATTATATAGAGCCGATCACGAGGTACACGATATGGATGATCTGTTTGTGGTAGTTTTAAGCTGAAAAACAGAAGTACTAAATAAAATTTTCCTTTAAGAATTACATGGATCCAATGCACTAGTATTAAACCTGAATGAAATAAATTTAATACTAAAGTAAAACCTGCAGAAATAACCGCCGGTAAAACTAATCATTTTAAGTGGAACTTTTAATATATTTAGAACTTCCATAAATGTTTGACATCAATTTTCATTTAAAGACAAAGATGCGCTTTAAAAAAACTAGAGTAAAAATATTATTTTAGGGCTAAAAGATAGATTTCAAATTTTAGAGGAAATACCTGAAAATTGGTAATTTGAAATGGATAAGATTGTTCTTAGAGCCGTCAGAAGTACGGTATTAAAATGACCAACGTAGGGTAGAGGTTCATAAAAAAATTGTTAAAATTCGTAATTTTAGTTTTTGGCTTTGATTTAATTAAGTATGATATAAAGTTGCAAAAATTAAAATGGCTGGCCCACTATGGTACATATATTAAAAGTAATTTTTTTTTTTGTATTTGTAATGTGTTTTTTGTAGACGCCATTGTTTACTAAATACATGCACCTATTGCATATTTAATTTAAAAATTCGAAGTTGATTGTTCGTTTTAAATTGCTATCAGCATAGTTGGTTGAAACTTATTCGAGTGACGATTATACAATAAAATAATCACGACTAATGACTAGTACGCTAGGACTTGTACGATTCTGGTAAATATTATTTTTCCTAGGTTCATTCCTGTCCTGCTAACAATTATGTGAATTACTACATTAAATTAAAGTTTTATTCATGATTAAAAATTTCGACTAAAAGTTTAAGTTTAACTGTCTTTTTTTTAGTCGGATAAATATTCAACCGATCAATGCTCAAATCTGCCTACTAGTTTTATACGTATGACAAATTTTATTTTACCTTTTATTTTTCTTGCTTTCACAACTCATTATCTATAATATCTAAAATCTGGTATTCATAATTTCTAATATCTAATAGATTTATAACACGCATTGTTTAGTTGCATATTTGGTCATTGAAGGGTTATCTCTGCATATTTTTGGCATTCTAGGATTCTTTATTGCATATAATTCGGTCCCTGATCAAACCGACCTAATATACCTTACGTGCATTCCAATACACGTATTTGATAAGATAATATTTGATAATACCACCAAAAACCTAGGCATATTATAAATCATTCCAGTTGATGGAGGATAAAGAAGAAGCTTTAAAAGGTGTTAATGCTGGAGGATTGACTAGCGACGAGGGATCTTGGTAGAACTAACAGCACGTTATTTTCCCATTGAATCTCAGGTGACCACTAAATATCAACATACAAATTTCTGAAATTAATTTGTTTAAAGTTGTTTTTAATTTGTATATGTAAATGATATCAATTCACCCCTTCCAGTTCATCCGACTTGACCTTGCACTGCGGGGCAATTAACATAGTACCTACTACTTTATTTTTTAAATTGCGGCTAACAATCAAAAGACAATCTTTCGAAATTAATATAAGGAGCTACAGTAATTGAACTATCATTATTCCATGAAAAGGCGCCAAGCCTTATTAGAACCGTCCCGGGTCACGGCGACGGAGATAGCGCGGCACGCAATGTTCTCAGCTCCGCATAATCGATGATACACTTTAGTCAAAGAAGGAAATACAATAATACAACTAGGCAAAACCAGACAATCTGCAATTTTATTTGTATGAAAAAGTTTGACAGCATACCTTCGGTGTCATTCATCCATTCATTGAAAAAATCAAGATGAACTCAATATATAATAATATATACTCGATAGATTATCGTGATTGCTGAGATCAACATCATACGAGTAGCCAGTCCATTCAATAGTCACGCTATATTATTACACGACTGCCATGCAACTGTTAATTACTTGCTGCTACAGGACACGGGTGTGTATTCTTCTTTAAAAATATTTAGGGATTTAATATTCCAACAAGGAAGTTAGTGGAGTCTGAACATTCATTAAGTTGGAGAGTTTTGGGTGTTTGGAACTTGACGACATCAAGTATATTTATTCACAATTATAATTATTTCTTAAATTTCATCTCAATCAATGGGCTAATTTTCATTTTCAAGAAAGTGTATGTAAATTCACAAATTTTTCAGAAATCTTAAAAGGACGACATAACGATATGATAATAAAAATATATAGCTTTGAAGATATCAATAATATAATACAACTTTTATTATTACTTATTCAGTGGGGTGCTATTGGAAATAGGACTTTATTGTCAGTAGAAGGAGGCAACGTTGCCAAATCAACCATCAGTTTTGACTGACGATTAGTTAATTACGCCTTAGCTTCATTTTCAAAATTAGGATAAAATGAATGAATTAACATATCTATGTGTTAAGGTAACGTATGTCAAGAGCGAAATTTAGTTATTGGCAATCTTACCAGGGCAAAGACTAAACCACTGAAGAGTTTTTGACAATATATGTTTTTTTTACGTTTAAGCGTCCAGGCACCAGTTAAATTAAATTTGCATACAAATTCAAATTTAACAGTTTTACGCCAACATCTTAACTCAAGCAAGACAAATAGGGATATTCACCGTCTTGCATACATATATGAGCCTTTATTTTATTTTATGATTCACAATAATTGTTAGTCTCACATATAACGTTAATTTTAAATACCTAATTTACAAGTAAAAGGCAAATCCTTTATTAATACATTGGCGCCTAATATATCTAGTAAATTACAATGATCAGAAAGTTATTAATTACATATTAGCAGTCAGCGTTGATAAATGTCCGCTGTTGAAACCCAACACCCCTTCATCAGCTGCAGGCTATAGGCGAAGTCCTGATTGCCACATGATCAAGTGGTTGGATATAAACGATGATTAGTAAGGTGCAACAAGGTTAGTGCACTTAACATAATTGCACTTGCACCAGCTTCCTCCTCTAACTTAATCAAGTTACCCCAAGGCTCTCGATCCACCGATCTTGATCCTCGTCCTGAGGTCCGCGAATCCGTTATGTCTGCAACGATGGCTCTCGAAAAATCGAAAAGTCGCATCCATCGCAGTGCAATTAATATAATGCATATAATGCATATAATGCAATTAAAATTGCTTCTGTACAATTGACTGCCTTACCTGGTTCTCTGATACTTCCATCACAAGTATAAATGTGATGTGTCATCACAATGTTTATTCTATGTCTCAGGAATGATCATATTGTTCTATTATTAGAAACAAGAAAGAACATTTACTGTTATGAGCTCAGAGTAATTGAAATAACCTTATTAGTAATATATAACACGGTTAAGGAGCATTACGTTAAAAGGCTTAAGTAAATAATGTTTTTATTTTGTAAATCTTTCTAATGAAATTAATGGACATAAGAGATAAAAATACAACAATACGTACATAATTGAATGTTTCTATGCTACACAATGTTTTTGCTTGAATGTGCTTCAGTTTTCATAAAAAAAATAAATAAAATAACATTAAAAAACAAGAAAATTTTCTCTATCTCAGAGAACTTTGTTACAGTATAAATTTTAAAGTAATCATATTTTTAGAAATGTCTAGTAAACTAGCTAGTCAGGAGTTTGAAGCCGAAGCAGGACCCAGTGCGGAGAGGGTGGATGACATATTCTTATGAAAGACCCGCTTGTCCTGGGAATATATTTTATTGCTGGATTTGAATATATTTTGGCTCGAATATATTCTACCCCTTCCATGACCATTAGTAATGGAGAGGGTCTTTAGGAAAAACGATGGTGGTGTTATTGCCAGACTGGGGTTTCTTTAATGCTATTTCTAAATAGTCAGTACTTTATTACTAAAAATGAAGAAATGAATTTATGATTTTAATAATACTAATACATTTTCCAAAAACTAGTTCATTTCGAAGATCCCATAATGTTTCGATTTTTATTGCCTATACACTCTGTGTTTTATCAGTATACAATTGAAATACCTTTAAACATCAATCAAGTGAACTTGCATCGTACAAATTATAAATAGGTACACCTTTACTGGAAAGACTACTCACAAAGCTAATATCTGATAGGTAATACAAGTATTCTCTTTATGGTGTTAGATTTTTAGTTCATCCAAGTGGTTTATTGTCAACTATTAATAGCAATGTAGAGGGTCTGGTGGATTTTTTTATTATTGTTACTTTAGTAATAAAATTTAGCAATGTTACGAATAAGAAGTATATCTAATTGGACACTATCACACAATAACTATCACAGGGGTAGAGTCGGGAAAAATAAATATATACAACTAAAAACGCTTGTATAAACTATTTTGCTTTTATTACATCTAATATAATGAGGGAAAAAATTTTACCTATTTCAGCTTGGTAATTTTCGTATGGTATTTTCTCTTAGATCCTATTAAAACTTTCACTAGAAGAGAACTATATGACATCCTGAAAGAATTCAGAGGGGTAAAAATAGATGAACAGTTTTCATTAATGAATGAAAAACTAAAAGTCAAGAAATTACTAAACTATTATACAACTGCTACCGATTGCAATATTTTCCTTAACTAGGCTAGCTGCGGTAAGAATGTAAAAAAAGCTTCAAATAATTTTGTCCGCTTTTATATTTCAAATATTCCTATGTGCGTTGATACAAACTTTTACCTTATTTCCGATACCATTATCTCAAATTAAAAGCCACCAGAAATTAAAAAAAAACAACTAATAAATTAGATCAGAATGAAAATTTTTATTTTCACAGAAAATATAACTGCAATTCAATTATAAAGGGAAGTAAAATATGAGGATATTTTTACTACCATTCTTATAATCAGTCTTATTTTTAATTATAAATAAACCTCGATACAGAGTAATCAATAAATAACCGTGAGGGATTTCTTATTATATCAAATAGGCATGTGACGATCCGGACGAAGGACTAAGATAGGCTCAAAGACATTTACCCCAAGGCTGACAGTCGGAGTCGAGCAGTCTGCGGCCAGTTTGGCATTAATCTCGGAGTCAAATGGGATACGACACCTGAGCCTTATTGGCAGGGAGCACGTGTCAACTATTTGCGCCAGTTGTTGATTGCGCTGCCAGTTAGCACAGTGGCCCGGTTAGTTGGAATGTTATTTATCTTTTAGTTTCCTTCTTCCTTAGATGAGAGCGATATTTATCGTGTTTATCCTAGAAGGTTTGGGTAGGAGGAACAGACGACTGTTGCCAAATATTCAAAGATCGAGGGCGTGTCGAAATTCTAAAGACTTCATTCCAGGAGGCCAGACTTATTTATGAAGGAGCGCGGGTGATTTCTATTGACCATTATTCCATTAACTCAATTAAAAAAATTACTGATTGAATACTTTGGCACTGTACAATTTTTGAGCTAATACTTTTTCTAAAGTTATGAAATTATTATAAATAAATGAAAATTTACTTCCTCAAAAACCTAAAGAATGGTTATAAGATTTATTTTTCAAGATTTCACTCAATTAACAGCTCATTGAATCCAAAAAAGGTTCTGCTAATTCTAAGGATTTTTCGTCCTCCCTAAGTAAGGAAACCTTTACAATGAAATTCTATAGATAGTTTATAGCAAGATTTTATGAAAAAGTCATCTTGATAAAATTATAGTAGATAGTCAATGCCATTATTTGATAGAAAATTGATTATTAACATAATTATAATACTAGATCGATGCCAACCATCTTTCACAATTTTGTATATATTGATAATATAATCTGAATCGTAATAAGAATAATTGTTATTAAATAAAGGATGTGAAAAATGTCCTTCTTCCTTAAACGGTTTTCATTAAAATCCAAACATTTCAACTATCAACGTTTCGGGGTTTCGCCTTATCTTCAGGATATAATTACAATACAATTTAAATTGTTATTAACTTAATTGCAAATCTTCGGTATGTTTTTGTTGATTTCTAGTCAAGATACTCTCTACGACTACAATGTTTCAAATACAGTTGTTTTTTTTTTACAAATTAGAAGTGACACGACTAGAGATTATCAAGAATTCGTTTAAAAATATGTTCATCGCAACATATTGAACGGCTAAGATGATCGGTAAAACGGAGAAAATAAATGTTGGAGAAGTACCTGTTAATTTTTGTTTTCATCTGGAAAACTCTGCTACATGCCACTGCGATGGACAAACATTTCATTGCATTCTTTGTAACACTATTTTCGGTAGCAAAAGGTTCTGCCTAACAAGAAGTATTCTTCTACAATGAGATACTGGCCGTTCAGCGAAAATTATATCTTTATAATATACAGCAAGGAAGGAGATTCATCCTAAAAGTTGATTTTCAACTCTATCATGAAGCACGAAGAGAATAGTAAGCCTAGAATAGTAAGTTTTTTTTTTTACATTAGAAAACACATATTTTGTATTTTCTATTCTAACATTTGTTTGATTTTCTTTTATCATTTCTAAGTAATTTATTTATTTATTTCATTGGTTATCATTCACAAATCGCAATTTGTAAAGAACTTTACGATATATTTGAAAAATATCTTATGTTTTATGTATATTTTAGGTATGGTTTTATATATATATATATATATACATATATATATATATATATATATATATATATATATATATATATATATATATATATATATATATATGATCCTCTTACAGGGTTTCTGTAAAAAAACAAAATAACTTCATGGGATGAATTCATTTTTTTAAAAATATTTTCAATGTAAACATTTATAAGCATAGTTATAAAAAAAGTTATAAACATAGTTTTACAAACAGAGTTAATAATAACCGCTACGATGTTTAAAATGGCATAAATAACTTCGCAAAGAACATATTATTTAAAAATTACTATTTAAAATTTTGTGCCTCAGGAACCTTTGTTTGTAGCTTGTTCCTTTTACGATTTTTCGGCACCTCGAAGAAAATACTTTCCGAAAATATTTGCAGCGATTCGACAATGATTTACAAGATACACTTGACTTTCTATTGACAGGGGGGAGAGGGGAGTCGGACCTAAGGGGCAGGCGCATGCCTCTAAACTGATGAGACAGGCAGGCGGACGCCAGGGGTACAATAGGGTGGCAACTTCCCCCCTGCACCCTCAGGGGAGTGCAGCTTATCCACTAAGTAGCTGAGGATCGAGTCCGCCTCTGGTGTCTGGGAGTATGGGAGTGCGTTGACCGGAGGAAGGGTCAAAGAAAATAAAGAAAATGTTAACCATTTCCATCAACAGGTCTCTATTGTTCCCCTTTGGCTACCGGACTTGAGGAGATAACTCATTCTTCAAAGATGTTTGGAAAAAAAAAATACATTTTCGCATTCGTTTCTTGAACGATGATTGAATGAATAATAATTTTTATTCCGGTACTACCTTTCCCCTCAGAATAACGTAGAGGAAATAGATTACATGTGCATTTGTCTGACTATAATACTGCTTATATGTCATCACTTATTAATTAATTATAAATACCTAATAGTTACAAGCAATATATGTCTATACATGAATAAGTACTGTTTACGTTGGTTCTACAGATTGAAGATGAAGTAAGTAAAAGAAATAAGTACTGTTAAAAGGACGTTAAAGAAGAAGAATTACGAATAGAAGTGAGTAAGTCGTTCCAAAAGGAGATAGCACGAATAATGAGATTTGCTGAATGAGGCAGTTGTATGGGAGGGGAATACATAAGTTTGAGGTAGGCTGGAATCTGGTATATGAGGAGTGGAACAGAAAGACCCGGAGGAAGTTTCCTCGTAGGGAAAGCTAGATAAGGCCAATAAAGAAGTTGTATATTGGTTTAAAAGTACCGCTGTATTTTAACAATTTACGCTAAATATTATAGTAAAATTTAAATATATATACATATATATATATATATATATATATATATATATATATATATATATATATATATATATATACATATATATATATATATATATATATATATATATATATATATATATATATATATATATATATATATATATGAATGCGTATGAAATTTCATTATGACAATTAAAATTAAAATATATAATAAATTTTTAAGCATCCTAATTTCCTGTCATTTTCTGCCTTAATATATATATATATATATATATTTAAATTTTACTATATATATATATATATATATATATATATATATATATATATATATATATATATATATATATATATTCAGTTGAAAGTAGGATGTGAAGTCACGTTCATTAGGGCTCAGAGTGACCAAAATCCTAAATCCTTTCAGAAAATGTATGTTAGTATAGAACTATTATAATATTCCATACAAACTAATCTTGTAATTATCAAGGATATCCACAAGTTTGATTCCATCTCTCTAGAAAAAAATTATACATGCATTAACGATCCCGTAGGAGTAGAGGAAAGAAAAACTATATACAACTAAAAACAAAACCAATATTACAGCATTTCAATTCTACGTTGGTAGAAACTTTTGCATCATTTTCGGTTCCATTATCTCACAGTAAAAGCGACCACAGACTCCAAAATTTCCATTCTGCTCTAATTTTCTTTCCACTAACTCAATTACGCTTCTCTAATAGAATATACATCTGTTGGAAAACTGCCAGCTTGATCTAGTTACTGAGTGGGCGAATTCCTTTGGCCAACTTTTCCTTCTGCGGACGTCCTGGTGGAAAAATTTTGTCATACATTTAAACATACATTAATAAATTTACGATTTTCTACTTGGGAATAATCCGGCCACTATATACTTATATAACGAAAAACCAAGGTTACGAATACACATTAGAGTAAATCTTTTTGCAACACTAATTTACATGAATAAATTTATATTGAAAAAATATATACCAAAAACTTCAAGATATTCATTCATAGTAAGTTATTCAATAATTTAGAAGACATTTAGGAAGATGTCTGTCACCGAAAACTTTCAATAGCTTCAAAGTAGTACGCATTAAATAATTACAAAATTAAATACGACTAAGATTAGCAAATCATTATTTAACTAACCTAACAATAATTCTATATGTTTAACTAACATCTGATTTTATGTGTTTATGTTCTGATCATCAACGTTTATTTATTTATTTATCCGCATCTACCCTTTCGGGTCATTAGCGGTTCATAATTTACAAAGTTATATACAATATAACCTATTAATGTCATTTTAAATCTTGATTTATTATTAACCTGTTCTTTATTGTCACCCAATGCTTCAGTTATTATGGAAGGTAGCTATGTTACGTCTTGTTCTGGTATCAGGGTATAATGTGCAAGATGTTAGAATGTTATTTAGTGTTAGTATTGTGTGGCATGGGTCACAGGACGGTGGCTCCACGCCTCTCCTCAGGTATTAATGGGTAAATTAGGTATGAAAAATCCTCAATCTGATAAGGATAACAGTATTCGACTTATTATTTCCTTCCCCTCCTCCGGATCAAAATCAACCATCAACAAAATTTTTTTTAAATCGTAAAGCATCAACGCCTGTAATAATCTTTAGGGAGATAAATACTATTTCGTTTAAATAATTAGAATACAGAACTAACAAAAAAATATTAATTATCGAGTTCATACATTTTTTTATCGAAATGTGAGTTATAATATGTATGCAATATTTGTAATAATTCTTTAATTATAAAACATAATTATTAACTGTACCATGTGTCTACGACATAATCGATTAATTTTTTACTTATATTTCAGTTGAAAGTAGGATGTCATATGAACCGAAGTCACGTTCATTAGGACTCAGACAGTGACCAAAATCCTAAATCCTTTCAGAAAATGTATGTTAGTATAGAACTATTATAATATTCCATACAAACTAATCTTGAAATTATCAAGGATATACACAAGTTTGATTCCATCCCTCTATTTGCACCTTTTGTATAAATGAGGAGTTTTCTATCAAAAGTCAATATATCCACTTTTGGAACAGTATTATTAAAACATTATTATGGGACATCTCTTGGTGATAAGGCAAATTTGAAAGGGAAAAATTTAAGATTTGAAATAAGCTGAATAATTTTTAGGTTTTGAACATTAATTTGTTAAAAAAAAAACCTTCGTTTTTGAGAAGTGGATATATTAGCTTTGGACTGAAAGCTCTTCAAATATATAGGGTGTTCATGACTCCATTGACACCCTCCTTAAAATCCTCAATTTTGTAGTTTTCGAATGAAAATTGGTGGGGCACAACTGCGTCGCCTGAAGTTTCATTTCAGCTCACATTCAATCCCCTAACTTTCTCCAGTACTTCTCACAGCGCACTTAACTTTAGAATTTTCAATGGGATTTGGTGTATTATATGACGGAGTCTTATAGGAAACCAATGTGTAAAGCGATGTTATATTTGATGTTATAAAATTTGTCCACGTCATTCGCACTGAAATGTAAAGGAACCTACAAAACACACTGATTGGCTTTTGTTAATCCTTGGTATAATCGTCGTGATTTTTATAGATTTGTGCAACGAGCGGTAATAACAGGCCATCTTGGCAGAAAAAAACGATAATCAAACACCAAACTTGAGAATTTTTCCTCGCCCATTTCAGAAAAACAGGTTTATCTCAGTAAATGCGATACTTAACCTATGGCTCTATACATGAGTTATTTTTATAGCTAATTTAGTTAGTTACAGCGTTTATTATGGAAGTATTTTTAATAAAATGCTTTATTTTGTGTGAAAATGAAAATTAGTCTGAAAATAATCTGATTTGTTGTGGTATTTGGTGAATAGCGCCTTATCGAAGCGTCGGATCGATATTTTCACCAAAATAGCATCGCTTTAGAATTTTATTTTCTACAAGAATCAGTTAAAAATATTTTGTAATAAGGTGATTGTATTTGCTACTCTCCAAACATGGCTTGACAACGCCAAAACTCAAAAAAAGATTTCTTCGAAAAATTTTGGCAGCCGTAAAGCATTTTGTATTACTACTTCATTCAAAGAACGGCACATTTACAAATTATAAACATCAGTCAACTGTATCGCTCATGTTTGTTTCCAGAATAGATTAAATAAATCCAAAAAATATTTGTGAAAATTTAAAGCACAAACGTGCGCTTTAACAAAACACTTATAAAAGCTTCTAGTTATATAATTTGTTTGTAATCATTTGATCATATGGCTCAGAAAATGCTCGACTTCCCTTAGTAGCACCAAATAAAATTATTACTTGCTAGCATCTTAATATTCCATATTTTCTAAACTTAGTCCAAAATAAAAAAAAGAAATATTTCATCAGACCTTCGAAATCCTCTTCAATCCACTATTTATTAATTTTTTATCCGAATTTATGCTTTCACAAAACATTGCTTGAGAAACTAACAATATCTTATAATTCATATCCACGTGATAATACTATTATTTACTGGATGCGTTTGTTGTTGAGCCATTCAAACGTAAATATCAAAGAAGCGAAACATCGAAAGCCCATAGGCTCATAAGTTATTCCCCAGCTGATCTTCTGAGAGATCAGCATACCAGATTTACCGAAAAATAAGTTGTTACATTTAAATGCTTCATACAAAGCATCTTAACATGCTTACCTGGCATCACTTGATATTCAAATCAGGCTTTTTCAGCACTATCTGAGAGTTCCCAACAAAATTTAGGATTCGCCAGCTGTCTCCCCATTGCGGCTAAATACATTTAGAAAAAAAAAAGGAGAAAGGAAGACAATTATAAAATTGTTATTGTAAAAGTAATAACGGCTAAAAAAAAAATTACAACTTTGGTGGTAATATTACAGAATGCTATGGAATTGTCAAATTTTAGGAAACGAAAAAAATGATCAGGCATAGTATTGCCAGAGTATCGGTCATGTGTACACAAGGACAAAGGTCGAGAAAGAAGCAATGCTGGTCAGCCCAGAATACTTCTTTTGTTTTTTGATGACCTTTTAAACTTAAAACAAAACAAATCGCATGAGATACCTTGAAATCGTGTTTAAGAGGAACTTATACCGGGAACTTATATTGTAAGAAGTGTTAGGCACATAAGCTCGATCATCACTGTCATAAAATGTTACTCATTGTAACCATTGTCATAAAATGTTTCACATTATAGCCATTGTCATAAATTGTTACTCATTTACGATGCACTTAAAAGAAAGAAATGGAACACTACGAAATGGTTCTTTCAACTACATAAAATTGAACTCTGTTACTTTAGTACATTCCCAAACTAAAGCTATATATATAAATAGTTATGACACATTCTGGTTTGAATTACAAAAAAAAAAATAGAATAAATAATCTTTAAAAATTCTTCAGAAATCCTAATCATAATTTAGAAAAAAAAATTGCGTTCAGTAGTACTCAATGGAATTGATGGGCCCAATTATATGATACGTGAAATTAAATATTATTTTAAGGCATCAAATGGATATTTAATTTATATGAAAACTCCCTGTCGATGTTATTTTAATTTTATAAGTTTTTTTTTTATACACGAACGGATACCATCTATCTGGGAAAAAGTTTTTTAGAATTCTTAATGTATTCTTTTTTTTTAATTACATAAACAAACATTTAATTTTGCTAAACTCGATTTTAAATTAGCCCTGATATAATTATGTTTATTTTTTATGGTTTAAGATGGGTAGAAAAAAAACTAAGTGTTATTTAAATATAAGTTCTGTTTTCAGCCTTCCATCGAGCTTGAGTTTTACTTTATTTTTCTAGTCTCATCAAAAAACAACAAATGATTATAAAAGTACAAGTTAGTTAAGTTGTTTGATTTGGCCCTTGATTCAGAGCCCCAAAATGATAAGGTTTAGACAAATTAAGTTTTTTACCCCAATCCGGTTAATCATTATTACATCTTGGGGCATGGGATGAACAATGTGCTCCAAGATTCAAGCCGATTATATTATATTATGATTATATTAGTCCATTTAAGAAAAGAAACGTTAAATGAATTTCATACATTATTTTAGGACCGAAAATGATAAAACTTATAAACACTTATTACATTAACAGGCTTAACATCTACAACTAAAATCTCTGGCGAAACATGAGTAAGATATCGCCAATATCGGAATTGTATAACTTAAGGAAACTATATTCAGGGTACATTTGGGGAAATCGAATCTGCTATGCCGATACTAAATAGTAGTCGATGTGATGGGAATCTAAAGTAGGTGCTAAGTTGCGGTCCAGATTACAGAAAGGCTTAGCCTCCGAAGTTGTGGAAAGACCATAAGTGCTTTACAAGCAAGACTTTTTACTTTTCTTCCAAACTATATAGGTACCGCACATGAGAGTTGCTCTCAGGTAACAAAATATATTCACCTCTTTTTTACTTTTTAGATATCCACTTATTTTCTGTTTTATTTATATGAGCTTTATTCTAGACTCACTAGGAATCATACAGCATCATTTGTATTAAGTCTAGGCTTCGGTTTGTTAATTCTAAAATTTTCATTTTGTTTCTATCAATATTACTATTATGTATTCTACATTTCCCGTCTAGCTTTCTATCTCTCTTTCTTTTTTTTTTTTAATATAGTCTATTGGACCCATCAATAGGCTGTGTGAATCAGCAACTCAACACTGTTGAGCAGTCAACCAATTTTTGGATTTTTCTCACTAAGTCAGAAGTAAACTATGGTAAATGACATTTTAAAAGTTTTACAGGAGAGCTTTTATCTATAGCTTACGAGATGTCTCGTATTTACGATGCTTATAATAAATAAAATAATATAAAATATGGCCAGAATAATGCAAATGCAATAACAAAATCAAAATCAGCAAATTGAATTAACAGTAGTTTACCTTTGACATGCATACATTTGATATGCATGACATACACACACATATATATATATATATATATTTCAAGAAAAAGCTTTCTTTGGGTGAATAAGCACACGTGGCTTTTGCAAAAGAATCTGAAGAAAAAACATATGTGGTTAAATATTTTTCTAACGAGCTGGATAAAAGAAAAGAATGAAAAGAACATCCGAGAACAACAAAGAAAAAAAAAACTATAAGAGATTTCGAAGAGGATTCTCTATTCTCGAGGGACGTTTTAAAAAGAACTTTTTAAAGTTTTCTAAACTGGTGAAAGTTATTACCAAGTCGGATTGGACCTCACTACTCGATTGAAGGCTTTAGAAACTCGGAACTTTATCGGACGAGATTGTATTTCTTTTTTATAATATAAACTTTTGACAGGCAAAATAGCTCGTAATAAATTATTTAAAAAAAAAAAAAAACTGGAGAAAACATGGAATTGATTATCTATGTAGAGTAAATAAAACTAAATGTAGAGTAAATATTGTTATGAATTGAATTTTAGGTAATTGTAATTGTAATTACTTAGGCTCAAAAAGTAATTGTAATTGTAGCTGCAATTACTTACAGTCAAAAAGTAATTTTAATTATACTTGCAATCAGCAAATACTAAACACAATTATAGTAATTGTAATTGAAGATATAATTAAATACTAATGTAATTAATTACTGCCCAACTCTGCTCCTATCTATAATTCACATTTTTTTTTTAAATAATAATAAAGTATTTTTTAAGATTAAAATTTTTATAGTTTCGCTAGATCAAGAAAGATGAGATCTCCAATAAAAATGTTTGTACCACAATCTATTTTATAGTCAGAGAATATTGAAATTTAATAAACTATTTTCAATATCTTTTATCGTTCCAGAAAATTCGTTTAATTTTCTATATGGTTCCGTAATGTGCTTTCCATTATTTTACTTTCATTCAAGTACAAAGCTCAAATCACTTAGATATTATCTGTGGCCACCCGCAAAGTGCATAACATATAATCGAAACCACTTAAACTGATATTTAATCAATCGAAGAGCACTGCAAGACGTTCCACTCTTCGTACGCGTTGCTGAATGATTTAGTTTTCAGTGAGTTGTCGTTCAAATCATACTATTAATATAAATTAAGATGTTTAAAAACATAGTGATACAACTATTAATCTTTCAACTTCTCTATAAATGTAATTTTTTGACAGATCTTGAAGTTATAAGACAGAAATTTACTTAGCGAAGGTAAACCGACATAAACATTGTAGCCATTGATGGAAATGTCCTGGCTCCTATTTCCAAGGTTGCTGATCAAGGGATTCCAGCCACGATTTATATCTTCTAATTCTGTAAAATGTAACATTTAAAATCGGTTTCGCAATCAAGTGGCTAATTAAAACTCTTCGTTTTATGAAGACACGTAAGCCTTTAAAGCGGAATAAAGTTTTATCCACTTGGCCTAATACTCAACTTCTGGGCTTCTAAGTCACCTTTTTTCATGTAAATGATCTATTACTGCCACAAACACTAATAACGTTCAAAACACACTACATAAGTTTTGAAAAGTGCAAGAACCAATAAAGTCGATATTGAGGAATCGAAATAACATTTTCTAGTCAGATGAAACCGATGAAAACTTTGTTAAATCTACCAAACTAATCATACAGTCACAATGTTACAAGAATATTCTTTCGATTTTTAATTATAGGTTACGAACAGAGAGATAAGTTAGAAGCTGCAATTTAGGAGCCTTGAGATCTGGAATACTAAAACTGAGAACTTAGTAATTTAAAATTTAAAAAATTATAATTCTTTATAAAGGCGTGCTTACACACTACGATTCCTCGCACGTTTTGTCAGAAGCAAAATAGTAACCAGTAAAATGTAGCGTCTAAACAGCAATGTGAGAATCTGTGCAAAATCCAGTAATGAACTTTAGGAAGCGGTGTCTATCCTCTAATAGTTTCTCCAGTTCACAGGTTCACAGCGAAGCTCACGGAATAATCAGATAAGAGAATATTGCTCTTTTTGGGAGTCATATCATACTGATAAATTGATATATACCTTTACTTTTTTTCCTAAATTATGTAAGGGCTATTGCAGTTGACGAAAAACGTTCTTCGTCCACAACACTATGATTAAACAAAATGTAGGTTCACTATTGAAGAAACTAAACTGAAAGTTGGAACTAATGAGAATATCTAAGTAGAAAACGTAACATGTTATGTTATCGAGTACATTGGCCCTTTGTGGTTCTCTTTGTGATCGACAAGAGGAACGACAAAGCTGCCTTAAGAATCTTTGAGCACATCAATCGCAGATATGTCAGAAAACTAAAAACTTACACATATACCTATATGATATATATATATATATATATATATATATATATATATATATATATATATATATATATATATATATATATATATATATCATATAAATATACCTCAAAATATATATTTTGCATGTTTCAAAGTTTTTTTTGGGACTATAATAATAAATGTTAGGCGTCCCCTGGTTTAGTATGTTTTAGTATTCCTACGATGAAGTTTGAACCGGTTTTGGTTTCCAAATAGCAAGTCATTTAGAAATAAAACTAATCTTGTTTCAAGTATTTGTTTATCACATTTAAATTGATCATAACTTCAAGCCAAAGTTATAACTAAGTTATTTGAAACTAAATAAATGATGATTAAAAAAAAAATATCTGAATCGTTCCAACTTATTCAGGAGATTAATCTTTATTAACATAAAAGGAAAATTTCAATTATAGACTGAGGAATTGTAATTCTTATTCTGAGAAGTTTGAAATCCTTTTAACTTTAAAACTGGAAGATTCCTTCTCCCACGTTTTATACAGCTATAGAGATAAAGAAAAAATGTCGAAGTTGTTGAGCAGTATAAGTATGTAGCGTCTATAATCACAATAAGAAATCAAATTAAATTGTAAATAAAAGCAAGAGTAAATCAGGGAAACGTTCATTATTTTTCCACGAAATCACGCTAACTGTCCAGAAAACTAGTAAGAATTTAAAAGACTTATATTTTATGTATTGATAGATGACTGTGTGGTATATAAAGAAGGAGATGGTTAGGGTGGCGTTCAAGAATAAAATAAAGTAGTGGTGACTATTTATTTAATGCCAGCATGAAGACCCACATTGTAGGTCTAGAGTAATAAGCAAATAAAAGATGAAAATAAAATTGACTTAAATAATAGTTGTTGTATCAAAAAATTAAAAAAAAGTTGTAGAAATATATTTAGAAATAATAATTGATATAGTAAAAATTATAAATAATAACATTAAATAAATGATAAAACCAGTTATATTGAAAAAGTGGAAGTTGATAAATAATTAGAGTAATAAAATAGTAAACAGAAAAAAATAGAATGTGGCTTCTAAAATGAACTCGCCTCTATAACCTATGAAGAATAGGATAAGAATGGTCCGAAAGGTAGAAAAAACGTCGTCTGTTTTTAAATGGTTGGGGGTGTAGGAGGCAACTTTCAACGGATTTTGGTGAATATCTCTAAAATATTGTAAAATAATTAAAAAAAAGACTAAAAGGTAAATATACTAGTGAAACGTAAATACTCTAACAATTAAATAACTACCATAAGTCCTCAATTAAAGGAGTGTATAAAATAACTAAAAGTAACAATATGACAGTGAAAACAATGAGATATACTATAAAAAATTAAATACAATAAATAATGTACAGTGTAATGAGAGTAATTACAATGGTGAAAAATAAAGTAATGTAAGAAATTAATTAGTAAGATAGTAGAGAATTTGGGTCATTATTATCCTGTTATGGTTATAGAAGTGAATTCATTTTAGAGCTCACATTATATATTTGTATCTCTCTGTTTACTATGTTATTATTATAATTATTTACCATTCATAACTTTATCAACTATTATTTTTCAATAAATTTCTTCATCTGTTATTTAAATCTTCGCTAAAATAACTGTTATATCAGTCAATACTATTTTCATCTTTAACTTACTTATTAGTTCCACTTTCAATTTGTTCAATTTTAGGTTTGTTTTTTTATATATGTTTTTATACCCCTACATCACTCCTTTGAATCTTTATTTTTAGCCCTGATGAATACCTACAATGTGGGTCGAAACGTCGGCATTGAAGAAACAGTTATTACTATTTTATCTTATTCTTGGCCGCCACCCGGACCAACTCCTTCATTAAAGGACTTAAACTTTTATTTATAGGAGTGAATCAAAGCAAGCTAAATCAAGGAAAGGAAAACGTCTTGAGCTTTTCCAAAATAAATATTGCGTGGAGCGTTTGGGATAAAATCTGCAGGAAAATTTAAAAGGCTTTGACCCTGTAAGAAATAGCGTAGCTGCGATTGAAGTTGGTGTGTAAAGTTTTTTTGAATGAGAAACGAATCAATAGAAAGTAAATCGGAACGGAACCAGACTCCAGGGATTCCCAAATCCGTATTATTATTGTTATAAAAAGAAATTGATTTAACAACAGAATAGAGAAGTGATATTTTAAATAACTACGTTTGTCCAACTGTGCTTATTTGAAACAGCGTTTCCTCACTCCATTTGCTCACTGAGCCGCCGATCGTTAGTAGGAGGAATTGCGCTAGTTAAATACGGCACTCAGGTTTTGTAAACAGCGAGGTTGGAGTCACCGGATGATACAGCACAAACCTTTGACTGATTGCCCCGACCGGGGGGAAAGTGTTTCGCAACTGACTGCCGATGACTTTCCGAGAAGAGTCATGATGCCCCTTATCGTGTTGGTTTTGGATTACGCGCGAATACCTCTTCAGTGTTGCGTCAGCGCTGGACAACCTACGTAATCAACGTCAGAGATAAGCAAGAAGCTCTCTGCCAGATACCAAATATTCTTGGTTACTGAGTTCAATGAAATGGGACTAAGTTCAATTATGCTAAAACATGGTTGTTTTCCACTAATAATATTTGTTGGAAGGATTAAAATTCCAAGTTTATTGCTCACTCTTTGCTCATCATTACTCATTAAGCATACATCATTAATAAGACGATGATTAACCCATATTTTCATTTCCGGCTTAGAGGATATGAGTTTACCCCCGTTTTTGCAAATGAATATTCATGACAAGCTTCCTACTCTGCCACTAGGGGTATACAATAATATTTATATTCAAAGATCAAGCATATCGAACAGCTAAGTAGTGAATGGAATAAGTCTAGGAGAAGTTTTGGATTGTACACTGAGGTAATTGGTTTTTTTTTTGTTTTTTTTTTATGATATGCTTACAAAATAATGTTAACAGCGTAAATATTTCTATGAATTTTGAACTGTATATGCCAATAATGTTCGAGTGTGACGAATAATTAATATATTTTCCTTGCTGCGGCAAGTGTTTGGAGTCGCCATTTTGTAATTTCAGTTAGCAGACAGCATAATTTGGGGAAACTTCATTGAATAAATTATATCGCTATGTATGGGACAAAATGGCTGGATCTACCTAAATTTAACGTGTTACAGAGAACAGGCAGTGAGTTACGGTCCATTATGGACCATTGCTGTCCATTTTAATAAATTGTTCTTTATATAGGCAATATTCCCCTCACCTAACAAACTAAACCAGTTCATTACTTATAGGTGCACTAACAGGACGAGTTAACAGAACGGAATGTATCAATTGTCAGTATTGTTATTATACAATTATGTTATAGAATGCTCCGGCGCCACGGGCCCTCAAGGACTTGCCATCCTTCTTGAGCGCATTCCTGCGACCTCCCAATGACTCAATCAAAGCTTTAGTTGATTTGATATCAATAATAAAACATAGCAAATTTATAAACAGGAAACGTTTATAGTTGATTAATTTTCAATTATTTAACTGATAAATCACCAGTTTTTTTTTTATCAAATTCACATGGATATGTATGTTGTTTAAATTGATAAAATAATAATAAATGAATCCATGGCTCTAAATACAATGGCATTTGATGGTGAGAGGTCTATCATCCAATATGGTGGACTTGTATTAATTCTGGTAGTTACTTATTGATTTTCATGGGATCAACGGTGATTAATTATCAAAATATTGGAAATCAATTGGATCACTTAATTTCATATATGAGCCAACAATTCGATTGCCCTCCCCAATAGAAAGCGCCTTCAGCCGAACATACTTTCGAGACTCATGTCTTTCACTATTAATTTTTTAACCAATACTTAGCTGAAATAAAAATCGTATTTCGCCTTTCACTCAATTTATTTCCCGAGCAGTGTTTGTTAATACATTTTCTTTTTTAAATAATAGCATAAAATTGAATGACTTTCATCTTGTTCTCTGATATATGGATTATGTTACAATAGCTATGCCATGATAAAGATTTAAAAAACAAATTGAATTTAATGGTCAGCTTATTAGGTTTTTTTTTTACAAAGAAATCATAGAGATAAACAGGGGGAGGGAGGGAAGAAACACTCCCTCTGTTAACGATACAGCAGAGTTTGAAATATTTATCTATATTAAAGCAAAAGATATTAAAAGAAGCCTTGAGCTTTGATTTTTTAATAATTTAGTATTAATTTTTAAGAATCTTCCATTCATATTTTAAGATAATAATGGAGTATTGAAAATCATACTCCATTATTATCTTAAAATATGAATGGAAGATTCTTAAAAATTAATACTTAATCATCTTATCGAAAATCATCTTATCGAATCCACAAAAAAAGAAATTGTTAAAAACAAAACTTCTGTTACATGAATGATTGGCCATTAAATTATGCATTGAAACATTCAATTTTTCATAATTAACTTGAAAACGAGTGTGAATCAAACACGTCTTACTGAATCTTCTTGTAAACTTCAATATTCAGATTTGAAAGAGATTCAAGTTGGTTATATTTTTAGTTGGTTTAAAGTAAAAGAATATTTAATTTTGTTATGTATAATTAATAGTCGTAGATGCAGAGGCTTAATTACTTTTTGTAATTATTAATATCAGAGATAGCTCGAATAAATCAAATTGTCTAAATACATGTGTATGAGTATGAGTATTTGTATGAGAATGTTTCTTTTTTTTTTTATATTAAAGCATTTATAATACTTTGGCCTACTTAGTTATGAGTGAAATCTATAAAATATTCTGAGGTCAGACGAATTATTGTGAAGGTCTATCGTCTCAGGGATCCTGAAAACAAATCATTTACATAATCTAACTTGTCTACGTTCATATCGTTTTGCCATGTCCCATTAGAACTCATATAAATATTCATAAACGCCTACTATTTCGATATTGGAATGAATTATGTACAGAAGGCAACAGCTTTTCGTCAGTTATAAGCTATAAAAAATCTCATAAAAAAAACTGTTTACGAACTTAAGTTCCTTAGCCCTGGAAGAGATCATAATTCTATGAAATATTTATTTGATTCGTATTAGCATCGGCAGATAGTCCTTGGGAATAGCATGCATTTGAAAAAAACAATAATATGAGACACCCGAAACAAGGACGACAGGTCCAACCTGGAAGTACTGGGGGCTTCCGCGACTAGCCTCTGCAGCACTTTGCTGCGGTGCTACCATGATGAAGGAATAAATTATATATTTGTGACCAAGAACATTTTAAAGGAATATATTCTCTTTGAACCGGGGTGTAAAATGTTCACTTAGGTAATTATATCAAGTGCATTTTTATGTTTGAACTTTTTGGCCAGATTTATAATATCAAAGATAACAAGTATTCTGTTATTTCTAAGAAGAGATTCTGTTTGAAATGAATATCCAGGAGTAAGGGTACTGCTTTTTTTTTCCAATTTATATTTATTCGAAAATCTATTAGATATAGCGATATAGATATAGCTAGCCATGCATTATAATAATCTTTCAACCAAAATTTTTAAATGTTGTACTTCTTCCTTTCATCGAAAAGATTATATCCTTAATATTAAGTTTATTGTTACACACGATAGCTTTATTATTAAGACTCTAATTACTTAATAATGAAAAAATCATTACTAACCTATTTTTATAGAACTTGGTATTACGATGCTGTCCAAAACGTTTTGGTTTGACAGTAATAACCTTTCGCAACCGGACCCCCAGACTATACTTCAAATAATTGAGCATTACTGTGCTATTTTAAAAACATCCTGTGTCAAAATATATCAAACCCATTTTTATCTGACATATTCGAGAATATAGCAACTTACCCCGGTCGACAGAATTTAGAGGGAGGCGAATTTTGAAATACTTAAACCTTAAAAACTTTTATAAAACTGTTGACATTTATTGAGGGAGTTGAAAAAAGAGGCGGAAATATTAAGCATGCCCCTCTCCCCTGGCGAAAATCTTAATTCCGGTCCTTGTTAAATACGTATATTTGAATATTTTTATAACAACTATTTCACAATTAATTTATTTTTTTAAATTATTATTTGGATTCATGAGGAATAGCCTGTCATATTAATTATATAATCCTGCAATAGAGAAAAAATGGAACATTAGTCATTTATATCTTCTTAGAAAAGGCTTGTATAAATCTTACTACGTTTTCCTTCATTATTTTACGATCTATCATAACGTTAGTCTTATTTGAGATTTTTGGGGATAACTTATTCCACTACAAAGTAAGAAGCAATGCCAAATGTACATATCTGAAGACAGCGGTATACGCGAGGGAGGGAGGGGATCAAATAAAGATATTTGAAATTTTCAAAAAATAAGATTTTCATGTAAATTTTATATTTTGAGTAATGGTTTTGATCCAATTTTGATTCTTATCCTTAAAATTTACGCCAAATTTGGCGATTGTAGACACTTTGTGATTACTTGCCTTCTCATTATATCCCTCCCCAAAAAAACAGATTTAAACCACCTCCCTGAAAAAAAAAATCTGCGTACACGCCTGGCTGAAGATAAAATAATTCTTACGTAAAGAAAATTTTAAATATAAACATTACAGTTACTAGCAATATAGTTCAAAAATCGAAATATATTTCTAGGAATGACTATCATATACCTGATATTATATGAATAGCTTCATATAAGCAATAATTATTTCCTCAAGGCCCTGAAAGAAAGTTATGCTACGCCATTAATAGACATTCAGATTAATCAGTTATGGCATCATTTACATTATCAATATTTATTATACACACATACAATTGTAAAATGCCGTTGAAAATAGAACATTTAAAACATTTTTACAATATTATACGTTTTCTATGTTAAACCCGTAAGTAAAACTGTATTTTGTATTTATAAATTTGTTTTGTAGTCTTTAAACATGTTAAAAATTTTGCGTCAAATTTTGAGTTTACAATAAACAACAAAAATAAAATAATAGGAATTGATTTTCAATGGTGCAGATCCATACCACTCTGTCAACCAATTTATATCATTTTTTGTAACTTCGATGGAAAATGGTACCAACAGATTCGGTAAACCTAGTTCTTCAGTTTAAATTTAAATTATCATTTTATATGAAAATGAAAGATAAATGAGCCAATCAAAGATTCTATGAAATTTCAAGTACACTCTTTAATTTAGATGAATTACAAGATATTTATTCTGAAGATGTCCATTTTACTCTTTTTACCAACAGCATAATCTGCCTCTTGCAACACAACTATAACTACATCTATTTTACAGATTATTGAAAATTTACAATTGGGATTCACTGTTGAAATTTGTTCGATACACTAGACAGGTTGAAATCGTTATTGTTAATGAATAAGTAATTGATCTGTACTTTTACCGACTAAGGCGCACAGTGGGGAAAAACTTCAGTTTTCCAGCAAAAATTCTGCAGATTGAGCAATTTTGCCTTAAAAATCCTGAAATAAACAATGGAACGTATTCTTTGAACCAAACTATATTTCGGATTTGTTGGGCGATTTCATTGAATCGCACAAAAAATGGATCAAACTGACTCATAAATGTTCCAGGTGTCGCAATTTCCCGAATCCGCGATGATAAAAGGTAATGAAAATGGTACCAATCGATTCTATTTCCAAAAATACATGGAAAATTAAACCCTACGTGTCCTGGATCAACCCACCTATTTGTGGTACAACTATGAACCATTCGTAATCGGCCCATGTATAGCATTAAAGTCGAGTGGGGTATTGTAGAATGTAGAATATTCCACTTGTGCTAAGTCGGTTGAGTCCAGTACTGTAAATCCACACGGAGTGGGGAAATAAAAATGAAATAAAAAGGTGACTAGTTGCCCCTGATATTTTTCAAATATTTTTCCTAGTTTGTATAAAGTATATTTTTGGAATATGAAGAGTATTTATCGCAATATTCATCGTAAAATTAAATTTCATTGTCTAAATTATTGACTACTGTGTTATAGCACTCCCTAACCTATACTTTATTATTTCAAACAGTTTGCATTTAAAAAATTTTTTTACACCACTTTGCATTTTTACCATAACTTTGAATAATTTTTCGAATAATTAATATAAATAATTTATACAACATAATTATACCTCGGTAACCATCGCAAGTAATTAATTATTTTATATTTGACTTATTTTTAAAATTAATTTTTCGGATAATTAATATAAATAATTTATACAACATAATTATACCTCAGTGACCACCGCAAGTAATTAATTATTTTATATTTTGTACGTATTTTTTTGATCAATTAATTAAAACAACAATTAGAACAAGATGTCATAATATCAATTCCATGAGGACTCGCGCTTAGCCGAGTCCAGGGGTAATATTAAATGCGAAGGAAACTATATAAGCAAAAAATCGACAAAATATTACGCAAAATGTCTTGCGCTCGTCGCCCTATTTTTCGCAGGAGCCTGGTGGATAGAGTGATTAGCCATTGATTATAGGGCCGAGGTGGCTGATAGGGATCTCTCCTGATTTTTGCCTAATGCCCTCAGGGTGAAACTTGTAATTTTAGATATTAGCTTCCCTACGGCCGACTTTTTCGACATAAATAAATATTTTCATTTATAATTTGCCGAGTTATAAGAGATAGGAAATAACAGCGGAGCAAGATAATGACCTCTCGGAACACCGTCTATGGCCATTATAGAAATTATTTAGTCAAATATATATTTAAACTGTTAATTCTGTGTATTAAACTATTACAAAATGATCGTTTACCAATACGAAAAATGAAAACTTTTTTTTACTTATAAATATTACATGGTACTTGGATATTTAATTTTTGTTGTTTTTACAAAATTATTAAACCTGACGAGATCAACGAGCTAACAACATTAATTTTTGAATCACTATTCTAAAAATATTATTTATTATTCAAACTTAACTTTTATTTTACTTGCTGTTGAAACATACAACTGTGAATACTTATATTAGTTATAAGTAATGCAATAATAAGTTATATAGTAATATAAATAATGTAATCAACGTAAAATAAGTTATAATGTTAATAAATAAATAAAAGGCTTAGCGAACCAGGAGGTTTTTGCCAATTTGTTCGGCAAATTTATAGAAGTGACCAATAATTTATCAATCGCTAATTAGTATGATCAATCTCTACAATCAATCATGCGTACGTCAACTGACTTAGTGATTCGTTCGTTTTCTAACTCGACAACTTTGCACGCTCCTTACACTCGCCACGACGATGTCACATTATATTTACCGGATGCAGGTAACACAATTCGGCCGTTTGGTTGAAGTTATAAGCTATCTTAAGCCCTCTACACACAGTAGAGGATCTTAAGCTATCTTACATACGTTTGCCAACAACGGTTCGGCGTACCAACTCTACTGTGTGTTAAGACCACGTACTTGGTCCGCCGAACCGTTCTTCTCATGCTAAATGCTTCAGTTGATCCATCTTTATTCTGTCCGAAAATTCTAAGTAATACTTTATTTTCAAGTTTCTGAAAAGAAGGTATGAATAAATTAATCTTGCAACTGCGAAATTATAGGCATTTCGCGCCTATAATTCCTGTTGAATAATTATAATGTTACAATCCGTAATGATTAACAATGACCTTATTACTAATGCAGTTTGATTTTTCTTTAAATAACCATAACGGGAAATACAATTTTAACATTTAATTTTATTTTAATAATTTCAACTGTCAGATTTAATATTATCGCGCTAAAATAAATAATTTTCAATCAATCATTAGGTGAAAACAAGGGCCACCGAATCCAACGTAATATTTATATACAAAGCATTATTCAACAAAAAAACTTGTAATTTTATAATTATAATGGAAATTTTGAGTCTTCAGATCTCACCAATCAGAAAATTTAAACATCAAATATAAGGCTGAAATAAAAGCAAAAGGAAATGCATATTTAAAAATTATTTGTTGGAATGAAACTGTGCAGAGTTGGTAAAGAGATCCTAGAAGTGCAGGGTCAATGTGACTGGACCATTAGAAGCCAACCGCACTACTTGGATTTCAAGATAACTTGTTATGTGAAACGTTTGATGATTCAGCCTAAAGTGAAGTAATTACATATCACAGTCATCAAATATCATTCTCATTATTTTATCTAGAGATTAAAACAGGAATTTTTAAAAATATATGCTTAAAAACATACGAATTGGTAATTATTAAAATTATTAAAATTATTAACATGAGATAAATGAAATATTTTCTGCAATAATTTACACGAGATTGTTAGAGATACCTATTGATATGATCCTCAATATTGATTTAGAGATCTCTCATTTAATTTTCACCCAACTATGTAGACTAAAAGAAATATAATAAATTTCGTATTAGGGTATTTAATTAATTGATATTATAATTTTTCCTGGGTGTATTAGCTTCTTCTTCCATTCCTACATCAACTACCTATAATAGAGTAACCAAAAAAATGTTTAGTTAAAAAAAATCATTGAATCAAAAGTAATATTGAACTAATTTTGCAATTTTGTTTGTTCTCGTATTTTAAACAACTGCATATTAATTGGTAATTTTCGTTTGATTCCTCCTATTTCTATTTATAATTTTAAGATTTTTACCGAAAACGAAAGGGTTTGTATATATTTTGTTCTTGGGATAAATTTTAATACAACAGAACCATGAAGATGGTAAAAGCTTTGTTGAAAAAATTCAATGATAATTTTTTTTTTAATATCTTTAAATAAATTTTTTTAAAAATTGGTATTAATTTAATTCATTTAATTTATTTTTTAAGATTCAATTTCAGCATAGCTCATCCATGTTAAATCAAATTTTAATAATAGATAAATACTTTAAAAAATTAATTATATTTAAAAAAATCTATATTTATATTTTGTTTATCTATTAATAAATATCGAATCTCAGTTTTTAATTTTAATTTTTTTCTCTACAAACTTTTTATCATTTGGATATTCTTGTTTTATTTTAAAAAATAAACGAAAAAAATAAACCAAAACAATAATTGGATGATTGGCTGGAGTAACGTTGGATGTGGCTTTTTTCACAATTACTTTTTTTGGTTTAACGTTTGCTATGGTTTACTAAAACTTAAGGGTTAAGTTCTTAAGCTATAGTGCCAATCGATTAGCTGGAGAACTTAACACTTAACATTCTCATACAGTGAGTCACAGCAAACATTATTCCACCAAAAAAGTAATTGTGAAAAAAGACAACCATTCCATTAATCCAATGTTTTGAGGTTTTTATTTTTTAAGAGAGGGGTGCGAAAAAAAAAAGAAAGTGGATTTTGAGGATGCAAATGTAAATCCCTACTTAACACGGACCAATTTAATTTTTATTAATTATTTATTAATCTCGGAAGTGGTTCTCAAACGTACATTATACCCTTAGATTTTTGAAGATGATCAAGTCCGTGAATATAGTGAAATATGGCATTGAAGAGTTTTGCATTAAAGTTATTTAAAGCCAAATAACTACGACCAAAATAAAAAAAAAAAATGTTTTAATGTAATCAAGAGATTTCCAAAACATCGTAATTCTTAGGATATTTCCGTAGGATGGAATCATAATTACCGTGGCATAAATAACAACCATGTGACTATGAGAGAGGCAGGAGATCATAAAATATTTCTTAGATGCGGCAGCGGTATTCTGGGTTAGATGTTAGATACAGCGAACAAGGATAGCAACTTGTAGTGGCCGAAATTAAAACCTACTGCCGCCGAACAGCAAGCGCCTTGTGGCGCCTCCACCGCGTACGTTGTCCGAGCTATTGTAGTAGGTTAGTTGTTGTATTATTGTATTATAATTGTATAATTGATGTATTGCCGTAATTGAGCACAATTTTTAATAATATAATCAACATTCATGTATAATGTTAAAGGGCAGCTTTCAACTCGAAAAACACAACAAAAAAAAAACACCGGCACACGATATTATTTAGTGAAGACATGAAGATAACTTTAAAAAGGTAACTTTTTACTCCGGTTTCTGAGTCAAGATTTTTTTTTTAATAAGGAGAAAAAATGTTCTTTATTGTTTAATAATTTAATTTGCAATACCGAACCATATTTACAGACTGAAGAAAAAAAATTAAGGCATCAGAAATAATAAAAATAAATATATTAAATAATAAAAAAATAATTAGGGTCCTATAAAAAAGAAAAAGGTTTCAACACTGTTTCTAGTTGATATTACAAAATTTGGTATGCCAAATTTCAATCATGATTTTCCCCTCCTGGGAGATCTACTAAGGTAAAATAAGTGGTTTAACATTTTTTATCAGTCATGTAGAATATTACTTAAAAAAAATTAAGTATGTTTTTTGTCCTCATTGTTTTCGTCACTATACCAGCTAGGTATTTTGTATCCTGGGGTAATTGGGAAAAAAAATTTTCCCATTTGTTTGCAAGCCTATAAACAACAAATTTTGTTGAATTATAATTTTTGTGATTATTTCACGTAATTTAGTATGTAATTTGATTTTGGTAAAATTTTGTATGATTTTTCTTAATTAATGTCCTCGGGTTATGTATGTTCAATTTCCGGTTTATGTGTTCTGTATAGAACTTCTTGAGCCATCTAGGTGTGCTTATTTTCCATGCTTTTTCTGTTTATCGATGTCGTGAAGAAATCACAGTTTCCATATGCAATCTCTGGGGTAAACGAAAACAGACTAGGGTAAATTGAAACAAGCATTCCCTCTCGTACAAATAGAGATAAAGTCAATTATACCCAATTATTCAGTAGAAGTATTGACTACAAATCACAAAATTTTATCTCTTGATTCATTCAAGGAGTCGAGATACATTTTAATGTTCAATAAAACATTGAAAATTTATTTTTAATTACCCCACTTGACCCTAAATAATTTAGATAAATAAAATCAAATTAAGGTTAAGTAAAAATAAAGAAACAAATCTTCATAAACACACTCATACCTGTATACAAATATTTACACTCATCCAAGGGGACTCCGAACTAAGTTTTACTCCTCACACGTATATGGTAAAGCAGGTCACCTGGAGACCCTAGCGCTTCTCTCCCAGGCGCGTCAATGGTGTTGCAAGTCAAGAGACTGAATGAGGGTACTGGTGTCACAGACGCTCAGGGCTGTAAGGAGTTAAGCTTAGTTCTAGACTAGGCAGACCCTAATCTATTCCCTCTTCCCGGCAAATAAATATACTGAATATGTGAAATTTCATATGGAAATTACTTAACCACTATACTATTCAGGTGAATACAGAGTTTAGTGGTAGCATGGTTTATGCGAAGGGATTTATGAAGTTGTAGGAATCGGAGGAGAGAGAATGTTTTTTTTCTTTGATAAATATGTTGTTTTTTTAAGTGAGAAGGAAATAATATGCCTTTTCCACGAAAGACTTTTTTTAAATTAATAATTTTTATTATCGGTAGTAATCGGTAGTAATATAAGAAGTTGTGTAATTGATGCTGGGGTATGCGAAGGCCGCAGAGCTGGCCACCATATGGCTGCATACACCTGATACACTCATCTCTTGCGATAAAATCTTGAACCCAACTCTAACGGGCCAGTTATATATCTATAGTGTTCCCGTAAGGTGAGAAAAATGGCTTTATTTGAAAATCAGACAGATATGGTTGCGTTTTAACCATATAATCCATGCAATAATTCGCATGGTATATTGACTAGTGATAAAAGTATATGGTGCTTACTTGTGATGAGAAACGTAATTTGTTTGCACGTTCTTTTGCGCCAATGAATGCTTGTTTTAGTGGGAGATGTGAAGTTGAAAACAAAAATGAGTGAAAAGTAATTGTATTAATTTATCGTAGTCAATGTATTGATTGAACAGTAATAGAAAGCGAAAATAAAGTAAACGCATCCAAGTTTTAAAGTTAGGTTATGTCATCTATCACGTAGCGTTGTAAATGTTTTAAATTGTTTATTTTTCGTCATTAGTGATGAAGATAATTTTTGCTCAATCGTTGGTTTTGATAATTAATTAAGAGAGATGTGGCGCACCGACAAAAAAAAAAAATCTTTTGAGAAATAATAATTGTAAGGAATGTAAAAGCAACAAATTCAATACGTTGTGATACATGATATTATTTTTGTTTTGCAGGGAACTTTATTACCATTCAAACGATAATAAATAAATAAAATATTGTATTCTTCATAACTTTTTTCCTGCTTTTCCTGGGGCATATACACAGTTAAATGGCTTTATATAAAAGTCTTTAGGCATGTTTCATCAAAATCGTGGTGCTACAGTCTACAGAAAAACTGTTTTTTTTTTGTTATTGGGCAGCCGCTATCGCGCACAGAATTGATTAATTATTTTTCGGCATTAGCGGTGAAGTTAATCTTTGTAATGATAGCTCAAAAAGTATTAAGGTAGATAAGGCATACCGAAAAAAAAAACACCTTTGTGAAATAATATATAAGGCTTGATGTTTGGGTTATTTGTGTACACTATGTTTAATGTAAGATCAATCATTAGATAAAAACAAACAAAAGCCTTTTACTACAATTACCAATATTCATTGAAGACAAAAAAAAGCATGATTTCAATATGCCTACAAAACCAAAGTAGTTTAACTGGATAAACCCACATTTAATTTAAAATTAGCGTCATGAACAACAAACTTTTACAGGACATGACTATGAACCATATTACGGGGGTGATAAGAGCCTGATGATTAAGTTTGGATTTAAGAACCAAATATCTTTCAGGTACTAAAGACCATACAACTTGCGACGAATTTCATCATTTCACTTAAAGTAACTACAAATAAAAAAATAAAGACAATTTGTAAGCATCAAAAACAAAGAAATTAATTATCTGCAACGAAAATCGATATATATATATATATATATATATATATATATATATATATATATATATATATATATATATATATATATATATATAGGGAAAAATATATTTTGATTGAATAAACAGGATATTTCTGTATCATATGTCAAAAAGTTCAATGAAATGAGGAAGAGATCCTAACAATATTCCTTAAACAAGGAAGAATGTGGTATTGAATGGTAAGATAAAAATGGAAAAGATTAAGGGTGAAAAATATTTCAATAAAATAATGAGGTATAAATTTTTCCAATTATTCTTTGTTCAAACTTCTCACGTAACGACCAACAGGTTGTTACAACCAAGGTTAGAAGCGACCACAGTTCCTGGTATCGTTATTTTGTTATGATTGCTGTTATTATTATAAAATGGTTATAAATATAATACAACACAGTCGGGTAGTTAAATTAACGATTCTCATTTAGTATTATCGGATTAAATAATGGCCGCTTAGCTTTGAACAACTGTTCTTAATCTTAGCTCCAGGTTTAGAGGCACTAACCAACTCGGGCCAAGGGAAATTAACGAGAAACGAAATTAATTTTACGATACGCAATAAATTGCGATTGATATATTACTATAAACTCTGCTTTCCATTTGATATAATTAAAGTTAATGTTGAGGTGATGGTTTTTCGATTATCCAAAATGATTGAACATAAACGGGTATTGATGAGAACGAATACCTAATATAATTGGATTCGATATAATATTATTGAGATAGTCCAAAGTAAGTTAGTTTATTGCATTAACGATCGCTTAATTTATATTCATTATTATATTCTTTATAAAATAAGTTTAAAAAAGTTACTACTGTCCTTCAAAGTAGATATTTAATCCTGGTTAGGAGAGGAATGGTGCCACTGAAAAATCAGCAAAGCAGATTCAAACTTAAAAAACGAACAAATATGCAAATGAACTGATTTTTGTTTGCAGGCTCCTGAACTCACACAGACTGTCCGATTCAGAAGAGGGAACAGATAAAAAAAATGTTTTGCACAATGTTATGAATATATTGATGCTCTCTATTGCAATTAAAATTTGTTTTCAAAGAATTGTAGCAGTACATACGATAAATATCTATTTATATTTATATCTATTTATATCTATTAATATTTAATATTTTTTATTTGAAATTAAAAATGGATTTGCTTTATTAATCTTTATTTCAATTTGAAGTTTCCAACAATGATTATTCAATGCCAATTAATATTTTTTTTCATATGATTACAGAAATTTTCGATCTGTTTAATTATTTCATATTTTTCAATTTTCGAATTTGTCATTAGTCGCTAAGCATTCTTTATTATCTACTTCATCATTCCCATTTATAGCCTCACTATTACTGGTTTCGTTACTGAATTATGAAATTAGGATAGACGTAGCGATAATGGGCATCACTCTAGAAGTAGAAATTTTCTGAAGTTGAGACAAAAAGGTTTATTTATATCTGGTTCCAAAATTTATCAATAATTAAATGGCTAAAAGATAAATTGGATTTAGCCGACAAAACTGTTATTAATTGGAACAATTATAAAAGAAAGGTGTGTGCACATGGTAGAAAAGAGAATATTCTAATAATTTCCTCGCTATCACGAGAAAAGAAAAAAAAATAGAAAGACCTGGCAAAATTGTGAAAATTGAAAAAAGTGTTTTTCTTTAAGAAAAAATCCAGTTTGTAGATTGCTGCCAGAACATCGATCTCGGCGAAATCTGTAGGGCGAGTAAAGACTGTTTCATAGTAGCTCTTTCTAGTAGAAACACAAGTGCAATTTATACTCATTTGGAAGAAATAAAAAAAATCTCGAAGAAGGATCCACCATTTTTCTGATTTTCGGAAAAAATTTCTCGCGATTTTGAGTTGGGAGACAAGTTCAAATTGAATACTCGGGGAAGACATTATATGGGTATATGACTAAACGTTTTCTTCAAATAAATCACCAATTTCGCCTCGACTCTTGGACTACATTGAAGTTTCCAACTAATAATATAACCCAAAACTGCCCGACAGGATAATATGTAAGTTTCCAATACGTTTTACTTGTTTTAAGATCACCTGGCCTGTTATCTTATTGTAGATAATATTCAGTAGTGGACATCAGCGTAAGAATAAAACTTAAACAATAAAAATAATAAATCTTCAATAATCGCTCAAACCGGATACCGAAAATCTAAACATCTGAAAGATAGAACAGCAAATCAAAACTAATCAAAATATTACTTCAATCAAATGATCAAAATTTTAAAGTTACTTCGTTTACATACGGAGTATTTTTAATTTTCAATAAAAAGTAAAATTAAACTACATATTTCGATAATTTATATTTGTGTCCACTTGTGATGCATAAAGGTCTCCGTCAACTACAGTGATTTAGAAATTTTCAGGTGTCTAATATAAATAAATTTTGATGTATTTATATTTTTATGATTGTTATATACATCTATTTATTTATGTACTATATTTTGATTTACTAAACAAGAATCCTTATTGTTTTTTATTCATAGAAAGTTATTTTTACCACCATTTGAAAATATTTTATCATTTCTTTCTCAAAAACTTTACTTCATTTATTATAATTCATTACCATTTATTTTTTCGAGGATTTAAAATCGAATATAAAACACAGAAAGTAAATAGCGATGCCATAGCAGTCCTATCCATACCATGTAGTATCCATACCATGACATATATGTCAAGTGACTATAGTCAATGCTAAACATAGAGTTTTTAAGCAATTGTTCAAGCAGTTGGGTCTGATGGCAGTAGTTTGTCAAAATGAACTCTAAGGCAGAGAACCTGTACGAAATAAATAAACGAAACCTTATTGAAGCACACAATACAAAATAATGTTAGGAGTGGGTTAGCATTTATAAATCATAAAAAATGCTAACAGGAACACTTCAAAAAAACCAACATTATGCGAAGATAACTTTAAATGGATCATTAAAAGGAAAATTAAAGAAAATAAATGGATTTCATGTGGTCGAAGTTTAACCTTTAATATGGACAATTACTGTGTAAACTTAGCATGGGTTAGTAATGCTTACTTGCATTGGTTAATGCAATGGGAGGTTCTACGATTTATCCTGGGAATCTATTCCAGGGAGGTTGGGCACTTAAGTGCACAAATCCATAGCTAATCTCAACCTAAGCCCACGGCTAAGTGCTTAGTGTATTCCCAGCATGCCTTTGTAGTACTGGATGTTCCATCTCCTCCCATTATCCTAGCACTGCCTCTTTAGCCACTACAATTAATACTACCGCGGCGACGTCAATACCTATTGTAACACCGTTTGGTAACTAAAACGTTTAATTTTATAATATTAAGTAAAATAATAATTAAGATCTTCATGTAATTATTCCCATTATGAATACGATAATGATTCATCGTGAACTCTTTAGTTCTGTGAAAATATATCAGGTTGAAAATAAAACTTACTAAATTAATTTAACTAATCAATAAAGTTCGGAAATGTATAAAACTTTTAGGTTTTTGTTATGATCTTACCAAAGTTTCAATAGATAAACTATACTGAAGAAGAAATTTCGGTGTTACCGCGTTACTATTAATTAAAGTGCTATAAACTTTGATAATTTTTTTTTAAATAGGTAGAAGTTTAATAAATACTCAATTTCTGTTATTGGTCCCATAAACTTAATATGATATTAATATCCCAAAGAGCATCCTAATATATTCTCACGGATTCCTGGATTTTTGTGTTAAAAAAATTACTGCAATAATCGATAACGTGTAAGAAAATAATAAAATAATAATAATAATATAAAATTATATAATAATAATAATAATAAAAATTATATTTTAGTGATCCCTAATTTTTCGATAATCAATTTATGAAGAATGTAAAATTTTCCATAACGATTATTTTAGATGTTTGATCATGAACTTGCTTTAAAAGAACCTAAAATTTCAAGAGCTAATATTATATTTAACTATAGCACTATTTTTAAATTAGTTAAATTAACAAATTGAAGATGCCACTCTCACAAACTATACATATATGATTTTGATATTCGTCATTTCTTGTAAATTACTTTTAAGTTTTTGTCAATTTAAATCCATTAGATTTAAAAATTAACATAGACATTTTTTAAAAAATATTTGTACCTATCGATTACTCCGAAGAGGCCATATAAAATAGAACATCTTCTACACTACTAACTTTTTATAGCTTGCCGATCGCGTATAAGGCAGTTACTGCAAGGAGAATTGCCAAGCCCCTTGAAATATGTTATAAATAAATAAGTATAGAAATAGGGAGGCAATAAAGGGGCGACAATGACTTGGGTCCCCATGAATCAACCTTATTCGCCATAAAACCAAGGGGCAGTGGCTACTACTTAAGATTTCCCAAGTAAATATCTTGTTTTTATTGTGGTCGATGTGAAACTGGTTTTCCACATCTGGATTCGGGGCACGCCACGCTAGGTCCACCGTGGAGAGAATCGTCAATTAGAGATTTACTTAGAATGTAATCCCATAAGTCAGAGGCCTCTTTGGGCCCTTCCTCTATCTTTGTTGCCCGCGAAACCTCGAACTTCAGACGACAAGAATATCGGGAAAGATTGTGAAACTTGATATTTGAAGATACGCAGAATGCTAGGCCTAGTAGTAAGAATAGGTTTAGAAAGTGTCTTCATCATTTCTATTCATTAAGTATAGAATGCGGATGAATACATAAAAATGAACCAGGAATATAAATAGGTCCACGACGAATCTTCCAACTTCAGCGCCATATCGAGCAATTACAAAAAAATTCATTATTCAGAAACGGTGTTCCAAAGTTCTTATAATGGGCTGAAGCAAATGGAAATGTAATGTAACATTTCATCGCTTCTGTAAAAGTTCGTAAAGAACAGTTATTTGTTTATTTAGGCTGGGTCAAAAGTTCAGGTTCAAGAATTCACCTTTATCAAAATCGTTGGGTTTCAATAATATAAACTAAAAATTGTTTAGATAATTGCTGTAATAAATAAAAGGGAAAAAAAGTGCATCAATAACACAGAACATATATGACAAGGAAACAAATTTGGGGTACTAATTAAAAAAAAAAATTGATAAAATATTTATATCAAATCTTCACTGGAGAGCTTTCACAAAAAATGGAGTAGCTTTAGAACATAAGCCTTATCTAAACGACTTCCAGTCACAGAAAATTGAATATTTTAGTTATTGCTGTTTCTAACAACTTTTCCTTATCTTAAAAAAATTACATAAAAATCTTAATTTAAAACGTTTACTCTATCGCACACTACATCCTTTCTAAATCCATTAAATAATATTTTAGTTTTATCATCCGCCATATTTCATAAGATTATGACCAGGGTTATAAATAGAACATAAATGTTTTTCCTAAATCAAGCCTTGCTAAAAATAACACAATAAAATTAGATAAGATTAAACAATGTTTGATTAACATATTTATCATTTGAGGAAACAACTAAGGAAGTAATTTAGTTCGAAAACGAAAAGCTACATTAAAGATATACCCGATTCAACTGAAAAAAGAAATCGAAATTTTATTGTAACTATTGAAGCACATTAATTTTGTAAAATTATTTAGAGTTAATTGGTAGCAACAATTCTGAGATGAATTTTCTTATATGCATTTATCCACTGGGAAAATCTCATCATTTTAAAATAAATTTTTAATTACAAACTCTGCATAATTTATTGACAATAAGCATAAAATAAATTATATATTTATTTTAGATCAAATTAATTTTATTTGTATTTATTTATTTGAGCATAGACGGATTTTTTATTATATTATATTATACTATGTAGTGCATATATTGTCTCTGTAAAGCGCTTTTACATTGATGAAGTCGAATGTTCTTTCTCTTGCTGTTTCAACAGCAAAAGCGAACTCACAAGGAAACGCGACTATTATCGAAAAGAAGATCGAAGATTTGAAGGGGTTCATGGTCTACGTCGTTAGCTACGATTCTTTTTACAATCAGATTATCAATTGGCCTACTGATAAGAACGCAAGAGCAAAACTGGAGTCAGAATGATGTATTGGAATATGGTGGCACATTTTCGTTTGAATGTTAAAATTTTTAACTAAATTTTCATATCTTTCTAAAGTTTGTAAAAATAAAGGTTCTTTGATTCAGAAGCAATACTCTGATTTTTTAATCATTACACACGCAGTTATAATTAAATAAACATATAGATAAGGACAAAAATGTGTTTTTTTACAGAAACACCACAAGTGTAAAATTTCCAAAAATATTGTCTGAACATTTTAAGACATTTATATTGCTGAAATCAAGTATAAAATATGTACGGATTAATTGTTTATACCATCTATATTTATAGATTTTTATATTTTAAAATTTTAGTTGTAAATAGTTGTTTGCGTTTTCTCAAAATCGTAAAAAAGTCACATGTATCTTTTCTGAAGTAGCCGATATTTATTTTAGTTTAATTTTATCTCTTTTTCTTTGATTCTCAATTTTCTATTACGTACGAATTTATAAAAAATCCAATAATAATTCTACTTTCATGTTCAAAATATGTTCTCTTATTTTCTGATCTTATTTTGTTGCATTTTAATTTGTTGTTTTACGTTTCATTTATCTTTTGATTTTTTATACAAATTTTACATTTGTATAATTGCATTACAATAATTAAAAATGTAAACTGAACATTCCATACACATATTATTCTGTTTCGCATGGGATATGTACACTTTGTAAATAAACTCATCTTGCTTATGGTTACCAAATAGAATAAAGTGAAAAAAAAGGACAAAATCAATATGAAAAAAATGCTAAATTATTAATGATCATGAGATCAAATTTTTCACATCTTGTGATATGTTTTACGAGGTATGAACAATTATAGTTATATATTTGATTATTTATGACTTCGGAGAAGTTTATAATAATTGCAGTTATATTTGGCAATGATGTCTTATTGTATTCGTATTTTTTTTTATACATAAGATTAAACAATCATTTACTTAAAACAGTTAACATTTTTTTTGAAAAACGGCGAAAACGGAAGACGAATAGAATCTATAATAAAAAATGCTAAAATTAAAATGTACTAAAACTTGGGAATGGTACTAATGGAACCTTTATTAAAAAGATATTGGTATTTATTTTTATATAAATTATGAAATATAGAAAGTAATAAGAATATCAGATTAAAATTAATGATAATTGTTGTTAAAATGCAGTAAAGGAATAACGTAAATAACTCGGGGCTATTTTTTTCAAATCTGAAAAGTTGTATTTCTTTTCTAATAGATGTCCTTTAATTTTGCTTCAAAAAACTCACTGAACTTTTACCACCGTTGACTTAAGAAAAAGCAAAAGCGAAACCGAGGGAATCTAACTGATGTCAACTGGTAGAAAGACTAATCAAATAATCCATTTATTCCTGATAACAGAAAATGAACATGAGATTCCATTGGTTGTCGGGTAATAAAGAATGGTAGAGATACAATTCCAAGGATACAATGCCGGTATTCCATCTAGAAGGAGATAAATATTCTACTAAGGATATAAATACATAATAAAAACAATGCTTTATGGTGATTCAATAATAGATAAAAAAAACGATAAAACACAATTCTTCTTACTGGTAGTAATCACAATTGTGGGAAACAATATAGTTTTGAATAAAAACTATGAAAAATTAATTTCAAATAATACAATATAATTAAAAATCGATAAGTAAAATTGTGAATTAAATAGTATCCAAAGAAAGCATATTTATAACTCTTGAAGACGGCTTTGTCTATCTAACTTTTCCCCTTCAAAATTTGAGATTTTTTTGTTTCAAGATATGAAAAATCCAAAAATGGAATACAAAAAAGTCTGATCGTCCGTTATTTGGGACTTTTCTCCGAGGCTACTCATTTACTACGAGGATTTTTTTCAAATTCGACACCGAAGTAACAGGTGACCATAAGATGATCCTCGGAACTCGACATTTTCCTCCGCAGTTGTGTGTAAAGGTTTCATTCGCCCTTATATCAGCCATTTATGAAGATAGAGGAAATATGGATATATAACTGGACTCAATTAATAAAACAAAGTTAATTCCAGACTACTTAGCCTCTAAGGAAAAAATCCTTAAACAAATAATTTCTCAGATAGTATTTTCATTGATCAAGAATTTAATTTAGGTATTTTCCTCTTCGCCGAAACGCAGTTTTATATTTGCAACTGAATGAAAACAGAATTCGAAGAATTCTGCTTTTTACAAAAGAAAACAAACGGCGTCGTTCTTAATGAAGACATAGGATTTCCTTTAAACCTTTCAAAATTTAAATGATTCTTTCAAAATACACGTGTATTTTTAAACATCGAAAATAAACCCTATCACATCAAGGAAGAAAACTATTTCAATGACCACTCGGCGAAAATACGTCAAGCTTTTCTTGGATCCGAACACTTATTTTACTAATTCCAGAAACCCGTATGTGATGTTTGAGAATGAGAGTATTAAGCCCGCCTTACAAGATCAACATTATTAAGTCAATACTATTGAAGCTATATTATTTAACGTTATACATATATCACCCGTGTTAATATTATTGTTGCAATATATTCCGGTATATAGATGGTCAATATATTGACGGAATTCGATGTCGCCACAATAATATAGACCATGTAAAGTGGGCTTTAATGAAAATACAGTCTCATTTTTTTTTCTGATAAACTTCATAATTTCTTATATCTTTCACTGGTCTAGTTCTTTAATTTTAACAACTTAATCTTAATTAAATTAGTAATTTTGTTTAATTAGTAATTAGAAATCTTGTTTAAAATTAAAAGAAAAAAATGTTTTCCCATATTCAAAAAATATTTGGTTTATATGAATAAAATAAAACATATCTCTTTTCTAAAATATCTAAAAAAATTATTTCCAAGCAGAAATAAAAATGGCATGAAAATTCTTAAAAGAAACAATATTAATTGGATACATAGTTCTTTATAAGTATATACACTTATACTTTTAGCAGTTCTGACACGTTGAACTTTACTACTGTGTACAAACAGAAGATGCCATCGTAAACACAATGTTGCCAAGTTGCTGACATCGCTTCAGATAACTCCTTCTATGCGCAATATGGTCGGACAAACCTGCTGCACTTTAAGTGTTGAACGATTTAAAGTTATCGATAATATTAAATAAAATTACCACACAATAGAAGTTTTACAATACCAACAAATGTAATAGTAAAATAATTAAAAGGTAAAGACTCACCTATTAATGTGCCCTGGTTTGCAGCACTGACGGAGTATCTGTAGATAAGGAGGATTACAAGCCCTAAAAAGAGCCTCATTTCCATCTGAAAAAAAAATTCTCTGAATTAATATTATATATTACATTTTAAAATGACGAAGTGTTGTATTTTAGTAATTTACAAATATCATTAATGCAAATGAACCCTGAAACACGTATTTGTTATATTTTTTCTAATCGCTCATATATATCTCATATATGGCTCATAGCATAGCTATTGCTGGCATTGAACATTTATTTAATTGATTTAAAATATCAACTAGTCACTTTCCCGAGAAAAAGCTTTTTTATCTATAATTAAAACTGCTGAATTCATTATTTTTGGATTAAGATAAAAAACAAAAGGTATTAATAAATTAATGAATAAGTAATTTTTTTTCACATTTGATCCATCCTGGTTTATTAATATAATTTTCTTAAAATTTATGCATTATAATATTATTTATTATTAAAACTCCTGAATTCACTATTTTTTTTTTTAATGGCTAATTTAGTTCTCTTTTTCTTTTTTATAAAATATTAAATTCAAGTTATTTTTTTTTTATTTTTGTTATTTATTGTGTGGATTGAGATAAAAAATAAATGGTATTTATTTAGTGAAGGAGTAATTTTTTTGTTGTTGCATATTTGGTCTTTTATCTTTACACGAATCTTTAATTTGGATTTTTTTTTTTATGGATAAAGAAAAAAAATTCTTATAGTAGCTTAAAGGTCTTAAGGTATATAGTAAAAAAATTGTAGTGTTAACACACCGCTTTTCATTGGACGTTTCGACCTTGATCTTGGAGATTATCAAAAACTGATTAAAATATTTACGTTTTTTTCCTTGTAGTGTCATTTATTAAATCCTAACTTTTTTTTTTTAGATTTACTGTCCTCAAAAGGATAGCATGCCAAAATGTTGAATATATAGTATATTTAAAAAGCATAATACTTTGTTATATACAATTTTTTAATTTTTTTTATATCTATAATACAAATTAAATGTCTCATAATGTTTAACATTAAAAAAAAACTTCCTATCATATCTAGAATGAAAATGATAAAATAATTTTCATTCTGAAATATCCAGTCCCCTAAGAATAACAAAAACGTACAACGTATAAGGCAGCGTTTGTCTGGCTTCACTATGGTAAATTAAAACTGTACATACTTGCTCAAGCATGTGAAGTTATTTATTCCTTACAAGAAGATTGAACATTGAGGAGATGGAGAAATAAATGGTGTATAAATATTTTTACCATTTCATTAAAAAATATTGGTGTTTTACCAAATCGATAATTTTTATTATTAAATTATTTGTGAAATTTCTTTGACTACTCCTCACCAATCTAAATAAGTGTTCCATTCTGTATTATATATCAGCATTGCATTCAATCGAGAGGAGCTCAGGTAACTAATAGCCAGCAACAGAATAAAAAGGAACACAAAGATGAGTTAGTACGGCCTCCTTATCCAGGATATGTTTATGGTCCGAAGAAAACGGGATGTCTTCACTACCTTCTTCGTGGAGTCCGAGTTATGAGTAGCTAGCAGGGGAAAAAAATATAGAAAAAGACAACAGGCTTTTTCACAGGCTCCCGCGCGAGTCACGATTTCGAATCGTGGGTGGTTTTCGAGGGTTTTGAAAAAACCTGGCGGGTAAGACAAAGGGTCGCCAAATGGTAGTGAGGTCCACGAACAGGTATTGCCATAGCGTACAGCGAATATAGTAGCGCATGTCCAAGTAAATTTTAAAAAAAATTAATGTCATATTACTTAAATATTCGATAGATAGCATTAAATTTTATTGTACCAGATAAATGTATTTAATATTTAAAGCATTAAAAATAAACTAAATTTAAACATGCAAATACTTGGCAACAACTGACTTAAAGTTTTTTCCAATACACCTTTTTTTTATTTAGCGCGACATTGGGCAGCTAAGGACCACGCTTAATCACTTCATGGATTTAATCTTGGTATACCGAGTTTTCTGCTGTAATAGCAATAAAGCGCACATATTCCGAATGCTCTATGATGTAATGTAGTATTGATATACTTTGTATTAAAAATAAACATTAAAATTAAATTCAATAGCAAGAGAGGTGGTTGGATTATATTAATTAATTTAAAATGTAAACCATTGGATTAGTTTGTCACAAATACAGACTTTATCACTTTAACTAAATATAATGAACGTCAAGATCGAGATGAAGATCAAGATGAACGACAAAATGAAGATAATTTTTCATATGACTTGCGGGTGGTGATAAAAAAAAAATTAAAATCCGGTTGCTTTCAATATCCAAAACAGTATTTTAAGTCCAATTCGCCAATCAAAAGTTGATATCAAAACTGAGGGTCTCGAAGCTTCCGTTTCAGAGAGGTCGATTCGCAACAAAATCACTCAATATTTATTTCGTGGAAACCTCACAAAGTGAATCTTAAATGATTGCTTGCAGTATTTTCCATTAAAAAAAGTACTATATTTCATTTTTTATGACTTGCGGATGGTGATAAAAAAAAATTAAAATCCGATGGCTTTCAATATCCAAAACAGTACTAATGCAATGAACAAAGGCCATTCTTGCCTAGCTCAAGAAGTAGAGACCATTGATCCACGAGCCCACTAATTATTAACTCATTAAAAGAGCTATCAGCAGATCGATAGATGGTGCACGATTCTCTTCTCTGTACGGTAGCGAGCCGAATCCGGCGAGAATCCCAAAAAACATATTTTTTCTAAAGCTGAGGATCTTGTAGAAACGGCGGCAGGTGTGGAAGTGGTATCCCAAGAATGTTAATTCCAATAACAGGCCGATGTAAAATAAACAAAAGGATAGTCCGTGGACAGCAGTCGCTTCACGGTCGTGCTGTCCATAATTGTAGGAAGAGTGCACCAATCAAAAACCTGTTCTAGCCTCTCCATTTTGAGGTAATTTTATTTTAACAGCTCCTTCAAACATTTATTTCGACTCGTCCTTTACTGCTTATAGACTTCACTTCTTTTGTTTTATTAATTCCTCTTAATTTATTTTTTTACAAGTAAATATTTAATGTAGAAACAGGTATCGATGAGTAAGGATTTCTCTTATACTCAGCATACCAAGTGACCCCAACTGCATCTCTTTCACTAATTTTCACAGGTTGAGCGACAGATGTTTTAACTTTGGTTATGTATAATTAGTTTTAGTAGGGATGAACGAAAATAAGATGCCTTTATTAAAGTGTGGCTTCCTTTAACCGAATCTCATCAAATGCGAAATATACAAGATCATTTATAATAATTTAAAAAATCCCAATCGCCACTCAAAAATTGATGTTAAAAGTGAGGCTCTCGGAGATCCTGATTCCCAACAAAATCACTCAATATTAATTTCGTGGCGGTCTCACCAAGTGAATCTAAAGTGATTGCTTCTTTTATTGTTCATTAAAAACGAAAACTCTATATTTATTGACTTACTGTCTTTCCCATGACAGCGCCTCATAAATAGTAATAATAAATATTTAATTGGCATTGAGGAATGCCAGGTAGGGTAATAAATCGTGCGTTAAATTTAATATGATTTACTACAGAATAAAAAAATTAACTTTTTTTTTATTAGACATCACATTTTACAAAAAGAAAATCCTGAAAAGACATGACAGCAGAGCTTATGGAAGATTTTCACCCATTTCCTAGAGAGGTCGGCAAGCTGCTTTCACTGAGGCGCTGTATAAGGAGCCCCGTGAGGATCAAGTTCAGGACAACATCCGTCAACCTCTTTACAGCTTCCTGGGGCAGGTCTTGTGTCTTAGTTTTTTATACCTCCTTCTAATACGTCTCTCTTCATGGTTGGTCTTTCTTGTTCATGTCCTTACAGTCGTGGAATAAATGTTAAAATGTGTTCTGATCAACATGGATTCCATTTATGGATAACTCAATACAAGTAAAGGACTACGAATTCAATGGTATTCCTAGACAAGAGGAAACGAAAAGAAAATAACTGTAGAGTAAATGACCATAACATGAAAACAACAACAGAGTATTGATATCAAGGAAGAAATAAATATAAATGCAAAAAATATAAGGCATTCATTTATATAAAAATATTATTGTTTTAACGATTCATAATCACTAGATTGAATAATATAATTTTTCACATAATACAACACTATTCACGTAATGTTTATGTCATAAATTTACAAAATAATTAAAATTAAAATAACAATTAGATCCAAGATTAATTTCATGCACTACAAATTAAATGGGCATTATTAATATTATTGAACAAGCTAAGTTTTAAACTTAATTATAATCAGGGTCCAAATTACAGTCGTTTCCTTCCATTGAGAGACTTAAAAATAAAATATCTCCAGGCGTCACAGTCTAACCCGCTCAACCAATATTTACTTCGCCCAAGTCCGTTTTCATAATCACACTCGAACTTGGCAAAGTCCCGGCCTACTATAACATAAACAAAGGATGGTTCTTGAATTATTCTCCCACTTATTTAATTATAATGTTTAATTAAAAGAAAGGGAAACTTCCTCAGCAGGCCGCACACCCCGTAAACTTCTACCAGTGTGGGCATCCTCGAAATAAATAGGCGGGAAATATGAAAACTTTTAATTTGAAACTAAATTTGTTTTGCCAACGCTTTTCCTCTTTAGTGAAAATAGAACAAACCAGAAAAGTTGTTACAGACCTTGTTATTCTGCTATTGTTTCGTTGAACGGATTCTTCTAAACACATAAACAAAGAACAAATTTACTGTGAAGAGGTTGAAAAAAAGGAAGTAAAACAATTAATCCGGAGAGTTAAAATTAAAAGTATTTTGGCTACTATAAAATTCTGATGAACACAATATTCCAATTTTCCCTACACTACAAATCATTTAAAAAAATTCTATATTGATTTCAGCTTCCAACTCATCCTAAAACAAATTAACTAAGAAATGATTTGATCGTTAAATCATTGTTTGTTCTAGAATATTTTTATTCAATCATCATCGTTACTGCATTATTTTGTAGACAACCCAAAACAGATACCCAGTAATTCTTAACATTACCGGTTGAAGCCCTACAATTTCCCCATGAATATCTCTATGTACTGAGTGAGTGATCGGAAATTCGAGAAAAAAGAGTTGTAGACCATTGGGATACTACAAACTCAACATACCAATCTATCTATTATTGTCGCAACGATAATTTAATAACATTTATAATACGAATTGTCTTCTGAAACAATCCTTAGAATGATAAACGTACTGACAGAAAGAGCAAAAATAATAAATGGAAATGATGAAACTTTCTAAAATCACAAAATTCCACGCATAAATCCTAAAAACATTCATCAAACTGTATGACCAGGTAGGTCAAGAATGCAGAATGTTTCATATTACTATCCAGTCGAAATAAGAGATAGTCTGGGGAATTCAGATAGGGTATAGAAATTCGGGTTGGAATTTTGAGTTAAGTATTTCCACATTACAAAAGGAATTCGATAAATCGCAGACTGAGATGCTTTGCAAATATAATGGAAGTATTAAGACTAGGTTGGTACATAAAACATTAAAATTTTCAAATCTATTAATTAAAAATATAATTTTCATAAACGAAATATATTTATATCACTGAATATATTATTGACTAGAGAATTTTGGTTTTAGTAATTACATCACAACACCAAATTTATGATCGAGCTTTGTGGTAGATGTAGTATAGTCATAGTTTTAAAATAAAATAGATTAATGGATCTTAAAACTTTATAACTTTTATAACGTCTTATCTTTTATATTAGCATAATATTTTATTGAAATTATGTAACGCTGTAGTGCTGGTGTTTTTAAAAATTACATATTTTTCAGACTAAAAAGAAAAAAAATATGGTGTTTTAAGACATTATTGACCCTATTGACCCTAGTATCGTTCTGGAGGTATCCGTTAAGGTTTAACAGAGACTGTATCGGAGAGTTGATTTAATTTTCATTCATGGTTTGTAAATGAAAATTCAACTCACACACCGTTGAAGATTCGGAGGCCTCTAAAGACGGCTCAATGAAACAATTGATCCTGCTTAAGTCTTTTCCTAAAAAGAGATAGAGGCTTATCTTTCAGTTCTCCAAAAGTGGAAGACAATTGGAAATCCAACCTTTGTATTTATGGTTACAATATATCTCCACGTAATAATATTTTATATCAAATAATGGCATTTTCCAATGTTTATGGAATAGCTAAAGCACATATTTAAAAAATTATGTTAGAATCAAAACCATATCCCCGTCAGAAGACTAAATACATAAAAAAAAGTTTATTACGGACGATTATATGAAAAACTATGCATACACTTGTTCGTCAAAATTGTAGGAACACAAATGAACAAATTTAAATCAACTCAATAATAAGTTTACCATGAAAAATAATTTTGCGGAAAGTGAAAATGTTCATGATAGCAACGCATTGTCCAAAATGCACATACAAAAGTTTGAAAATTATATATGTGAAAAAACATAAGACTAGTTTGAGGCACTTCATCGTAAAAATATATGAAATTTTAATGTCCTTGCAAGTTTATGTTAAAGATAAATGTTTAATGCAAAAACAAAAGTTTTTATGAATAAATAGACATACCAATTTTTTTTTTATTTTAACCCTTGACCAAAAACAAAACTCATTGCGAGTGTGATAGCCTTTTTCAAAAGAGCCTTGGGTCAAATTTTTCGAAACTCATTAATTTTGTAATTATCCTAGAGAAAAAGATAACCTGTTATTTTGTCCCTTAATAATTTTGAAAGTTAGATACAAAATAACTTTGTTAAGCGGCCGCATACGTTGAAGCAGTACTGCGGTGAGATCGGTCTCAATGCAATGTGGATTCGATTTCAACAGCAAAGATTCAGATTGACATTGATCTACAGAATAAATCTCGGCTTTCCCACTCCAGGTTAGAGTAAGGTTGTAACTTGTGGGTAGACAATTGTACCTTCACTGGTTGGAATAAGAACATAATGTTTTATAGCTAATAAAAAAAACTATTACAATATCAAACATTGTTGTAAAACCTTGCGCAAGATCTAACTTTTAAGTGTTCTGAAACCATTACGCGCATTTGTGCAAGCATTGAAAGAAGTTGCGTAGGTTTCCTTCGTATATGTCAATCAACAAGGAATCATCAATCATATTAATCATGTTAATTACACGAAACCAATTTCTAATGGAGACCTTTTGAAGACAGATATTGAGCTCCGGGAAGCTTTGTATTATTGCCTTTCCGTCGAATCAAGATAATAATAATAACAATATATTTCATTCTCGTCAAACTAACAGAAAAAATATTTTATTCACTTATTTTTAATTAATAATTTTTTTTTTATTATTTATTCTAAGAATTTGGTAGCTTCACTGAATCCTGGGAGAATTAGTTTTGCCATGGGGATCCTCGAGTTTTCTTTTTGTTTTTCTTTTTAGGGGATTATGCCAGAATCGGGTTCCCTCGGTCTTATTAAGATAACTGAGGAACTATTTAAATAAATATGTCGTGGTTCGATCTCACATAATTATGCGGAATGGCAGACCGAAAATTTTTTGAGCAGAGTTATTTTTTTTAATATATTTAAACAGTACAGGCATGCATCTCTGCTTTGCATATAATACTTGTAACATAATGTCTAGAACAATTTAAAAAAATATTTTGGATAAGAAAAACATTGGACAGTTACTACAATTGCAATACTATCTGACATAAAACCAAAAGAAAATATATTAAATAACCTAATAATGGTTAATAAAAACGATGAATTCCATAGACGTGTCGAAGTGTATGAACGTCTATTATTGTACCCCTTTTTTTCTAGTGTCAATAAGAATACACCTTGATTCCAGAAGGAAAAGCATGAAATCCACTTTTCCTTTAATACCTTCAAACAACTTATTTCACATGCTTGTAGAAATTCAATAAGGAAACGGAATATTTATTATCTGTAGATGATACGTTATTACTTTCTGAGAATAAGAAAATTTATTCATCATTCCCTAATAGCGTGTAATAATATGTGATCGCGGCTTACATGACACATCTTTGCGTAATACGACTTTCACTTATGATGAGATAGTGGAATCGGATAGTATTTAAGCAACGACTTAGAAAATCTATTTTATTTGGGCAGATTTTTTGAAAACAGTAATTTTTAATGTAGAACATTATATATTTTAATGTTCAAAATGTAAAAAAAAAAAAATAATAAGCAAACAAACAGACTAGCAAATTTATTTCGATCATGGCGAAACCACCACGACTGCAGTTTCCACCCATGATCAACGAGTGATTAGTTTTGTAAACAAAATTTTGTAACATTTTTTATAAACAACTATTTTTTGAAATATCGAAATCTAGGTCCGGTTCTTGCATAGGCATTGCTTCACCACATTCCGTTAGTGAGTATCCTTAGGCAATAGAAACTATTGCTAGACCCTCATGGCATGGAATCAAGCGATGACCACTAGATGGTCATATTACATAAAAAAACAAAAAAAAACACGCGGAGTGCTAATGTTCAAATTTTAAAATTATTTTATCTAACTAGTATTTCCTTTGGGTCAAAATCAATGATTTTTATATGTATTACTAATTTCAGGGTTTCATTGCCTTTATTAGTAACTTGAAAAATTTCTGTCTAATTGGATTTGAGAAAATTATAGAATTGATTTAATTTTTAACAATCACAAAAAATGTAATATTTACTTAATCCTTTTCTCTATTGTGTTTAATACTTCTTATATTTATTCATGACGAGGAATTGTCTGTCGTTCATTAACACCAAGCAAAAGTTATTTTTTGGTTTTTTTTTTTTTTTTTTCAATTTTACTTACCAAGAAACTCGGAGAAGCTTATGGTGAATATATAACAGAAAACCACGGAAGACATCTTAATTCGTCAGATACAGTAAACTATTATTATTACTTCTATTTTAAAATAATAATTATTATTTGATTTTCTAGGTGAATATTCCACTAAATGATATTTTTTAATTTTCGAATTTTTGAATAAAACAAAAAATTGGCTACTTTTTTAAAATTCATTCAGTGCTAACTTCAAATTAATGATACAATTTTTAATTACTATTAGATTATCATTATGTATGATGAAACAAGGATATTTTATATCATATAAACATGTAAATTCATTAATATTATATATTTTTAATTTATATTGATATGAAAATTAAGATATTTCAAAAATAATTATTTCTGAAATTAGATGCGTTAAAACACACCCAAAATATCAACTCGAAGCATCTGAAGAATATACAGAGTGGGTAGAGGTTAAAAACATTTTTTGGTCAATCTTTTTTTCTCATTTCTTACAACTATTAATAATTACTACGGGCTTTTTAAAAAATATTGTTTTTCTTCGAATAACTCATAATTTTATTTTACGAAATTCAATGGATGCTCATACTACGATCAATATTTAATTTCCTTCAGTGCTTATAAACGAAGTTCACTCCCGTATCATAATGAGGAACCGTTCGACAGTCACCATAACAGAAGGATTTGTGATTTATATTATGGGATGATATTAAATTTATGTACATATATTTTTATATCTTTTAATATACTAATTTTCAGCATTTGTGAAGAGGGGTAGGAGTTATTCCGAAGATCCTGGGAAAATACGGGGATCTTTAAATGCGGCAATACGTCTCAATTGTAATTAAAATATTAATTACCTCAATTACAATATTAATTCCCTTAATTAATATTTGAATCTTTGGAATGAGCATAGATTCGTATATGATGATATATTTTAAATGATGAATGTCAATTTTGTATTAACATGATATGTTAGCATTATAGTAACACATTATGTTTTAAAATTATATGATTTTTAAAGAAAAACAACTAAAAATTACCCCAAAAGTCCATTGCTACACGTTGGATTGGGATTAAGGGCCAAACAAAATTTTCACTCCACGTTTTCATTCAAAATTTGTAAAATTATTAATATTCAGATTTGTTTTTAAGACTTTTTCTTTAAGTTTAAAATTATTAGCTTAAATTATACTACGCAGTGAAATGTGAAGGTACGTTTTATATACTTCTCTATTTACCTATTTTATGAAGCTTCGTTTTATGGCTCCGTGAACATTCGGTTTTATTTAATTTTTTTAATGTATAATAATGATAATTTAATTGTTTTTACATAACATTATTGTCTTATTATCTAACATTATTGATTGGAGGCAATTAATTTTTTTTTCGTTCTAAAAAAATAGTATTTCCCTATGATTATTTTTCATTTCTTTTTCTTTTTCTTTTTCTTTCTTGATCTCCGAATTTACTTATTCACAAAGATAAAAGAAAGAATTTACAAATATACAATGGTATCAGAGTGCAGAAGCAGAATGAGGTGCTTCATTAAATGTTTAACGTAACCGAACGTAATCGAGAAGGATAAATCAAGTAAGTATATGAGTTATACTTACTGAATAAAAATTAAAATTAATTTAGATTTTTAAAATCCTTGATATAACTTAATTCAACTTCATTAACGTTATTCTTTAAATAGGTAGGTACTGTTTAACTTTAAGAAACTTGTGGCATTTTTAGGACTTGAATCTTCAGGAGAACCTAGTATGTTGAACTGAATTGCCTGGTTGACTACCGCTCAATTCAAAACTCATTTCCTTTGCTGTTAGCTGATGATCGAATTATGAATTGATAATCAAGAAGGCAGAGAAGCCAAAACAGCCGTAGTCTTAAACATTTATCTATTGAAGAAAACACGAATTGAAATTGAAATGTATTGATCTGTGTATATGTGCATAAAAATTAATTAATACAAGGATCTCATATTTGTAAAATAACATCAACTTCATAGAATAGATAATTTTAGTGTAGAATATACAAATGGATTATAACTCAATTTGATAAAAAAATAAAGTTGTAGGAACAAAAAAAAAATTCTGTTTATAATCAAAATTTATTACTATGCTGTTAACAATTTTAAGCGCTCTAATAAATTTCTGTGAGTTTTTCTAAAAACATTTTTTTCTTAGAACTAAAATATCAGTTTATAGAGGCTGGCAAACAAGAAATTCTGAAAAGCATAAAATGATTCACAGAAACGTTTATGCAACTGCACAATAATTAATCATTCTCGATTGTAAATGTCAAATTAATATGAGATTAAGTCGTGAAAACTGACAAATTTAATGTCTGCAAAATAGATCACTAATCTGAAAGGGAAAAAAAATCACTGACCTAAATCAAATGAGATAAAAAATTGAGTTAATTGATTTCAATTCAGAAAATTGTTATTGAGTCACCAAGGAGGATTATGTAATTTTATATATAGTAAATTTTAAAATTTACATTCATAAGTTACAAATTAGATTTATTTAAAACAATATTTATTTCATTAGACATTTTCTAATAAAATATGAAATTGTACGAATTTTACTGTAATATTGTTGCAAGTTGATAATACTAGTTGGACACATACCAGGGGGCGAAATTGTAGAAATATTTGAATCATAGCAAAGCATGAGTCGGAAAACATGCAGGATTAAGTATAGAGGCGATTCCGGAGTAATTTTAATTTTTAATAATGGTTTTTAAGAGAATGCCTATTGTTTCAAACCACCTTTTTGAAAATTATAATAATATTCCCTGATATTTTTTTTTTTTTTATAAAAAAGAATTGTAATATTCACATATAAAAATACTTCAACTAACCATCAACTTGCCAAATACAATTGAGAGAAGAGTTCAATTAAAAATTAATTTCAACTCTTTTGCGAAAAATATTTAAATACAACAACCTGGTTGGACAACTAGGTAATGATTTTTTTCAAGAAAAAACATTACAAAAATATCACATGAACTCACGTAAGGGATCGTATTCTTCGTGACGGAAATAACTGTACCAATGAGAGACACGAGACGATCACAGTCCGATCACAAACTGAAGCGATTCCTTCAGAGCGGAACCTGGCCCCGCCCACCACCCCCTCCCCTCGCTCTCGGCCAATCACGTCCCGATCCTCCAGGTAACTAGAACTAATCAAATTATAATTGTCGGTATTAGATGGAATTCTTAGTTGGTACAAGAAAAAAAAAAGAATTACATTCCTTTAAAGCAAAATGGAGTTTGTTTACAATTCGAAGGCAAGCTAGGTCGTTTTTTGGGGAGGGGAGAATGAATATGTTAGTAAAACACTGATTATATTGTGATGAACCTAGAATTCTTAATCGAATTGGTTTCCGTCAATTATTAAACGAATAATAATCCCGTATTTCTAAATTGTGCTCAAAACATCATAATTATGTCTTTTTAATGTATGTTTGTGTACATAGAATAATTTCTCATACATTACATAACATAATTTCTACAATTCGATATTTCTAATGGTTTCCTTTCAGGATTTTTTCCCCGATTACCGGACAAAAAAAAAGATAAGAAAATAATTTCGAGCATAGTTAATTTTAATGTCAAAAAAGCTATACTGATATATATCTAGACTATTAAAAAAGTTTTGATCTAGCCAAAATATTATATTTTTTAACTCTATTACAAAAAATTTCTTCAATACATTTTCCAACCTCGTTCGGCCAAAGGTGCTAACATTTATAGCAGCATCCCTTTTGAGTCACCATCTGCGGGTTGGCATTACGTATGATTAATAATTAATAAATAAAAACACATTTTTTTTTTAATTTAATCTAAATTTTACGTTTTCAGATTGTAGAATTAAAAATATTATGAAGATTGAAGATGCACTTTTAAATGCCATCCAACACTCATGGAAATACATTCCTGGATTACCTTCATACTACAAATTATCTATATTAACCCTCTCAATCTTGAATTGAAATATTATCGTTATACAGTAATGTCCTATTAACTGGTATTAACAAAGTAATTTGACAATCCATTGAGATTTGATGGTGACGCAGGAAAAGTGGTCTGGTCTGTTAGACCACTTTCCATTACTGTTAATAATGAAAGGTTTTGTAAATTTCCAAGATAAAATATCCAATATATACCTATTCATAAACAAAAAAAATTAAAAACATATTATAACAAGTCAACTGGTTATACTTTCCTAATTTTCTAACAATAACTTGTTCTGTGGGGTCTGGTGATTAAGAAGGTTGAAGGTATGTTTATTACCTGAAAAGGTAAGGGTAAATTGTGTGCAGTGCATACTTCCTGCTCCGTCAGCAGAAACGGGTAAGGATGGGTACAATAAAAATAATGGTAAAGTAAAAAGAGTGCAATAAACAGAGTTGAAGGCTGTGAATCTTCCCAAGAAGATGGCACTTCTCGATCATTAATAACTCTTTCTCTGTTTTTGTTTTTTTTGTTGCATATACCTAATAAATTGACAATTTTTAATTTTAATTCTATTTTATTTATCTTACTGGCGAAAGTACTATAATTTATACCGACTCAATTTGAGCAAGCAAACTGACACCCTATTATTAAAATTGCTATTAAAACTCACTGATCATTATTATTTTGATATTTTTACCAACGACATTGGAAAGATAAGGAGGTAGTGTTGTTTTCTCCATCTACTCTATAATTAAACTGCTCAATATTTCAAAAATCCTTTTCGAAATAAACAAATTAATTAAATTTGAATCCGAAATAGAATGTTTTAATAATACAGTATTTTGAATTTGGATAAGAATTATGAAGTGTATCTTCGTGGAAATACTACAAGTTATTAGGAATAAAATATAGTCATATTTATATGAGAAGAGAGCCACAATTCAAAAAAATGGAATTTTACAGGAGAATAGTTTGAAGTTAGCCTATTTAGGTTTATCGCAGTCCCTAACTCATTTTAAACATCAAAAACATCAAGTCGATCATTTTTTTAGTCAATACTACTTACATTTTTTGTTTAAAAAAAGGTTCATTTTTTTTTATCATTTAAATATGAAAAGTATAATAAATTTTGGTAGCATTTTATAAAAAAAAATTAGTGCGGTACGCGCATTACACAACTTTCTCTTACCGTCCTATAATAATTATCTTTTTAATAAATAGAGTTCACATAAACAATACTTGAAATGAACCCGGCAGCATTCACTTCTTCACATCTTCTCCCACATAAGTACAATAAAACAATTTTAATATGACAATTCTGTACACTATATATTTATGTTTGTCAAGTTGAAAATATATCTTAAAAGTTTCGGTTTAGTTTCCTATGGGAACATTTTGTTTCCATTAAATAATATAAAAGTAGAAATTCTCAAGTTAATTTCTGTTTTATATTCTTACATTACATTATTACAGAGCGTATTGTTGAGATTGGTGGATTGGTGGGAGGAGGTTCGGTCGCATCCGTCTCCTTTCGGACGCGCTCGGTTATCCATCTAGGGTCTTTTAGTCCTCATAAGATACTCTGTATTTTTGCCAATTCCAACATTAGACATTAGGCAAGTTTCTTCAAAATCGTTTGAGCCGTTTACGAGAAAATTGTAAAAAAGTGTAATATCCATCATATAATTAGCACTTCTGGCCAAAGATGCGCTGTATCTTTGATATTGCTGGTCCGATTTTGAAGATTCTTTTTAGATAATTTAATTACCTTTCATAAAAGTAAATACATAATTTACCATAAAAGGCATGCTTTTTAAGTTACGCGCAAATAAAATATTCTTTTCTTCATAACTTTTTCCCCTGCATTTTCTCGGTGATGTACCATATATATGAAAAGTTAAAGGCCTTTCAGAAGAATAATTTAGGCAAGTTTCATCAAAATCGTGAGAGAGAATTAAAAAAAAGTATAAAATCGATTATTTAAATTGGCACGTCCCAGTTAATACAGCACGAAAAAGTTGCTGTAACATCACATGCAAGTGCCTACCTTACATACGTAATTTCAGTTTCGTAAAACTTTTCGTTTTTGCGCTACACTGTTCACATACACACCGATACACAGATCATTTTGCGAGACTTGGTTATTTGGACTCAGGGGATCTTAAAACGTATATCTCCGTTGAAAACTCGATTTCGAAAATTTTCACGATCACAATACTTCCAATATACAATACTTCGTATATAGGTAAGGGAAAGTAAAAACTAAAATAAATTGTTATTGCTGTAAAAATTGAAATCTGACATTTTTTCTCAAAGAAATATACATGAATGGCAGCTTTCCAAGCAAAACAAAAATTTTCATATTCCGGCACACTTCTTCCAAGCCAACGATACAATCATTGATTAATTTTCTTTGACTGATCGTCGTACTTCAAGCTATCAATACAATACAATTCAATCAATACAATACAGAGTAGCATAAAATCTGTAACATTATAAAATACACTACTATGGAGTTGCTATATAATGATAGAGAAGAAAATGTATTACAGTTACTAAATTATGTTACTTAAAATAACTAGTTCGTGATGGCCGAGCACCTTAGTGCGCCCTTCCCAGTTTGGAACGATGTGGGTTCGATTTTCACCAGGGTCATTTATTTCGTGGCAGCCTCGAGAAATGAATCTTGACAGTCTCACAGTGGTTTGTAGGGGACGGTAATCATTTAAGGAGCCGTTAAGGGTTGGTAAAAAGGATTTCCTTGCCGGGCGTCTTAAAACTGTCTTGTTTTTACTTTAAATTTATTTATTGAAATTTACAACTTTATTAGATACAGAAACAAATGTGTAGCCCTAAATAATCTTAAAATTGAAAACCCAACTCAAAGTTAGTTTATATTGTTAAAAATCAATCGGGTAAAAAAAAAATCAGGAAGTTCATAAAAAAAAAAAAAATAGTAGAGTTTGGTATCTTTTCTGATTTAACTTTTTGTGGTTTGTTTTTGTAGATCATACTGATTTTATATCACCTTATCCAGCCTGTTCCACTCCCTTCAATGCTTCCAACTGTTTCCTACTGGATCTCATGCGGTATATGTGTGTATTCTGTAAAGTAAAGCTAGCTGGTATTTGGTCTGCCATGCGTCTCAAGAGAACTAAACTGGCAAAACCCTAACATGGGGTTTGTAGGGATGCCCTAATGGATTGCTTTGGGCTATGAACCTCCCTCTCCAATCCTCAACATATCCTTAAGATATTTGATTAGTTTTTTTAATTATTAATATATTTATAGACGTAATTAATTATTAGTATTACTATATTATGTTTATTTCTTATAACTAATATATATCCAATTAAAAATAGGATAAACTGTAGTTTATTCCAATATCCTTCATACTAACTGGATTGAGTCAAATAACATTAAAAAAATCAAATTTAATTTCATGAAAATTACCTATGAACCGCCAATGACTCAATTTGATAGAAACGATCATAATAAATGAATAATTTTCATGATGCTAAAAATATACAAAATATAGACTAAGAACAGGAAACAACAACAAGATTCAATTTCTATGAACAGAAGGTTATTATCATGTTTATTAATGAAAATATCTGATGTGGACAACGCATGACTTCCTTCTACTCCTATAAAACTATAAATCGTTGGCTCAAAAAGTGATCCTCAATTTGGTTACTAATTTCTGAAAATTGCAATATCTCAAAAACGAAATTCGGCGTCGGGACACCCATCTATTGATACACACAAATACTCTTGTTTCTGGAGGTTTCATTCCGTTATTAAATGTCGTTTTTTTTTCAGTAGGTAACTAGTTTCCAAGAGATTTCTTCGTGTTCCGTGACAACATTAAAACTGTCAATATCACTAGATAAAGCATTAGAAATCGAAGTTTCTAAATTTTAAACGGAAGAACCCACTTAACTTATACCTTATTCTCCTGCTGCAGACTTGTTCATCGCACAAATGGGGAGGAAAACCAATATTATATGCCCAATATTAACATTTAAAATAAGTAATAAAAATGTTTAATTAGAGTATAAACAAAATCGCGTTGGTAACCTTTATTACCGAAACATATGATTTCTCCATTTAATTTTAATATAATTTTTGATGTATGTTTATTATGACCTTCAAGTAAAGTACCCTTTTCGGCTCACCAATTTTAACCGAAATCTAGAAAATACATTCATATTGATATAAAAGTCCTATTTACTAAATTTTAAATGTTTTACATTATATTTTAATATAATTTTTGATGAAAGCCTAATATGACCTTCAAATAAAGTACCTCTTCCGGTTTTCCAATTTAGACCAAAACTAGTATGGTATTTAAATCAATATATAAGTTCTAAATATCAAATTTGAGAAGTTTTCCAAAGTATTTTAATATAATTTTTGATGGAAATCAATTATGACCTTGAAGTAAAGTACCACTTCCGGTGATTAAGCAGTGACCAAAAAGGGAGGTTCACAACTAGATTTTACAACAATCCTGAATACAAAATTTCAACTTTCTACGGCTAACCGGTTTTGAGTTATGCGAAATACGAACGTACGTACGTACGTACAGACGCCACGACGAAACTAGTCAAAATGGATTCAGGGATGGTCAAAATGGATATTTCCCTTAAAACCTGAAAACCGAAAATTTTCGCGATTACAACTTCGTACAAGGAAGTAAAAATCATAAGTAATGAGCAAACAACAGGTAATTACTAATCAAGCCACGACAAAAAAAAAAATTCATTATTTCCTAAAACCTGATTTCCACTGAATGAAACCCTAGGAGATCGTATAGAATAAAAAAAAAATATGTGATATCAAACATGAGTAATACATTATATTTAAGTATAACAGTTAAAATATTGCTGTGGTGCGTAGTACAGTCTATAGGTTTTCGACCTGAGGAAGAAGGAAAGCTGAAAGAAAAAAACTGGTGTTATTTTTTTAAATATATTTTCCTCTAAGTTCTATACACGTAATAATAGTACACGTAATAACGTTTAGTTAACATTTCTATACCATGGGAAAAATAATTTTCTTCTTTATTAGAAAAATGTTCTTCCACCGCTTCTTGGACCTCTTCGTCGGTGTTAAATCTCCTCCCACGAAGGTCAGATTTTATCTTTGAGAAAAGGTGGAAATCGCTAGGGACCAAGTATGGGCTGTAGGGTGGATAGGGGGTTTCTTGGATTCCGCAGTCCTCCACAGCGGCCTTGGAAATCAATGCTGTGTGGACAGGGGTATTGCCGTGAAGAAGCCGAGCACCTCTGCTCACCTTATCCCGCCTTTTCTCTTTGATGGCGTCTCGTAAGCGGTGATAGGGCTGCATAATATTCAGCATTCAATGTGGAGTTCCTTCCCTTAAAATCAATCAGCAGTATTCCACTATAACCAAAAATTGGTGGCCATTATCTTTTTTGTCTACTGCGTGATTTTTGCCTTTAGCGGAGGTGCTTCTCCTGGCCTTCTCCAGTCCAAGGACTCCCTTTGTTGAGTGGGTCATAGTATAGAACCATTGTCGCGTCCCCCGTTACAATTGAATCCAACAATTTTTTTGGACCGGCATTATACCCACGTAAAAATTCATTGCAGTAGCGAACACGTTCCTCTTTTTCAGCAGCCGAAAGAATTTTTGGAATCCATCTTGCACTCACCTAGCTCATATGCAAATGTTCTTTCATTATCCTCAGCACATTGTTTTTGAAATTCTCAACCTTGCTACTATTTCTTTGGTCTTCAGCCTCCGATCAGATAGCAATTCAGCTTCCAAAAGTTGGATTGTTTCAGAAGTGGCAGCTTCCAATGGGCGACCAGGCAGGACGCAGGTCGTCATCCAGAATTCTCTACCTAACTTCTAATAATTTTGGCCTTTCTTTTAAAGTGAAATACGAGGGGGAGAACTACTATAAGGTAGAATTACTATCCCATGCATACTGTCCTAGTGCTCTTTAATTTGCACAGGAGTAAGGCTTTCTTTACACAAGAATTTAATAACCCCACGGTTTTCCTTCAAGATTAAATACGGACTGACAGGACTGAGGAAATATGGGCGATGGTTATGGAGAGCGCAGGCATAGACATGCAGGGCGGATAAGTCTCTGCCAGCTTGTAGTAGGGAAACGAGGATAGGCTGGAAACTTATGGACCTTATTACGTATTTCATAAATAAGCATCGATTGACACAATTATTGACTTTCAAATTCTACGAAAGATACTTTATAGCTCCAAGGTAAACCAACCAGTAATTAGTTCCAATCCTACACAAATCCAATTAAGATCATCATCAACATCATCATCATCATCACAATGCGGTGTGAGGCTGTTGTTTATAGAGTCTGGACTAAGTATCTCTTTCCAGAACAAACTCTTTCCTCTTGTTCCAATCCATTCCTCTCTTCCTGAAAGCCTCCCTTACGCTGTCCTCCCAGGATATGCGAGGCCTTCCTCTGGGCCTTTTTCCTTCCGTGCGGGTCTCGTAAGTCTTCTTTGCGCTCTCTTCAAGGAGATATCCGAACCATCTTAGTTTGTATTCCTCTAGAATAGTCTCAGCCGATTTAACGTCGAGATTAGTCCGTATGGTGGCGTTTCGTATCCTATCTCTCCGTGTCTTCCTTTTAACTTTCCGCAGTTACCTCATTTCTATGGCTTGTATCTGACTCCTGTGTTTTGAGGTGAGGGTCCACGATTCCGAGGGGTAAGGTATGATAGGAAGGAAGGTTGATTTATAGACGGCCAGCTTGGTCTGCTTTGTCACCTCTCTTCTTCACAGGAAAACCCGTCTGAGCATATTGAGCATTTAAGATATAAACATTATAAACATATAACATTACCCAATTAAGGTATAAAATTAATCAAGATTGAAATGATGAAAGATTAAACAAAACATTTTGTGACATGATATTCTGGTTAAAATACAAATGAGGGCATAGGTGCAAACTTAGGGAAGGCGAGGTGGTCGATTCAATAAAATATAGAGGGAGCGAGAGTATCATTTCGCCTCCCTCCCCAATAATTTGATGTAAAAAAACAAAAACAAAAAAAAAATAAAAATCAACACCAAAACATCTGCATAACCCAATAAAATATGTAAACTAAAACAAAGAAAATAGGAAAATTCGAACAGTTGGCGATAACAAGATATAATAAGATATATTATAATAAGATAATAAAATCTAGAAGTAAGATTAAATTTGAAATGAAAATTGGATTATGTGGGGTTTCCTTCTAGATCAGCCCATCATTCATTACTCCGTTTAAGCAATAAATAGTTCCAAGAAAAATAGGATCTGGATGGGCTTGCAGAGTGGAGAATAAGCCCAACTTAACGGCTCCAGTTTACTACTGATGTTTACTGAAACTTAGGAGGGGCGAGAGAGAGCGATCGCCGCCCCTCGCCCTTCCCGCTGCCTCATCAAAATGGAAAGTCTGCGCCTATGAATGGGAGAGGGGTTAGTTTCATTGGAAATTTTACATCTTATCCAGAAATTATGAATATGCAGAATCTATCGGATATTGATATGTCTTTCAAAAGCTAAAAATTCTAAACTTTAAAATATTTCTTTAAGTATTACATTCGTAAAAGATTTAAAGAATTTTATACCAGAGTTCAGTATAATATATTTTTATTCCGTGGATTTTTTTTAGTTTTATTTTCTTGTTTTATCTTGCATAAAAAACCCACAACTGTCGCTCAATCTGCCGCAATCAGCGGACGAGATCCGAATGTAGAAGTATTTGGCATGTTAGGCTTACAGGATCCAAGCACCCATCAGCACCTACTTCTAAATTTAAATGAGATTTATCAAGAAGATACCTCAAACAGCTCCTTCTTAGCCACCTTAGGCTGTTTCTTGCATGTGTGTATTGGCCATGTTCTTTATAACTTTATGGAGTTCGCCATTAAATCAATTGTACAAATGTGTTTTCTAAATTTTATTACGTACCGTTACTTGGGGCTGCTTGGACCCAAACATAAAAACGTTGCGGGAACGTGGTAAAGAGCCTCAGGACCTAACGTTAGTGCTGCTACTTGTAGTCGAGATTGTGAATTACGTATATATTTTCATTATAAGAAATCTAGATTAATTTAAAACCTTTTTTCGGTGGGCCCGAGTATACTTATTAGGGTTAACACCCTCAGGCTGTATCAAAGTTACCCCAAGTTACGGTACATAAGTATAATTTCATGATATATTAATTGATTGAATTTTAGTAGAAAAAAAAATAAGGGTATCATTACATTATACAAGTATCCGAGAAAAAAAATACAGCCAATATATATTTATTATGAAAAGGTTCGTGGGAACCTTTCATCATAAACACAAGCCCGAAATAAGTTCTCTTTGACCGTCCTGCCGGAACTTATTCGACTTAAGCGTGAATGGCTTTACTAATCTATTCACACGGCTCAGGGATGCACTAGCGTATAGTTCTGGACGAAGTCATCATCGAAGCGTGAATCGCAAGGCTGACGTCATATAATAAAGACACACATTTCTTTTATAAGTTGGGGATACCATATGGTTCTGCCTGTGATTCTATACAATATTTAAAACTGCTCTCAAGCAGCATAAAATGTAATTTAAGTAATGATTTAAGGAAATAATGTGATTAGCATTAAAGATTAGATTAAAGCAGTCCTAAGGTGGTATTTTTTTTAAAATTATAAATGGATAGCTTTATAAATGGATAGCTTCATGTCGTTATCATGGAGATACAGATCATCCATCGGAATGAGAAATTGTCATGGCAGGTTTTATTTTTGTTATTTTTTTTCCACCTCTATTACGTTACTATATGGATTGCAGCATAGTGTCGGTCTCAATGTGAAACCACGTTACTGCTAAAGCCTAACCTTTCAGCAGAGACAAATAAAACGTTTAAAAAATCTAATTTTCTTTATATTGAGATATGTTTCTTTTAATAACAAGTACTAGCAAGTAACCTAGTAGAAAAAATGAACAATTAATTGTTTTCATAAAATTTAGGCAAAAATAAAATAATCTATCATCGAAATGTTTTCTTCTTAAACGGTTTCACATTGGACGATAGGTACTTCATGCATTCCTACGTTTTACTTTCATAAATCTGAGTTATTTAGTTAGTTACTAATTTTTTTTTTTAATTTTTTTTTTCTGGCGGTAACTTTAAATTAAATTAAGAACAGAATCAATAATTATATGTCCGACATTTGCCATTTAATATTTATTTTATTTTATTTTTGATTCTGGGGTTCCAATATATCCATTAAATCCAGAGATTGAAATACCTCATTAAGAATGAAAAATGAATGAAAAGGAATGTTTGAAAAATAGATTTTATCCATCAGTTCTTTGTTGAATCATTAGTGGTAGAGATGCCTTGATCACAATCATGCTTCTAATTTTGTATTTTTAATTCGAATCATATCATATAATGTAACAGCGTATATATTAGCAACGATAACTGTTTTAGAAAAAATAAACTAAAGGTAATTATGAACGTTGATTGTCACTTTCATGGCAGACGAAATAAACAACAAAAAATAAATAAAAATCCAAATCTATAATTATTATTTTTAAAAATATAGTTTACATCATCATAGTAAGTAACACAACAGATCAATAATAATCATATTAATACCCAATCAAATAAATATTAATAATGCTAATAAAAATAAAATTTTATTAGGGACTGATTGGGTTGTTAATGAGAAAAAAGAAAACATTAAAAACAAGAGTATTGATTTATAATAAATAGTTATTACCTGTCATTATTACTAATTAATTGCCGAACTGCATTGAAGTTACCTAATTAATGCTCTCACACAATTATAAATATAGTTCATAACTATGTCATAAATATATATATTTTTTAATTTGTGTGAAATCATTTTATTGTAATAATTCAAAGATAAACTCTGATTCCACCTCTCTATTCACACAAGGTTCATTTCACTTATAACAAAAATATGTTATGATTTAAAAAATAGATTAGCCAATGACAGCCATATGGTCTGGACTTATTCGTATATCAGCATCTGAAGAATCTAACTTAATCTCTTCCTCTATTATCGCTCAGAATTATGAGAGGAGCCAAGCCTGCTTATAAAGTCTCGATCCTCGACCAACTGTCCTTGGCTTACCCAATCTATGTTCCTCGATAACTCAACATCCTCATGTATATCTAATAATCCTCACCTATGCCTTATTATTTTCCTCTAGGTCTTCTTCCTTCTACTTCTGTCTGATGTGTGACTATGGCCACTTGGTCTTCAGATACACGGGAAACGTGGCCGAAAAACCTCAGCCGTTACTATTCAACGATATCTTCCGTTTCTCTCAGATCACTACCCGAATGAACTGAGGTAATAAATTCATATCCAGAATAAAACTAATTGAAGCAACAATCGACCAAACTTATCAAAACGTAAGATGCCACTTTATTTACATTGGAACGCCAGTTCTTGGTTTGACTGTCGTTTCCAGACTTTTTTCAGAGGACCAAATATTCTCTAGAAAAAGCACCGATCAAAGCTCAGAATGGTTTTTATTTGTATTTTTGTAACCATCCGGAACTCCACCGGAATGACCTAAACATTTCTGTTAAGGTCACGTTTCATATTAGTCTCATGCTTAAGGTGAGTGAATTAATTCCTATAGTTCCTAAGCTTTAATATTATAATATTGTAACAAATATAAAATATTTGTGATTACACTCGACATACGTCAAGAATTATTGAAATAATTGTAATTCCTGTTAAATGTTGAAACCACAATATTTCCTTTCTCTAAGTATTTATTTCAATATCACTTGGCGTCTTTTGAGAGTAATTATGAATATTTTGAATGAATCTTGTAATTTTGCACTGACCTCAATTTAAAAATAGTTGTAAGGGCAAAACCGCTGAATATCTAACTTTTTGCGTTTTCAAGACTTTTTGCAAATTTTTACGGTCTCGTATCTCAATAGCAGAATTTTAAAACATATTACATATAAAACTTGCAGGAAATTTAACGTTATTTAAAATTCGTAATGAGAGAGTTTGGGGTAATATGCATTGGAAGCGAGTTACTGAGGAAAATCTGAAAAAATTCCATTTTCTCTAAAATAGTTATTACAATATTTCTTGAAGTCAGTTGTGAGTAATAACAAATATTTTGTATGGATCATGTAGGAAATTAAATTTTCTACAAGATTGGCTATTAGGCATTTTTCACTAAATCGCACTAAAAAATAGTTATTAAGGGGAAACCACTGAATATTTAACTTTTGCGTTTTCTAGATCTTCGGTAGATGTTCACGGCTCTATATCTCAGGAGCTGTTCCGAATTTTAAAAACTATTACATATCAAACACAGGAAATTTAACGGTCTTTAAAATTTTTCACATCCAAGTTTTACCTAAAATGCATGCACTGGAATCGAGTTAATGAGAAAAATCTGAAAAAGGAACGAGAATTATGAATTCGTTGACCTATAAAATTTGATAGCTACCGATCTAGGGTGGCAGACGTTCATATTTCCTGTCTATAATGAGAGTACTTTCGGCCCAAATGATAGATAAACAATTTTCTTGAAATCAGATACATTTTTTGGCCTCAGTTCCCGGTCTACATAGTAGGAGCCTAACATTCGAAAGAGTCGGTATTTTATTACGACAACCAGTTTTTACACACCGCATTAAATGTCACAGAAATCAGGATTCGTTCTTTAAATCGGTTGCGATTTTATATTTCTGAAAATAGAAGATAACGGCATTTTGCTAATCAAAATATTGTTATTTACTAAAAATAAATCTCGACGAAGGTTTATATAATTATTCAGTTGGTTTTTTGTCCTGTCCGGCTTAGTTAGAGATGACGTTAAGACCAAAATGAAAAAAAAAAAAAAAATATATATATATATATATATATATATATATATATATATATATATATATATATATAAATATAAAATAAATAAACAATTTTAATATAGTTTTATTGGTTTGGTTTTGTATTTCATTGACAAAAATATAGTGTTTGTAAATTATAATTAAAAATAAAAAATATTTTGATTTGCTTTTCGAAAAATTTAAAATAAAGTTTATGATAAATGAAAAGTTGATTAATTGTTTTTAAGAATAAGAATACATGATGAGCTAAAACCAAATTGATCTCTTAATAATTATTTTCCAGCACAAGAACATGGCTTAATTTTAAAATATTGGTTCATCTTCTAGATGGGTCTAATAGATCATTTAGATACTAAAAATTTCATTTTATTCAAAGCTGCACCCACAGACCACAATAATATTTCTTTTATAAGAGATGTGATACAAAAATGTTTGATTTGACACACTTCATTTAAATGAATATTTATTACAATAATTATTTTAAAATTTAAATGGAAATAATAATTAATAAAAAAAGTATATTTATTTGATAGGTATTATCTGATTTTCGTCATCAATTGCAGAATATTTATATATATTCAATTGTCTAATTTATAGACAATTCCTATAATAACGATGAACAGCCTCAACATTGCCTAAATATTTTACTGATTAAAATATTGCAAAAGGTACTGGCATCCTCCCCTACTCTCATATTATTAAATAGTTGATACAACAAAGGTTTGATGTTATTAGAGAAAAACCAATAAAGTAAGGCATGCATAATTCAAGAGATCCAGGTAGGCTGAGACACCAATAAATCAATAGGTCGGGTCATTTATCATTTTGTTATTACTATAGACTGATACAGAGGCTTGGCAGGCTCCTATTAGAACAGCTCCGCCTGGTGTTGGTAAACAGCTAACTGCGAATCAGATAATTTTCCTCTTTAAAAAGATAACAAACAGTTAATTATTCGCATAACGCGAGTGAATCGGTTTTATTTGTATATCCAAGGATTTCATTCCCTAATTATTGCCTAGTTAATTAATTTAACTATTTTAAATTTAATTTGAATTAAATTTTAAAATTTTAATTTTAATTTGATTTAATTATTAAAAATATTACAATTTGGATATAATATCAAGTAAATAACTAACCAGTCAACGTTGCACTAATTCATGACAGAAAAAAAATAAGATCACATCTCACATCAAGAGTCCATAAAAGACTATCGAAACAGAGTAAATAAATCGTCACAGGACAGGTCAACAAATGTATTGGATGATTCAGTATAATCACAATTTTATACTTTATTTTATATTTTATTTGTTATTACTTCCTTGTACGAAATAAAGGAAGTATTGTAATCGCGAAAATTTTCGGTTTTCAGATTTCAACGGAAATATCCATTTTGACTAATCTCGTCGTGACATCTACGAGTATACGTACGTTCGTACGTGCGTATCTCGCATATCACTATAAGCCGTAGAAAGTTAAAATTTTCTATTTAGAATTGCTGAAAAATCTAATTGTGAACAAAAATCTTTTTGGTCACTATATGATCACCGGAAGTGGTACTTTAGTTGAAGGTCATATTAGACTTTCATCAAAAATATATTCAAATTAAATAGAGAAATCATATGGTTCGGTAATACAATTTTTTTTTTCAAATCCAATTAAGCATTTTTATTACTTGTTTTAAGTGTTATATTGAGTGTAAAATATTTGTTTTCCTCCCCATTTGTGAGATGAACAAGTCTGCAGCAGAAGAATAAGATATAAGTCAAGTGAGTTGTTCCACTTAAAATGTCGAAACTGTCGATTTCCAATGCTTTATCTAGTGATATTGGCAGTTTTAATGTTGTCACGGAACACGAAGAAATCTCTTGGAAACTAGTTACCTACTGAAATGGCATATAATAACGGAGTGAGACCTCCAGAAACAAGAGTATGTGTGTGTGTGTCAATAGACATGTCGCGACGCCGAGTGTCGTTTTTGAGATACTGCAATCTTCGGAAGCTAGTAACCAAATTAAGGATCAATTTTTGAGCCACCGATTTAAAGTTTAATAGGCATGCAAGGAAGTCAAGTGTTGTCCACATCAGATATTTTTGTATTTATAAGCCAACATTATATAGTTCAATAAAAAAAAAATACATAACTTCTTGTTTTTTATAATAGTAAGATCTAAATAAGAGGGATATTATCTCATTATATTATCTTGTATAAGGATATAAGATAATATTATCATTATATTATAGGGATATTATCTTATCTCATTTTCTATCGTCATCAAGCACACTTTTCCGCTGTTCGGACCGAGACGCAAAATATCCAGTTATGCCACTGATGTAGTGTATTTAGCTGTTCCCATGAACCACTTCGGAGTTCCTAAACTCTTCTTCTTTGAAGGCTTTATGAAATAAATTAAAAATTATTTTTAAAAACTGTTATAAATAATGGTATTATGAAATATACTTATCATAAACCAGCTTTAAAATATATTAGTGTTTAGTTCACTTTCCATGAGAATACATTTCAATACAATTGTATGATTGTAATATTTATTTTGTCACTTAAAAGGCAATAGATGAGGAAGTGTTCTTAATCTTAAAAAAGGAATTTAAGCATCCTAATATTTCTGTGAATAGTGGACCTCGCGAACAAACTTAATCATTTTTATTTTGCATCTGTCTGTCTTAATCACAACGCAAATCTGTACGAATACGAATGTGTTCTCCGTTGCCTAAGTTCACATTGTCCTCTTGCAATATCAAAATAAGTAATACAACTACAATTCTCAATGTCAAAATATCGCAAGGAATCTACAAGATCCAAAATAAAGATATCAAAGATAATTCACAAATAATCGCAAAACCCATTGTAAAATCGATCAACTTTCTTCATTGAAAAAATTATTTCTCCTTAATAATAAAAATCTCCTCACACTTATTATAATTATCTCATTTTATTTTCCCTACACCATCCGTCTCAATGCTTTTAAAAAAAAATAATAAATTACCAAAAACCAAGGAATATTCAGGTCAAATTTGATCGTGACTGCGAAACAAACGCATTTTTGATGATAAGGGCCAATAAAACTCTTCAATCGAAATAAAAAAATTAAAATACATCGTTTTTTTCTGACTTAAAGAAACATTTTTCACAAATTTGAAGAAAACCAAACGACACGTTTTCCTTAATCGCGTAACAAACAAGCGAAATTGCAAACGGCAGAGTTCAAATAGGCCCTCGCTTATGCTCGGTCAAAAATCATTTTCTAAGACCATCTTCCGCTATTTCCAAGACACCATATTGTTTTAAGATCAACTATTTTTGATCTATATGGATATGATGGCGGACAGTTCTGTCATGAAGAACGTACATTTTCGATTGCAAAAATCATTTGCAGAACGATAACTTTACAAGAAGATTCATTCACGATGATATTATTATTTTTGAAAGTAGATTAATTCTATCAGGTTTAATGAATTTCGGTTGTCCCTTCAATTTATTTTGCATGATTCATATCATAAATTCTTAATTCAAACAATTTTAAATTATGATAAAATATGTATGAAATATGGCATATAATTTTTTATAAATTGTTAAAAAAATATTACTTCGTACATTGCTTGTGTCTTCAAAATCGTCTAAAACATGAGTTATAAGTCTCAGAAACTACTTAACTGAATTCAATGATAATCCGTGGGATACAATTTTTGAATTGAATTTTTCTCTACTTGATCGATCTATTTTATATTTTGGGGTATCCATTTACTTTTAAATTGGAATTTTTTATTTGTGGATATTTTTATTTTAATATTTTTATTTGATTTCAATTTTAACGTCTATTGATTTCATTGACTGTTCGTATATCGTTTGGATCATTTATCCTACTGTAAATAGAGCTCACGAGGGAAGGGCAACCTCTATCTATTTTAGTTCATATAAAATTGTATACCTATTACATTTTCAAAAAACAATGTTCGAAATTAAGTTCATGAGAAACTTGAACAAGGAAATTTTCTTGCTTTATTAAGTTGGTGAAACAACGAATTTTTTAATCTTCTATGAGATTAACCGACAAGAAACAAATACAATAAACAAATAATAATAATTTAATCATTAATGCTTAAAAAAAAAGAATTGATAGAAGGAGTAAATAACAGTATAGTTGCATTTCCATTCTTCATGTTAGCAAATTAACTTTTAAAACCCACAATAGTCAATGGAATCAATTTCGAACCATCTTGGCAAATAGTACAGGTCAGTTGTAGTCTCTGGAATATGGCTTGAGGAGCTTTGGGGTTTACAAGTGTGCTGATAAGAGTCGTCCTTTGACCTCATAACGAATTGTTTGGTCTGTTATCAAATTATTGCAACGCTATCACAAAAATTTAATCAGCAGATGAGAAAAAATCCTCTCTGAGCTAATTATACATATATTTTTTCAGAGATGCATTAAGAACTTCGCAGTAGTAAGTTATCTTAGATAGTGAACTGAGTTTATTTTAATAAAAAACGCTTTCAAGATAAAATAACTAAACAAACTAATTTAATTAAACCTACACAACAAGAACAACATAATGATGTCAATTAAACAAAAAACTAAAATAAAAGTGGGAGAAACAGGGAATAAGGTCGAAGTATACAAAGTAAAGTTAAAACTTTATTTTGAATAGGGAAGTCCTGTAGTATTTTTTCTCGACTCGGTAATTAAAAAGGGGAAGATTCAAGGTATGTTTAGTTAGCAGACCATAAACAAGACTATTTTTTTTCTAGAAATTCTTTGCTTTTTCAAATCATATTGTTTTTTCGAATTATACTATTGTTATTCAAACTGGCTTGTTTAATCAGGTAACGAAAGTGTGATAAAATATTTAGTGAGTCCACTCACTTACCACTTTCTACTGTCCACACACACAAGACTTTCCTTACCTCTTTAAATTAAAGTCAAACAAAAAATGTTTTGTTTTTTTATTTTATTTTTATTTAGTTTCGTAACCAATAAAGTTATCTTTCATGTGGATGTCTAGAAGGCTATATCTCTGCTAATACTAAACCGATTTGGATGATTTTTTTTGTATGGTAGGAAATTCAATTAATGACCTGTCCTAAACCAGGATAAAGGAGGAGGGTTAGAGGTTGAGGTAACTATCCATCCTCTGTTAAAAACTCATGAAGTGGTGAAGCCAATCAGCTTCTGAGCCATACGAAAACTACTTATTAAATCTGAAGGTGTCGACTAATTGTAACTGATTTAAAGAAAATGGACAAAAACCGCCAGGTGAAATATTGCAGCCATACAGGGGATCCCGTGGGCAGGAAATGGCATCATAGAAAAACGGCACCAGAATGTTTATTATAGCTAACATGAGAGGTTGCACCAATCTGGCACTGGTTTCCTTGTCTCTAGGCATTCTAGGAGACTAGTGACAGGAATCAATTGCATAGGAGGAAGAAGAAGTAATTAGAGAATCTACTAAAAGATTTAAAAGATACTAGTGAGATTCGAAAGTTTTACCACCAAATCAATCAGGACAGAAAATGTTTTAAGCTCAGAACAACTACTTGCAAAGATGTTGATGGAGCCCTGCTCTCTGAGATTCTTGAAAGATGGCGACATCATTTTGGGACCCTTTTGGAAGGGAATATTGAAGACCAAGCAAGTGTTCCAGCTGACCTGGAAGGTGGCTATGATATTGAACCCCCAGAAGAGGATGATGCTTCAAGGGCAATTGAAAAACTTATAAGCAACAAGGGACCTGGGTTTGATGGTCTCTCTGCGGAGCTACTAAAGCATGGTGGATCTGAATTTATTAGAGCACAATGTGATCTTATTCTCGACATTTGAAGTGTAGAAAGGTTGTCTGTGATAATACCCTCAGGAAACCTGTGATATGTCCAATTCACAAAATAAAGGATCAGTTAGTTTGTGTGCACTATAGGGGGATCTTCCAGCTGCCTGCGGCTCATGAGGTCATCTCCGACTTACTACGTCAGAAGCTCCTGCCATATGTTGAGTTGGTTCTAGACCAATATCAACGTGGCTTCAGGAGTGGAAAACCCATCACTGAAAAAATTTTCACACTTCGTCAGATTTTGCAGAAGGGTAGAGAGCACAAAATACAGACTCATCATCTATTTGAGGACCATAAAATGTCTATGATAGTATAGACGAACAATAACTCTGCAATGCTCTTGTAGAATTGGTTAGACACAAGAAATTAGTAAGACTGTGCCGAATGAATGTGAGAGAAGTAAACTCATGGTTAAGATCCAGATCGACCCGACTCGGGAGTTTGATTGAAAAGGAGTATAACAGGAAGATGACCTAGTCTGCACCCTCTTTATCCTTGCTCTAGAGAAAGACTCTGGTATTTACACATATAGGACTATATTTAAAAGGATTGTTCAGATACTTGGATATGAGAATGATCTGGAAGATCCCTAAGAGACGTCTCAGACGCTTTACTTGCTCTTGAAGGCCCAGCAAGAAGACTAGGACGTGTAATCAATGAACAAAAGACATTGTATATGGTAACGAGGCAGAAGGAAATGCAAAATGAGACGATCCGGATCGGAACATTCACATTTGATAAGACGAATTTATTTACCTAGGAAGTCAGATGAATATAGATTGGAGATTTGACAGCAGTAATTAGAAGAAGAATTGATGCTTCTAACAGGTGTTATTATGGCCTTCGAAGAAATTTTTGGAGCAACATCCTTGCTAAAAGTACCTAACTTCTCCTATATAAAACACTAATCCGCACAGTCCTAATTTATGGCTCAGAGACATGGATCTTAACCAAGAAATATGAACAAGACCGACTAGTTCATGAGCGCAAAATCCTCCGCAACATCTGTGGTCTAATCCACGTTGAAGGAGAATGGAGAAGGACCAATAATGAAATAGTTGCTCTTCTAAAAGAGGCACATATAGTCATGGCTGTGCGTCTGGGAAGGCTTAGTTGGGCTGGTCATCTGATGAGAATGGAAAACAGCACGATCCCCCAAAAAGCATTAACGGAGAGCTTATATGGTACAAGGCATGTTGGTCGTCTTTGGCTTCGTTGGGAGGACGGTGTGATTCACGGAGCTTATGGTCCGGAACTGGAAGGCAGCAATTCAAGATCGAGACAACTGGCGAAGATTAATAAAGGACAAATAGGTAGAAAACATATAATGGTTCACTATATGGCTTTAAATTTGTTTTGTCGGTACTTTATTGCCTGACTCAGCAACGGGTTGTCGCGCTGCTATAAGCAAATAAGAAAATTCAATTACCTTTCTAATAACTTTGTTGTGATCATTCACGCATAACTCATAAAATGTATATTTTTTTAGTTTTATTTTCGAATGATTTTATTTTCTTCATAATTTTTTTTTCAGGTGTGAACTATATAGAAAAATTGCAACTGCTTAAGGGGAAAGATTTTAGGAAAGTTTTATCAAGATCGTTACACCCATTTTGAGGCTGCAGTCTAAGGAAAAATACGTTTTTCGACTATTGCGCAGCCGCCATAGGGCACAGAGTAGCCGATTTGGTACAGACGCATCGGAAGACAAAGCCCTACAAAAGAAAACAATAATCGACAAAATCAGTCCATCTGTTTAAGAGATAATCGTGGCACTGAAACACGGACTAATGGCCAAAAATGCGTTTTTAGACTCAGGGGGTTCTAAAATGTATATATCCGTTTAAAACAGTACATCAAAAATTTGACTCTGATATTCCTCGATCTATTGATGTAGGAATCTATTAACATTCCTCGCGTAAAAGGGAAGTAAAAAAGAAAAGATTGCTCAACAGACTGGGGGACGTCCACGTACTTCACGTATTCCAAATTTGTAAACTTGCGATACGACATGATATTTTTATTGAATCTATGTATAGCTCTCATTTGTATTTTAAGATTTGATTAACTAGAAAAGCATGAAATAATGGTACAACAGATAGCTGATATGAGGAACATACAATCCATTTTTGACGGCACGGATGTCGAAAAATGATATAAATATCGAAGTAAAAACATTATTTTGGCAAATCATGTGAGAACATTTCTCAGGAACTGAAATAAATGTTATCATTCGCATTGATGTTGTTAGAAGCTACTAAGATGCGGACATCTTTGAATACAGATAAAATAGATTATTTAAGCAATTTTTGAGAACTACTTTAAGAAGGCTCGTTATTTAATGCGTAATACATAGAACATTTTTATGAAAAGAACACATTTTGAAAAATAAATAACAGGAAACTAAAGAGTATTCTATCATCGCCTAATATACAAGCACAAGATATAAGATAATACAACTAAAATTACAGAACTGAAAATAGATGTCCTAAAATATAGTTTATCTTTAATTTAGTTTTCATAATTACTAAAAGAGGGACCGAACTGTAATGTCCATATTATCGATAACATTATTAATAAACAGTAAAATTTTACAAGACATTTGTAATAATGCTTCACCCAGAACGTTTGAGTGGGTACCAGCCACGATTGATCTGGATCCCAACTATTCCATTGGGGTGGGTAATTTCGTGTTAAAGAGACTTGATGAAAGCATTATCTTAGGACTGTTCTTTGATCACGTATTCAGTCCTGTAAAATAGATTCCTTTGTAAGTAAGACTTTTGGGGAAATGTAATTTCCGGCTATTGTAAAATAGGATATTGTTCAGAAGGTAATACAAAAAAAAAAAAAAAGAAGAAGAAAAAAAAAGAAAATACAGATCTGATGAAACGTAAATTAATTTAAATAACCATATTCATTTACAGTGCAAGTAAAAAATCGGGCGAACTCGGAAAATATGAGATATTTTGCATGTTTCTCTCATAGTGCAACACCGTGATGCATGGCACTCCTACCCGATATTACCGAGTTCACACGATTTATTTATAAGACCAGTGTTTGTTGGTTTGTAGATGCAACGGTTGCGCCCTTCCCTGTACTCGTACATAACGAAAAGCAAATAAAAACCATAGAAGTCAAAAATTCAAATAAAGGTATATATCAGACCCTGTTCCATATGAACTTTTTTGTTGCTCTTGAGGCCTGCTATCACCTTTTTACGTGTTTACGGCCATTTACAGGACACCTAGTATAAAGGCTGTCCAGAATAAGTCCGCTCAAATACTTCTCACGGCCAAACGGATCTAATATTAAAATGCCAGCGTAAAAATTCGCAAGTCTATTTCTATATTTTCTCCAACCGCTGCTACTTTCAGGCGATACGCTCGGCGAAACACGCAAATTTAGTTAGAAAATTTCAGTCAAGAAATCAAATTTACTTTAAGACCATCTTATCCATACGTTAGGGAAGCCAGGCCGGAAGAGCTAGTACATATATATATATATATATATATATATATATATATATATATATATATATATATATATATATATATATACACCCGTATGAATGCATTTTATCTAATATGTAAAGGGACATAACTCTTCTATTACTAGAATTCCTACCGCGCCGATTTAGTACCCATTAAAGGGAGAATATCTGCAACACATGCTATTAGGTGCATCTGGTGCTATAAATTTGACAGGGATCATAAAACGGGCGATCTAACCTCCATATAAATAATAAAACCCACAACATTTTAAGGTCAAAGATTGCCGTTCAGGGTACTGATATTTTATAGCCCAAAGCTGCTAATAAAAATTTATGAGTCATCTGGAAGGGTGTAAAAAATGTCTCTCTTTCCTTATTTAATCAGTAAAAACTAAATGTATGACCGTCTCCTGACCTTTTTGTCTATCTTCATAAACTGTAAATCTTTTTTTTTTTAAAGTTAAGTAAACCGTACACTTTTTAAATGTAAAATGAAACGATATATATGCACAGACATTCTATTTTTAAAAAAAGTTATTAATTCTTTAATGTATCGTTGAAAACATTTGAACGTTATAACAACCATCTCAGCCCACATTCATAAATTATACTATTGATTCTAAAGCCTTTAAAAATAATATAATAATAATAAACTCTATAGAAGAACTATTTTTATTTTTTTAAATTAATGTAAGTCATTTTTTTAATATTTATTTCTTTGAAACAGGAACTATTAGCTATTTAATTATTCGCTTGTAACCTTTGTTCAATCATTTGGAAGATTAATCGGGTAGAAGCGGTGGAATTTATTTTTTGTATTTAATCGGTCAACCTTTTTACTACACTAACATTAGCAGTGGGATTGTGGTATCCTCAAATGCATAATAATTCATCTAAAATGTGGAACTAAGCAATTAAACGTTAAACAAAAAATATGAAGTTCAGTAAAGATGTGTTAGAACATGGTTCTCATCCAGATAAATCCCATCAATTTTCTGTGAAGAAAACTTATAGCAATAGTGAGAAATTGAGCCTAGTGTTCTACCTGCTAGGCTACCTCGCTTCCAATTCAATAGTGAGTATACAACCAGTATACAAAACGAAGATACGATGAATATCTACCCAACAAATTTAAAAAAAAAAAAAAAATTATGTATTGGATAGCATGCAATGGCGAAGTTTGAGACGAATTTGTGAGATAGTGTGGGACTAGTTAATATTTCTTTGTTTTATTAACGATCTTCCAGAGGACATTAAATATTCTAATTTTGCGTTATTTGCTGACGATTTTAAATTATTTGGAATTATATCCGGTAAAAATTATAGCAATCTGTTGAAATTAGATATCGATTCCATTATTCAACGGTCTCGGCATACCATGTAGCACTTTAATATAAATAAGTGCTCAGGTGTTTCCTAAACTAGATGAAAAAATATCTCTTAATTTGACTACCAAATGGAAGGAAAAATTTTACCTAGGCGCCATGAGATAAAAGATCTTGGTGTCATTTTTGAAAGTAGACTTAGACTTAATAAACACATTGGAACAGTCACTGTAAAATGCTTTTCTAGATTGGGCTGCATAAGATTGCTTTGCAATGACTTTATATATTATGTCCAGAAAGAGGTCTAACTCTTATATTTATTTTAAATAATTTCGGGGTAAAGCTATACATTACCCAACGTTACGAAATGACCACAGAATTGCATCTGATAAAACAAGTAAAAAATATTGTTGACGACAGCTCTACACTGCATAAATTGAATTTTAGATTTAGCATGACTTCTTGCAGGCTAACAGATGATTTTTATTTACCAGTCTGTAAGACGAGTCCAAACTGGCCAAACCTCTAGCTCACTGGACAATAAGATGTCAAAGATTTGGAATTGACTTAATAATGAAAAGCATTTAGATTTTTCTAATAGTTTAAGCACACTACAATTGGAAATATAATTTAATCCATTTCGTAAAAGTCTCTGAGCTGCGACTGATTTTTTAAAAATTATTTTTTTATCTAATTTTTTTTCTTCATTTTTATTGTATTTTCATTATTATTATTATTAATTTTGTAATATATGATATATCCGAGAGTGAATGACCACCTGTCATTGGGCACACCGCTTGTCGGTGGAGTATTGTAAATAAATACGTCTGAACCGACGATTGAAATTGAGAAATTTTTTTTTTCTTAGGGAAAAACTTAAATCATGAGTAGATTTTTATTTTTATAATTTAAAAATCATTTTTGATTTTTTCAAAAAGAATTAGCTCTGATTTATTTGACAGCAGATTAAAAATCGTCTAATAATAATTATTGTTGAGTGAAATTATTTAAATTAAAAATAACTATTATTTTTTAACGTATTTTTTTCTGTTCAAAATTAAACTCAAAACGCTATAACCTGCTTAAAATTAGAACAAGCGAATTGAGAGTGTTTTTATTCAGCCTAAAAACTGTTAAAAGACGGTCATTTAATAACTTTTTTACTAATACGATATGCTGAAAAATAAAATGCCAACAAAACAAATTTAAATCCATTTAGTGAACCATTATATGTTTTCTACCTATTTGATCTTTAACCCATAGTTATTATTTCAAAATAGGAGTATGTTAAAACAAGTTGTGTTCTTCTATTCATAAAAATGTTTATTTGCATATTCCTTTATTCAGTCTTGCTCTCCTCCATTCCAACATTTTTCCATCTTTATTTATCAGTTGATCTTGTGAAGTTTACCAAACGGGACGTGAATAAAATAACATTTACATGCCTTAAAATAGTCCAAAATGTCGCACAAGGAATTGCATAAACTGCTAAGAGATTCTGATCATTTGTATGAATACGAGTAAACAGCTTGGTTTAACATATTTGAAACAATAGCTAAGGATTAAAGATCAAATTGGTAGAAAAAATATAATTGTACCATGAAGTAAGGTATTATATTTGGCTTGTTGGCAGTTTATTTTTCGTGATATCGTATTATTAAAAAAGTGGTTAAATGAAACCGTCTGTTATTAGTAAAACCGTCTTTTAATAGTAGTTTTTACGCCAATAAAACGCTTAGTTTTTAGAAAATAGAACAACTTTCAATTCGCTCGCTCTAATTTTAAGCAAGTCCTAGCGTTTGGAGCAAAAAAAAAAATGTCGCTCAAAAATGAGAATTATTTCAGAACTAAAAGAAATGTTCTGAAAATGGTGGTTATTTTTTATAATGCAATAAATAATCAGTTAATGACGGTTGTATTTTATCTCAAACAATTATAAGTCATAAATTTACAATTAATTTTTAATAAAATACCAAAATGTTAACGATTAATTTTAACTTTGATTTAAAAATCAAACTTGTTTGAAACTTGTTAACTTGTTTGATTTTATAAAAATATTTTAGTTATATTTTGATTTAGCCAAATAATTCATCCTTGAATTCAACCCCTGATTCGAAAACCTTGCTAACTGTTGAAAATGCCATTTTATCAAATCATATACTACTGTAAAGAATTTTATAATCATAATGGATTTTTCTTTATTGTTTGTTTCCGTAGTAACATTTAACTTTAGTTACGAATAAATAAGGGCTGTGATTTTTCGTTAGTTTTTTATTGGCATTCGGTGAATATATACGTGCATCACCAATTGCAATTGGAATGAAACATACTTTTACGTTACTTTATTACAAAACCATTCCGAAAAAAATTATACGTATTTAATTTATTCATCAATTATTAATATAGATTGTTGCTGTAGCAGATAGACGGAATAAACAAAGATATTACAGTTGCCTGTTTGAATGATAAAAAAGACGTTTATTAATTTCATTTCATAATTCATATCATTCAAAATAACATTAATTCCATTATTTATCGATAAAATACATGAAAAACTGGTAGCGATGATGATTTTAGAAGCCTTAAAATTTCCTTTAAAATAAAATAAATCCTTAAAATAAAATTCCCACTCTCCAAATTCTGAGTCATTGACTGTGACATCCCTAATTTTAAATATTTATTTTTTAACATATTTCAGCACATTGTTAGAAGACGAACATATATATATATATATATATATATATATATATATATATATATATATATATATATATATATATATATATATATATATATATATATATATATATATATATATATATATATATATATATATATATGTATGTATGTATGTATGTATGTATATAAAACTTTTCTTCATTTTTTTTCCTGTTGATAAATAATGGTTTTCGCATAAGATATGGCTTTTCATAGTAGTGATGGTATAGAAAAATATTATAAAAAAAAATCCTTAAAAAAAAAGGATCATAATATTTTTAGTAAAACTGTACACAATACAGACTAGACTACAGTCTTGCCTCCAACAAGAACCCAAGATCATGATCTCTTATCAAATATTTCAAATGATAAACTCGAAAAAGTATGACATCGACATGAGAAGGTGCGCTGCAGACTGCAAAACGCTACTGTTTAGTCAGCCATTGGTTGCAAATACGGCTACAACCCAAACAGAGCTAAGACTAAACACTCAGTCATTACACCGTATCGACTCTGTTTCGACTCCAACATTGTTCTACTTTCTAAGTTTGTTTTACTTCGTTTATTGTTCGTTCTTAAAACAAAAAAACAAAACAAAAACAGCTCATCTAAGATGTATTGATGGATTCCGATTTATTATTTACAATAATGAACCTTTGTATTCGACCAGAGAAAAAAAAGCTAACACTCCCTCAAGATACGTAGAATTCAAAAATCGAATTAAAAAAAAATCCACACGTCCGCGGCTTGAAAGCTTAAAAGCCGATGATTTTTTAATTTGGCACCAACGTCACACCTCCCTCCTGAATGATCCTCGGAACTCAATTTTATCATCAGCCGCTTTGTCTAGAAACTGCGGCTGATTAGAGGTTTCATGCGTCCATATCTCAGCCATTTATGAAAATGTAATGGAATTTAATGGAATTTAATTTAATGGAATTATTACCCAAAAGCCTTAAAAAAATATGTATTCCATTCAAATAATTTTTCTAATTTTTATTTATTATTCGGACATTATCGGATATTTAATAGATATTATATATGTGTATATATATATATATATATATATATATATATATATATATATGTATATATTTGATGGATATTATATATAATTATGTGTTAATAAAATACATATCATTGTGTGATAAATTGCAGCATTAAATTTTAGTCAATGCAATTTTGATAATTCAGTCAATAGTTTTCTAAATTTTTCTCAAGTTTTACACAAAACAACGCGCTGATTTCTGCAGTATTTTTAATTTTAAATTATATCAAAAAATATTTTAAATTTCGATCTCTACCTTCTTAACATATTTATCATCATATTCTGATCCTCTGTTCCTGTCCAACACTCGCTTCCTGAATGCATCGCGCCCACATTTCCCCTTGTGAGCCGAGGTCTTCTCTCCACGCGCGTCTTAAAGGTCATCCCGGCGTTTTTTTCAGTCATCCTGAGGAGGTGTCCAAACCAACTTTATTTATTTTCCTCTGAGGTGGTTTCTACCGGTTGTATCTCAAGAATTGGCTTAATAGTGCTGTTGTGGATCCTATCTCTCTTATTCTTCCACTCAACTTTTTTCTGGTACCGCATCTCCATTACCGGGATCTGACTCTCGTGTTTTGAGGTGAGGGTCCAAGACTTCTCCGAAGAGTAGGAAGTAATCGGCAGGAATGTTGACCCATAGACGGACATCTTGTTTTCTTGGTAACCACTCTTCTGTTGAGGATACCTCTTCGGATCATGTGGAACATTCTTTCAGCTGCTTCTAGTCTCTCTGTGACAACTCCCCCTTCAATGTTGTCAGTTCCATTCAACAGGGCACCTAAATATTTAAAATCCTGAACCTCCTCCAGGATTTGTCCTTTTCAACCTCAGGAATCTCATTACTCTGTCGAGTTTTCTTCCTCAAAAATTCTTTCTCTCATACATTTTGTTTTCTCCTGGCTTATATCCATTTTGTAACATGTTTATCTCACTTAAGATACGTCAGAAAGAATTTTATTAAAGAATATCTTATAAACCTTTAAATTTATTTATTCATTCTGTAATATCAGCCGTGGATCAACTCAGGGGTCTGTCTCTGTCTCTAAGTAGGTACCCTTTATTGGGGTGGAGGATAACCCTTGAGGGTGAATGATGGTGCTGCCTACACCACCTCTTTTGACAACAATTGGTCAAGAAACAGCACTCCTTACCAAATAGTGAACGCTAGATCCTTCATTTATTTGTTAAAATTATTGTTTAATTTTTAAATTCGTATAAATTATTGTTTAATTAAAACTAAAAAATTATTGTTGTATTAGTCCATTTTTTTTCTCCAATATTATCTGGCTGGATTACCAAAATTATAACCCCATTTATTTTTCAGGAGACAAAAAAAAATATATATTTATCAAAAATACTGACATTGCATCTAAGACATCGCCAGATCACCTTTTACAAAAACAAAATCAAGAAACTGGCCTGAATATGAAAATGTGTAGTCTCGTTTTGTTTCGGCTGATTCCAATTACCAGGAAAGATAAGAGTCTTTCAAAATAGCGTTGAAATAAAGCGTGGAAAATGGTCATAGACTTGCTGCTTGTGCTGAAGCGTTGATCAAGATCAACTGGAAAATCATTTCTCCAAATTAAAAATGGAATAAGAAACAACAGAGAAACATTTACAAACGCTTATTCCTTCTTCTCCTTACGAATCGCGACTAATGACTTGAGGGCATAAAAGACAAATTTAATCATCGTAAATGAACAACCTGAAAAAGACAAAACTTATAGGCACATCAGAAAGAATATAATCACTAGAACATCCTAGAGCTTTTAATTTTATAAAAATTATAATAGAAGAATAGCAGCCCACAATAAAATATAAATAAATATATTTATTTATTTTTTAAATCTGTCCTTCTACTAACCTTGAAGGGTCTTGGGTTTCCTACTTGATAAGGATATACTGTTTCATGACCAGCGGTTACAGAAGAAGCTGATGTAGTATCAACTCTCAACTGTCAGGTTTTCACCCAACCTATTGAAAGTTCAGGTATCGACTTTAGAGAGGCTATTGGTTCTCCTGATCCCTGAGTCGTTCCGCCGCTGATAGATGAGAACACAAATTTCCTGCTACAGCTGGGCCAGAGCCTCAGTCCGGAAAATAGGAGTCCTATGCCTTGCCCATTTAGTTACCTCACTCCTCAGCTATGCCCTAGTTATTTATAATATTTATTTAAAAATATATAAAAATACAATCCTGATTCATAAAAACATTTTTGTAATGATTCTGCTTTTCTGTAGTCACCGACTACTTGATCTTATGGATTTGATCTTATGGAATATATACAAAATTCATTAGGCTTTAATTTATGTTTAAATTCTAATTCAAGATTTTTATTTCTCATTCTGGAGCAAACAATACATTTATTTCTATAGGTACAGGAGTATACCTCAGAATGTCATACAACTTGGACTCAGAGCTGCTAAAAACTCAATCAGCCTCCGGTGTGTGGTTCTCACCAGCTATATCGAGGTAGGGCACTGGAATTAGTGTACCAAGATATCTCCAAGGAGGATCTCCCTCACTTTTATTTGTTGTATGTTCCGAAGTGCATTACGAGTCGCAGAGACACACCCCTACTAACGGAGAAAACTCATTTAAAACTTTTTACATCAGAGAGGGCTCTCCTCTACGATTCTACTTCTTTATATCTAAGCTATCTCAATGAGTCTTACATTCATTTTTGGATAAATCGCGTGAATTTCGAAAATTAATTTGGCAGTTGAATTTTCATATTCTTATTTATCTATCTGTACATAGATGGTAATTAAAAATCTTTTCGTTTTTACTGATTTCTTAAGCACTATTTAGGTTGGAATAATGAACCTTTTTTCCAATAATGAATTAAATACCAAAGACTTGAAACTTGAAAGTTCAAATGTAAATTTTACCAAAATATTTAAAGTTTTTGACATATATAGGCAGGTATAATCAGAACATACACCAAAAAATCACATCTATGAAGATCAAATACAGTACATCTCACATCAACCGTCCAGAAAGATGCATCAACCAGAGACAGCTCATCACTCCAAACATCTAATCACATACTCCAGATGTGCTTTATTTGATCTTCATAGATGTGATTTTATGGCGTATGTCCTGATGTTGTTTGCCGGTATTTTGGAGACTTGAAGCTTTGTGTTTTGGAATCTTCCAATTGTTTTCTAATATATATGTATTCCTCATTAAAACAGACAAGCAAGGAAAGGTTTATATATATATATATATATATATATATATATATATATATATATATATATATATAAAATATAAAATATATATATAAATATCGTTTATAGAAGGGGATAGTCGGTTTTCGTTGTAACCGATACTAACTCTAGAAGACGGAAAATTTCGAAGATGTAGAAAACAAATTGTCAAGAAAAAGAATTCACTTCAACTTTACTGTAACTTATAGACTCACATATCCAGATCACTCAGAACGAAAGCAATATAAATCAAAAATTGTGTTATTGTTAAAACGAACATTAGACGCAGGTTAAGTTCTACATAAAAGCCTCCAATGCGTTTCCTCTAACACAATTTGCTGGTAGGTTACCATTTGTGTCCATTGGTTTAGCTTGATATTTGAGAGCAGTCTTTGAGATGATAGGGAGCCAACTAATACAATTTTTGACAATAATAATTTTGAGTTGTAGCTCTATTATTCTAGAAGGGCGATATATAGAATATTTTTTTAATTTTTACACGATTCTTCAAACAAAATTTCTCTATTATAGTACATAGATTGAAGAATTAAAAAAAAAATCAGTTATGCGGAATTTTTTAGAGCATTTGTTTGTATAATATTGATACGATATATTAGTTTCAATACCCTGTTTGATGATGTCGATTTGAAGGTCATTGTTTACTAGTAAAAACTTTTGTCATGTACGAATTGAGTCCAAAGCATCTCCCATTGAATGTGCCTGCACATCATCTTCCTTTAAAAAGTTTACAAGGTTTGTTTACATTTTGAGCCAGCTCTGATATGTATTGATATGAGTTATTCTTGGGTAATATTAGTTTAAGTCATATATTATATATAGGCCGAAGGGTAGACCGATGAGTGAGGGACATGCAGGTCATCTCTTGTCAAGGAGGATAACTGAAATGTGACAGCAACCGTCACCACAACACTTACCTAGCCATTACCTTCAGAAATACGAAATAAGTTTATTTAAAAAACTATAGAGAATTGGGCAGTGTGACAAAGACAAGATGTGGTCCGTCTTGGAAGACGTAATCAATTTTAGGAAACCAGCCACCCTTGGATCCCGGCTGGCATACCGAAAAACAGCGGAGGCCAGGGAAAGGTGTCATTCAATTAGAGGATGGTAATGCATTCGGGGATATCGTCCCACCCAGGACAGGAGCCATGGCCTGAAACCTTGGAAATTCCTTCCCTTAGAAAACGGGTTGGCCAATCACAAAAAACGGACCGCCTACTGCCGGAGATCTGGCCAATCAACAACTTTATTCTACTCCCTTCTAGGCAGAAGATGGAAGAGAAGCGGGGAAACGAAAATCAGGAAATCCGAGCTAGGGACACAGGGGAAGAGACTCGAGCTAGAGGCACTGGGGCATATGAATAAAATGAAAAGTAATATGAAAATTACTTTATTTTTATTGCTAGTTGTAGAAATTTATGTAAAATTAGTATAAGCAAAAAAGAAAAGCAAAAAACTGAAATTAAACCAGTAATAATCAGAAAATAAAAATAAAAACATATTTAAAAAAACAACAGAAATAAGCTAACAAAAATCACCACCAGATATACCGAGCTAAACTAAACTAAATGGGCTTTCTACATTCATGGGTCAGTTTTCTGAAGTCTATTTCTTTAATAAATTGTAACAAATCACTTCTAAATTTCGTTATATGTCTCTGTTAAGAGACACATAACAACGGTTCTACCCAATTTCCTTGTTTTAATAAAACTTTCTGTATCAGTCTTGAGTGAATGTTGTCAGATTTTCTATAGTCAAATATTAAGTATATGTACTACTATTATATATTTATTACTCATTATATATAGTTTCGTTTTTTACGTTGTACAGGAACTAATCGAATGTATCTTTTCCTTTTGACCGTTATAAGAGGTGACCGTTGCAGAGAAGTGTCATTATAAAGGGGCACCCCATGAATGTAAGATCCCTTGCATCCCAAATTGCATCACTCATTAGAAGGAATAGTTGACATAAATCAGCGGGGTTTCGAACAAGGCCATCTTCAGGTTCTCATTATACAATCCCACCAGGACAATGAATGCACATATCATTTCCACTCGCTATTTCATTTTTTTTTTTTCCTCTGCTCGCTGTTTGCAGTATCCTTGGACTAGTCTTTCCCACAGCATTGTCTACATCTTATCCTGCATCTAGATTCCAATAAGAAGGTTATCAACAGCTGGTGGATACTCGTAATAGCTTCCTCAATCTATAACCAATGATCTGCCCCAGTCTAAAAAATATTTAAATTGCTTCATATAGCGCTCAACAAAACCAAAAGGAATGAATTAAACGATCGGAGTGATTAGAGCGACAATACAATAAGTTAATGATTGAGTTACTGGCTTCACATATCAACGATCTAACTTCACAAAAGACCTTTCCTTGTCGACGTATTCTTCATTATAGAGGTCACCATTGCTAACCTTGCAATTTCTATGTCTTTTGCGTTTTACTTCAGTTTAGAATATTAATTCCGTAAAACTATGGAGTTATAAGTATATATGTATATATGTATATATATATATATATATATATATATATATATATATATATATATATATATATATATATATATATATATATTTTTTTTTTTATCCTTGTCCATCATTATTAATGATTAATTCAACCGACTCTTAATTTAACCAACCGCGCAGTTTTGTTATCGTTTATAACAATATATCTTCAAAAACTTGCTTATTAAAATAAAAAGATCTGATCGGACACCACATGACTTCCTTGTACACATATTAAACTATAAATCGTGACAACATTAGAATTGTCAATATCACTAGATAAAGCACTGGAAATCGACAGTTTCGACATTTTAAGCGGAAGAACCCACTTAACTTAAATCTTATTCTCCTGCTACAGATTTGTTCATCTCACAAATGGGAAGTAAAACCAGTATTTTACACTCAATTTTAACACTTAAAACAAGTAATAAAAATGTTTAATTAGAGTGGAAACAAAATCGCGTTTGTAAACTTTATCACCGAACCATATGATTTCTATATTTGATTTTAATATAATTTTTTAAGTAAGTTCATTATGTCCTTCAAATAAAAGTACCCTTTTCGGCTCACCAATTTTAACCAAAATCTATTAAATACATTCACATTGATATAAAAGTCCTATTTCAGAAATTTGAGATGTTTTGCATTATATTTGCATATAATTTTTGATGAAAGTCTAATATGGCCTTCAAGTAAAGTACAGCTTCCGGTAATCATGTAGTGACCAAAAAGGAAAATCAAAATGGATATTTCTGTTAAAATCTGATATATTTCCGAAACTTTTTGCGATTAAAATACTTCCTTTACTTCGTACAAAGAAGTAAAAAATATTGCGTACTGATACTGGTAAATAATCTGATACTAATTTAAATAAACCAAAATAAAAAAAAAAATGAATAATAATAGTAGTATTTTAAATCTTGCATTATAGTACCAAGTTAATTTTTTTTTCTTTGTCAACTTTAGTCATGTTCCCGACGCTTTTATTGTTAAATGGTATATGGTATTTTTACAGTCGTACAGTAATATATGATTCGCTTTTTAAAAGGTGGTATACGATCATCTGGTAACTAAGAGTATAACCTTCAGTTATGTTACAATGTATGCTGCGGAATAAAGGTTTTTTTTTTTATGTTAAATGGTGATTTATTAAATATTTGAAATGCATTACATTGGCGACGAGGATTATAGTGAGAAAATAATAGCAATGTCTTCAGGTTATGTGGGTCATTTGTGTGAATTCACGCTGAAGAATGATTGGATTATCTTTAATGGATGATTAGACAACTACCTTACGATTAATCATATTAAAATTGAAGAACTAGGCGAGCGCTATTTCTGAATTCTTGTGATGAGGAGGTTTATAAACTAGTTCTGAATTTATTTGTAGCAAAGAAGCCTGACGATTTACCATATCCTGAACTTATTTCGAAGGTGGACAAACATTTTAAAAAGTCGGATGGAGGGTTTAGTGCTCCATACGGGTTTTATAATGCACAAAGAGAAAACAATGAAACAATTCAAGATTGGTTAGCAAGGGCTCAGAGTTTGGCTAGTCATTGTTACTTCCATGAGCAAGAATTCAACAACAATGGCAAGAGATAACTTTGCTATGGGAATGGGAAAAGGTAAAATAATGGATAGACTTTTTGAAGAAGATGTAACCACATCTTCCAAAGAGGAGTCTTTGGAAATTGCATTAAACAAAGAAGCTACTTCACATTTGTACGATTTGGAAGTTGAAAGCTTACGGATTCGAAAAGATTTTCATGCACAGAGGGTTAGACGCTCATCGAAGTAGAAATTAGAAGTTGTAACAATGTCTTGTGATTGTCGTGGTTATAGGAATCACAAAACCGATAATTGTAAATTTAAAAATGCTATTTGTTATAGGTGTGGTAGACTAGGCCACCTCAGAAGCGTCTGTGATAGAAAAGGCAAAACATTAAAGAGCAAGAGAACAACAAATTATATAAAGGAGGAGGAAAAGATAACTGCAACTAACAGCGAGGAAGACGGTAATAATTTTGTGGCGAAAAGACAGTCGGTGGATGATGCAGTTTGCTCCAAGGAGGAGGTTCCAAGCAATAAATTCCCGCTATTCAATATTCGTGAAGGTAAGAGAATTTCTACTTTTGATATTGAAGTGTCTATAGAAGGTAAACCGGTGATATTTTCCATTGACACGGGTTCTTCGTTAAAATTGATGCCTCTAGAAATATACAAAAAAAAAATTTGGTCATATTACAATTCAGGAGACTAATAAATGTTTGGTCACGTACTGTGGCTCTAAGTTTTCTCCGATAGACAGATGTATGGTTTGTGTTAAATTCAACGAAAAAGTCATGGTGGATCAACATTAATACGATGTAGATACAAAGGGACCCCCTCTCCTTGATAGAGATTGGCTTTGTTCATGAAGATTGAAAATTGACAAGGAAAAGGTTGTAAGTAATTTTCAGGTAAATACTTTCGATCCAGCTAAATGTATTGCTGAATTGAAATCAAAATATCCAATAGTTTTTACTGAAAAAATTGGCGTTTTTAATGGGGGTCATATTAGTATTAATTTGAAGCCCGACAAACAGCCAAAATTCGTTAGAGCGAGGCCATTGCCTCATAGAATGAAACAATTGGTGGAAGCAGAACTAGACAGATGGTAAAAGATGGTATTATAGAACCTGTATTAGCCCTAGAGGATCTCGTATAGTTCCAATTTTGAAAAAAACTAAAAAAAAAAAAAAAATCGGTCAGAATTGGTGGAGATTATAAAACAACTGTTAACCCATGTATTGATATAGATCAACATCCCTTACCACGCATTAATGTGTAATATATGATTTGCTTTTTAAAATAAACGATCACCTTGTAACTAAGAGTATAGCCTTAGTCAGTTATGTTTTTCTGACTTTTTTTCCTTACCACCTAGGTAAGAAAGGTATTGTAACTGGGTCAAATTTTCGATGTGCAGTTTTCAACAAATTATTTGTTTCAGAAGCCCCTTAGTAAAAAAAAAAAAGCATTTTTGGCCATTGGTCTGTGTTTCTGTGCCAGGATTATCATCTGGAGTGAACCGATTTCGTTGATTTTTTCATGTTTTGTAGAGTTTTCCCACAAATATGCCTTTGCGCAATAGCCGAAAAACTTGTTTTTCTACAGACTGTAGACCCAAAACGGCTCCAATGATTGTTATGAAGCATTCATAAAATCTTCTCCTAAAAGCACCGTGTTTTTTTTCTATATAGCACATCATCGAGAAAAAGTGGAAAGTTACAAGGAAAACAAAACTTTATTCGCTCAAAACTCAAAAAGTATAAATGTTTAATAGGGTTTTTCATCCAAAGCAATAAGGAAAGCCAAGTTGATGGATACACTATTTTTTTCAATAGAATGCATCAGTTTGGTTCTTTGCATAAGATCAAGCATAAATGTGACTTAAAAATGTACATCAGAGCTACCATAATAGCGTATAAAAGCCGACTAAGGCCGGATTTAAAGTTTTATCTGAGCCCTTACAGACGACGAATGGGAAATAAGCCTTAGGCCAAAATATTTTTTTTGATTAATGTACATTTTTTACTACCGTAAAAAGGGTGGGAGGAGGAGTCCAAACGTTAAAAATGGAGGATATTAATTCTACAACTGTTTTTATTTTACTCTCTCTTCCAAATTGCGTTTCTTTGGTATGAAGGATGGTTTTTATTCTGATGATAGAAGGCATCAATTGATCACCGTAGGGGTCGTTTATGGACACAAACATGCCATCGATGTTTATCAAATATTCTCGTCATTAATTTTGATAAAAGGAGCAAAAATTACTCTTTCGCTTTCAACTGACAAAATGAAAATTATCAACTTTATAAAATATAAATCGTAAATTAAAAAGTAAATAACGAAATGTGTTTTTATCATAATTCGAAATGCGCAGCCAATTGGTTATATACATTTTTAAAAGTTATTATTGGATTGAGTAGCGATCATTTCTAAACTTATCAATCTGTAGTTAAAAAAGGGAGTTTGAAATCGATAATTATTATTTCCAACAAATATTAAATAAATTTTATTAATAAATTTAATAATCATGTCTGATTCATGTATTAAAAATCAATTTTTTGCGTTTTGTTGATTTCATTAAAAAAAAATAATCGGTCTCTGAGCGAACTTTTTTCAATTAAAAATAATGATTAATTATTCATCGAAAAAAATTCATTTAAAAAATAATAATCAGACTGAATAAAAAAAACCTTTTTCTCTCTATTGGCTTCGCTATTTACATAAATAGAAATTAGGAAATATTAAACATAATTAAATAAAAACAAAAATTACTAATTAAGAAAGAATCTTTTCAGGTACTAGCCTGACACCAGAGGAAATGGAAAATAAAGGTTCTGATTTTGAAGCTGTTCACTCAGTTTCATCTAATATGGAGGAATATTAATTTGCTTAATTACCTGATTGATCCTTTAATCAGAAACGATTTTTTTCTGTATAATATCTATCCCTAATGTCTAACCTATATTTTTCTGGAGTGTAAATGGAAAGTTTAAAAAACATTATTCTAGACCGATTGGTTTGATAAATTTTATGGGATACGGCAGCAGGCAAACAAATAAACATAGTTTCAGATTTACATATTACTAAGAAAAGCTAAGATTTTTAAAAATATCGCTTACAAATTATCATTATAATTGATATAATAATTGTAATGATCATGATATGTTTTTTCAACGGTTTATAACAAAATAAAAATCACTCTTGATAAAAATCATGAAATGATTTCTAAAATTACCAGATAAAACTTTATATCTGATTTAACTATTATTTATTTATTTTCAATTATCGGATTCAAACACTGTTTAGGAATGAGTGAAAGCTGTAACAAAATATCTATTATAAAAACATTTTGGATTGAAAAACTTGTATATTATTGGACTTGTCAATGGTGTTATTCTAATTTTAGATTCGACATCGCCTGAGATGTCGAATTGAAAGTTGAACAGAGTGGACATAGCTTTCTCCTGTCTGCACGGTTCGACTTTTAATTCAACATCCCAGGCAACATCGCATACTACACGTTCCCTTCCCCTTTCGTCATGCCGAATTGAAAGTCATACAGTTCGGACATGACTTTAGTCTAAGTTTTCTTACTCCGTAGATAGCTCAAAATTAATATTTTGCTATGCTATGATTTGGTAGAGTTAATAAGTTAATTCATCGAACAAAGAACCAAACGATATTAGTCATAATAGCCAACATTTACTGGAAAGGATCAGAAATATATTTTTATTTTATTACATATAAGGATGAATTCTTATGCGACAGTTTATAAATACCAGATTAGCGTGCACCTGTCGAAAAGGCATTTGACCTTTCATAGAAGGCCGGCTGAATACCTGAAGGAAGATACTTTTTATTGTGCTCAATAAATTTTGCAGGTGAATCCTACTGTGTAGAGATTATTCCTTAACCCCGCATTTGTGCATATCTGCGCATCTTATTCCTATCTTAATAGTCTTCGTAAAGGTTCAAGTTTTTATTTATACTAGTTGTTTATAGATCAAAATAACATCAAGTAATTATAATAATTTATATTTTATTATTATTTATCATGATCAATTATATTTTATTATATTAATCAATAGATTAAGAAATCAAAGAACCGCTAAATCCCACATTTATTTTATTAATAAAAACTTTTTAACAAAACTTATTTTTATTATATTATTTTATTGCGACGTTCCAGGCCCTTCTTTTTGTAAAACAAAATTATAAGCCATTTTGAAACTATTTTGCGGTCACCAAAGACAAATATAAATTATTCTTACTCAAGGCAATACTTATTAAAAAATTTTAATGTTCTTATTTTCCTAAACGTTCTTATTTTCTTTTTTGATTCATTTTGGTCAAGTCTTTCATATTGGTGACTAAGCATTTCTAACTAAACATAAATTAATATTTTAGAAAAACATGCATACAACTTTTATTGTTATTTATAAACAATAATTTAATTTTAAATTAATATTTAGACAAAATTTATTTTATTTTTTTATTCACTTAAAAAATTTAGTGAAATCTATCTTATTCACCTTGTCCTTCATATCCTAAAATATGATTACTTTCTGAAACCTGCATAAGCATTACCTGCATTAATTTAGTTGAAAATGATGAAAGTTGGTTTAGCGCACTCTATTAGGATTCCTTTTGAAACTGTTTTAGTTTATTATTTATTCAGCTTATTTAGAAAGTTTGCATAAGTAATATTAATATTTCCTCAATATCTTTTAGAATTTACAACATTTGCCAGATTTTCAATTTTCATAATTGCTTCTAATAATTGTTTTCTGAATTAATTATTTTCATTGAATAGAATTTTAATATACATCTAAAAAATCAAGATGTACTAAAGTAGTTTTTAAAATTATATTTAGGGTTATTTTTATTTTTGCAATCACTGGTGTGTTGATAAATTCTGTCATTTATATATTGTCATTCTCCACAATATATTCTAGAACAATTTAAGGAGCTAATTTTATAAACTGAACGTTGGGTTATTATTTTCATCTATTTTATCCTTCTTGTTGGTGTATAAATTGGCTATTTTGTTTGTTGGCATATAACCGAATTTATATTCTGCTACATCATAATTTTTAAATTTTCTATTTAAACTCTCAGACAATTTATGTATATATGCACACTTTTTACAATTATTCACATTGTTGTTTAATATTATAAATTAAATAAGAATTCAACATAATATAAAATGAACAATCATAATAAAGATATTGATCGTATTTATATATATATATATATATATATATATATATATATATATATATATATATATATATATATATGTATTTTTTTTAATGTAACATATGTAAAATAATATTTATAATTAGCTTTGTGTAAATTCATTTATTATAATATCATAAACTTTAGCATTTTAGTTTTATTTCTCTCTCGTATAATTTTAATTTCATATCATTAACATAAGAATTTGAACATATTCAAACATATCGTTAAAAGAACCATCTTCATCTGGCAATAATTAAAATCATAACCCAAGTGTGAAATAGGGTGTCCTTGAGCTCAGGATTGGAAGTTTATAAGACAATATCTCGTATTTACAATTAGTTATAATAACTTGCATAATTATTGGAGCGACTTGAGATAATTACATAAAAGTATAAAGGGGAAAGAGAAATAAATAGTCGCATAAGGTGAATTAGTTAGTATCTAGGGGTCATCAAACAGGATTCTCAAAAGGAGCTGCCGCAGAAAATTGCTTACAACAGCAAACAGAAAATATCTGATGACGTCCCTGATTAACGCTCGACATTGCTTTCATTCTCGAACAATTCGTCCTTCACTGAAAAGAAGTCCGAGTGTTTTTGAGGATCCAACTTTAAAAATGAACCCTTTTCCATCCGTTATGATTATTCAACGGAATGAAACATTCTATAACTTCCAGAGAAAGCACTTCCTAAGCGAGCACAAGGAGAGTTGTGAAAACTGGTATTGATAATGAGAGGTAGGCCTAAAGGTGGGGCTTAACGTGTTTAATAGTCCGCTGGCGCCAGTGGTTACATCAGTGCAGGGTAAACACAGTCATTATTAGTAATTGGAGCACTGCTTCCATCCGGAGGGAGTGGCACCCTTAGGCTCTGGGCAGGTGGAGGGTGTGGGTTGTGGGGGTGTAGGAGTACGGGGGGGAAGGGAAAGATGGAGGATGAACAATGTAAGAGGTAGCTGGAAGATATCCGAGATGATCTGTGATCAAAATAAGCAATCTACTGCTATGAATGCAATTGCGTTTTTGAAGAGTAAAGAGGCGATAATAAAAAAAAAATGTTTGATGACTTAACATCCTTTAAGCTCTCCACGCCACGTGTATTCATGATTCTCGATATTTTTTTCTCAATCAGAAAAGGATCAAACCTAAAACTGCTGTAGTTATTGTTGAACGAATAGCATCTACACATTTTCAGTCTAATTGTAACGTTTCTAGATCTTTAATGAATAACTGTATTTGAATGCTGTGAGAGAGCTGAATATGGAGAAAAATCATGAAAGAAATATCCTCAAAAAATAATCCAGAAGCTGGTTATCCCATTAAGCCCTATTCACAGTAGTATTCCCGCCTACCAGTGGTTACTCTAGTGACAACAGCAAATGGTCTGGCACAGGTTTAGTGAGTATTAATTAAATTTCAGTAGATTGGGAATATTGGAACAATTAAATGGACAGCCTAACTTATAAATATTAATAAACTACTAGACTTAATCATTTACACAGGTTTTGACACTAAAGTCATCCCCACTAAGCAACCTAATTATGACCTAATTAAACAGATTTAATTCCTAGTGAATCCAGCCAGTAGCGATTTTCTGGCCGAATTCCACTGCTTTATAGACGATCAACTTCGAAGCCTAGATAGTGAACGAATATTTAAACATACTCATTGAAACTATAATAGATCTACCTACCAAGATTTAGGAAGGGAAAGGAGCCTCATCAAAAAATTCAATTATCCGTCAAAAATAATATGACTAATAAAGGGTCGGCTCGTTCACATGGCAAACTAGGCTGCCGCCCAGGGCGGAAAAGTCCAGCGGCGGAAAAATAGTTAGGGCGGAATGGTGGAATGGTATGCATTTTTTCTTCTTTTTTTTTTAGTCTACCTTTTATCAATATTAACCAAAACATATGACTGTACCCCACAAGTTTTCGAAAGACGAAGTAGAAGTTCTGAAGGGAATTTTTTATTTTGTACAATAGGAATAACAATTTCAACACTTGCAATGCTGCTTCTCGCCGTTCCGTCCCCGACTGACATGATGTCAACAAACGTTTGCACAGTAGGAAGTGAGTCATTGAACGATACAGCATAGTCTGTATTGTTAATTTTCCATTTTTATTTAGTGCTTTGAGTACAAGAAGAAGAGATAGGTTTAAGCTTTCTAGAGTTAACAAGTGAGTATCCTAATTATTAATTATTAGCAGTGGAACCTCGCTAATACAAACTCGATGGGACTAGAAGCTAGGTCAGAAAGATCAAAAGGACCAATGAATCTGAGATGGTAAAAACATGTTTTAGGCACTTATTGAAATTATATGCTCTATGATCCTTCCTTGGCATGTTGGTAAGTTTGGTTCCTTAGCATGGTTTAAGGTTGGGGGGAATATTTTGCGCCTAGGGCTCTAGGAAATCTAGAGCCTGCCCCTCACTAATGCCATGAACATCATGGCAGTTAAGTAACGAAACATTAGTTACAGGCTTATATTAATATTCTACCAATATTACGATAAACTCCACGGATATGACAAAAAACATGACGCGACACGGTCAAGAGATTACTAGAAAACACCCAAATCCGACTGAAAAGCCTGTAAAGCTGTTGACGTCTGCTGCACAGAAAGGGGGGGGAGGCAGCAAAATAAAGCTTGCCCTTCTGGCAAAAATCCTAGTTTCTGCTCAGGTTAAAGGTTCTCTCGGTACAAAATAAGTTAAACTTTATGAACGAATGAAGTATAGATACCAACTGCAGTCCCGTCAGGTACAGAACTCCCTTAAGCCTAACAGTCTGGGAGCCCGTGGCAAAAAAATTGATTTATTTTATACAAAGATTTAAAAGGGCACATATCTATGGGCCTAATATGAAAAATGCACGTCTGTCAACTTATCGCCACTGGAATGAAAAATGGCGCCCAATAAAATTCGAAATTTTAGGATTATTTTTGTTTTTTCATCTATGATTCCTAAACAGTGCATTCTATCGAGAAAAAAAAATATAGTATATTAATGTAAGGATATCAAATTTTGCGTCGAATGGAGACCTGAATCTAATAACTTACTATATACTATATCTCTAGCACTATTATAAATCTACAGCTTGGAAATGAGTAATTTAAGAAAAAAACTCATAAAATAAAAGTTGAAGAGCATCGAATTCTGCGTTCATTGAGCAAAAAAGTTTATAAATTCGGTTCACCAATTGGCAGCTTAGGCCATTAGAGTTATCATTCCGTTTTGCCAAAAGGTAACTTAATTTTCAGGTATATTGTATGTATTGTATTACCCCTCGTGTAAAAAATCCAAGTTTTCGATCTTCTTGTGCATTTTTCGTCATCTTGAAAACGATTAAAAAAAGAATTTATGGTGCATTTATGGTAAACATTAGTCATTACCAATTTTAGAGAGCGTTAAATTTCCTGTAAGTTTGTACATAATATTTTTGAATATTCGGAATATCTACTGAGATACGGGGCCTTGAATATCTGCAAATTTATTTTTTTTCTTATTTTGGTCTGATTTCCGGATTCTATAACCGCAATAAACAATTATTTTTAGTTCAGCTATTCCGAAATTTACTAGTAAGCATAATGATTAGAGAGTAACATAAAAAAAAATATCTTGAAATTTATCAAATTTCACATAATTAATTTATTAATTTTATATAGATAATAATAAATTATTTTAAATATTTTAATATTATTCTTAAGCCAGTAAGGTGGCCAAAATGTACCGATATTTTGCATCTGCTATAATAATTGAAAACACCACTATACATATATATATTAAAAATTATGTTTTGTACTTGAAACAAAATATTTTGAGTTGATTTCTATTTCCTAAATTCAATATATAGTTTAAGAGCTAGCGCTTTTTTTTTCTTTTTTTTATGAAAAGCTGCCACAATTTGATTAATGATTTCCGACTTGATGTTTTACCTGTGAGTTGAAGGGCAGCGATAAACCAAAATAGGCAAGCTTCAAAACTTTCTCTTGCAAAATTCCACTGTTTCGTATAAAAGCACTCTTCTTCCAAAAGAAGGATAGGGAATCTAAAATATTTCAATTATCGTTTGATCCCTAAGAGTTTACTTAAAACTTCAAATTCATACCTTCAGTAAAATGGATTAAGGAAATAAATATAAGTCAGTACATTTGTAAACAAACGATATTTTTATTTTGAAGCATTTAATTCATTTGAAAAATCTTTTACCGGAGATTATGGATAAAAAGGACGAAGGTAAGAAAGAAAATCCACCTACTATTTATTGGAACCTGTGTATTTTCATCAATTATGTACAATCAATGCAAGTGACTATTATCCCATCGTTTAATGCAGTCGAGTTAGAGCTACATCAGTCCTTGCTTACAAGCTATCATTAAAGTGCATTTCCTGCAATATCTCAAACTAAATATAATTGAACTATCGACGTTTTTCCAGACCGTGGATGAAGGGAATATATTAGCTTTTACCCAGAAAGGTTGCAGGGTTAATTTTCTAACCGAATTCCCAAGGCTATGTTCTAGAATTTATGATTTACATCCTAGGTTGCTTAAAAATTTATGCAAGGCATTTATGGGCTAATCTTGCAAAAAGGTTTTTTGTTGAAACCTGAGGGATACCGAGCGTAAGTGGAGTAACACAAAGCAATAAATAATAGAATGAAACAATTACATTGAGCTATATTCACAGTGTTAATCACACCTATTTAATGATTACTATTTAATTCAGCTCTACAGAATGTAGTCATGTCAACTAATATTAGAAGAACGTTATTTAAAATAGCATTCAGGAAAACTATGATAATATTTTTTACATAAATGCAAAACACTCGCCTCTAGACAGTCTGAACCAAACGTCTGCAAAGAAGAACACATCTGCGGTCAAAGATCTTCATGGTCTATGAGAGAGAAAAAAGAAAGAAAAAAAAAAGATTTGTTATTCTATTCAAGTCCGCATGTTGGTAATTTTTCGGAGCCTTTATTTATTTCCCTAGTTTTATTGTAAGAGGGTCCAAATTTCGATGTGCATTTTTGAACAAATCAATACGAAGCTACGACCATTGTATGCTTTATTCAAAACATCAAAAACAAGTTCACTAAAAACAAAATGAATCATTGATTTGTTACAAAAGACCTCTAATAACGTTTATACAAAAATCTTGAAAAAATAACCGCTCTCTGGAAACGACTTATACTTTTTTCAAACGGAAAATTATTTTATTCGAACTTGCTAAACACTTTTTTTTCATATCTTTTCAATTATTTTTTTTTTTTAATAAAAGTTTTTGAAATACTTCATCAAACGACTTGATTAAAAATGTTGGCTAAAAATCTATAAATAGTTTCGTTAGTACCACTTTGGTACTAAATTATATATCTGTAGGTCAGAGGTAAGCTGTCATAAATTCAATTATGCTGAATTTGATTTATTTTATTTATTTATTTGATTTATTTTGTATTTATTATTATTATTATTATTTTTTATTTTCCGAGACTAAGTTCCGTAAATTGGCTAAAAACGCAGTAGAATATGAAATACTTCAAATATAAAGATTGACCACTATCCGCAATAAGCAATATACTGCAATCTGAAACTTCTTTTTGCGCTCATGAAAAACTGAAAATATTAGTTAGAAACTTTACCTCTGTGGTACAGATATATCTACTTACTATAATTTTTAAATAGTATTTTATGTTATTTGAATATTGAAATATTTCAGATTTTGGATTGTGTATATTTTGCAGCCGAGCTTGAACCGAATCAGTTTCAAAGTTGTTTATTTTATTTTATTTTTTTTTTGTAAAAATAATTTCATTATTTTGGATTTAAAGAGAATTACAAAAAAATTATAAAAGTTTTTTTTTAAATCAAAATGTTTTCTAGAAACTTAAATAATTTATTTTTTCCCAACATTTTCTGGAAAATATTACGATAATTCATTTGTGGGCATTACGTAATTGTGTTGATTGAGTTACAATTTTGCCATTCATACAAGATAAAAATAAAAAAATTATAACTAACTGAAATAAAATAAAAATTGCGAAAAATAATAAAAATGAAACTCTCGAAACATAGGTTACAGGCACACAGATGAGGAGTAGAGAAGCTTGCCACTGCCAAGACTCCAAAAGTTATATAACTTTTAATAAAGTCTAGGTGATACAACCGTTAACTTGAGACTTTTATTTATTTATTTTTTATTAAGATTTTATAGAACCTATTGATAGGTCTAAGCTTAAATTATGTATAAGAGTTTATTTTTAATCGATAATCCTTGAACTCATCCTTGATAATTTTCTTTTGTGCTGACATGCAGCTGTGAAACACTTGCGAAAACGAAAAGATAACTAGCTGAAGGATGCAGGACCAGCGAAAATTTGTAATTGTTAATATCCCAGCTAACATTTGGATGGAGTGGAACAAAACAATAATTATTAGACTTGACCGTAAAAAAAAAATAATCGTGGCATGGAGAGAGAATAGATACAATAATTCCCTCTTAGTCACAACGCGAAACCTTTTCATGGAATAATGATACGTTACAGACAGAGATTTGAGCAATTTATCCAGGCAGGATGGAGAACCTTAGATGTGTCACTTGTTCGCAGAACCCCACAAATAACAAGAGCCAACTGATAAAAAACGGGAGTAGAGGCCACATCTGTACATGAAGCCGGGAGGTGCTGACTCTGAATCATAGTGATTCATTGGCGCCGGACTAGAAAAAAAACTACGCACAACTCCTGCTGCACGCAATACAGGTAATTATATCAAATTATAGTATATTCTTGGAACAGATTGTTTCCTCCAGGTTCATAAATATTTCAATGTCCTCTCTGATTGGCATTGTATGGAGACTGTAAGAATAATATAATAAAATAATCGTTTGTTTTTTTTTAGGAGATTCTATATTAATAGTCTGGAGTTTCTCACAGCAGAGAGGAAAAAGTCCAAATACAGTGAGTTCAAAATCTAAGGTAACTGGGAATAAGTTGGTAAGTAGAAAAATGGTTCTCCTAGGTTATGTGTATTAGTACAGAAGATATATGAATAAATTAGGAGATAGGTGGAGCTTATTTCCACAAAAACGAGATGCGATTTTTTTAGTTCTCTTTATTTCCTTGCACGAAGTAAAGGAAGTATTGTAATCGCGAAAATTTTCGGTTTGCAGATTGTTCAAAATTTCAACGGAAATATCCATTTTGACCATTCCTGAATCCATTTTGACTAGTTTCTTCGTGACATCTATGCGAACGTTCGTACGTGCGTATCTCGCATAACTCAAAAACGGTTAGGCATACAAAGTTAAAATTTTGTATTTATGATTGCTGAAAAATCTAGTTGTGAACTTCCCTTTTTGGTCACTACATGATTACCGGAAGTGGTACTTTATTTGAAGATCATTACTGATTTTCATCAAAAATTAAATTAAAATACGAGTATAATGAAAAACTTCTCAAATTAGGTACATAAGACTTAATAATATAATAAATTTTGGTTAACATTGGCAGATTGGAAATGGTACTTTACTTGAAGGTCATAATAAACACATAATAAATTATTTTAAAATATAAAGAAAAACATCTCAAATTTGGTAAAAAGGACTATTATATTTACATATAATTACGGAATGAGACCTCCAGAATCAAATCATATTTGTATCAGTAGATGGATGTCGCGACGCCGAGTGTCATTTTTGAGATACTGCTATCTTCGGAAACTAGTAACCAAATTCAGGATCACTTTTTGAGCCACCGATTTATAATTTAATAGGTATACAAGAAAGTCATGTAATGTCCACCTCAGATATTTTTATATATTTTCGACATACTAAAGGTCTAGAAAAATCTGGGTGTACAAAATGAATTTTCTTCGGCCGCCATCTTGAATTTTTTTTTTAAAGTCATAGAATATCGTTTGTTGTATCAAATTACAGTAAATTTCATGCTAAAACAGAAAAAGATGTTGGTTATCGTAAATAAAATGTAGGCCGAAAAACTGATAGCTTTTGCAGTGCTGAAAACCTAAAATTATCACTTATTTTTCATTCAGTGCTCCAATATCTTGACTACCATCAGCGGGAAAAAACATTATGAATACCCTTTTTAAAGCAAAGTAAATTTGCAAAGATTTGAGCCCTAATAGAAAGCTTTCTTGAATTTAGAGGTAACTCAGCAAGAAACAGACAAGAGATTTGCCAATATTCTGTTTGACGTCATTTTCAAATAATAATTTTCCACATTTGAGTGTTAGTTTGACTTGCCATATTCAGGTTATTTTAATCTATAAGCCTCACCTTCACTAAACAAACTAACAATGTCCAAAAAGCCACTTATTCAGAAGAAAGACTACTGATAAGAATGAAGTTGTTCTAACAAAAAAGGATAAAACTTTTTACTTTTTTTATTTAAAAAAACTAAAAATTGAAAACAAATCGTAAATCAAGTTTTATATTTTGCAAGCAGGTTGTTTGTTATATTTTTTAATATGAAAATATAATATGATAATTCGAATTTCATTTTCTTAAACAGTAGTCCTCAAAGTTTTTGTCTCTTGCGGCACAAATAAATTATTGAACAAAATCTATATCGCCCCTACATTTTTTTTTTTTTAATGAAATAACGAACTTTAGAAGTGCCTAAGTAAAATAGAAAATAAAAAATATAGAATTGTAATAAAAAACATGTATAATTTTTTTTAATTGTCTTAATTATTTATTTCAACTCAATTTTTAATTTAATTTAATCATTTAAAAAATTCGTTGCACCTGCGTTGTTGCGCAACTACTTTAAGAACCACTATTTTAAAATATCATGGCGGAAATATTGAATAAACGAAACAATGGTATTCAGATTAATCTTATTAATTCAGTCTAAGTTTAGTGATTATTAGTATTATTATTTCAGTATAATATTTTGTAATATTTCATTAATGTCATCATATCATGAGATCGAGGGGCACTGACTCCAACGCTGCTCCTTCAGACATAATTCTTCCACAATTTTACTCCAATTGATCGAATTGACAGTTGGCACAGCTATTATTGACATGATTTACAGCCATTATATACCAACAGACAGCAGTAAATGGCCAACAATTGTCCTAAGCTTATTGACTGTCAGCGAATAGTCTGGGTTTAATCCTCAACAGGAAAACATTGGATAAATTGGAATTATCTGTTTGTTGTTCCCATTGATGTGTAGTGTAAATAAATTAATGATATTATTCATAGTAATATTTTTAGTAAATCTCTGCTTCATTGTTTCGGAATACTTTATCATTGCGTTTTCATAAATCTGCATAGCTATTTAGTTCTCACATTTCTCATTATAATAAATAGGGAACTTTTTAATCTTTACGATCTCTGAATTACGAAAAAAGTGAGTATTTGCGAGCATTCTTCCGAGATAGTATATTGAGTATCTAAAATAATAATAAAAAGTTAATGCAAATTTATTTGCTATGGATTAAAGAAAACGGCAAAATATAAAAATTATATTATTCAAAAATCTGAACATTTATTTTAAACTTCCTTTATTACATTACATATAACAATCTTCTACACCTTTTTAGTTTACAACGTTTCGGGAAATTGCCTCATCTTCAGGAATATAAGCTACAATAAAGAAATTCATAAAAAAGCTAGAATAGAGTAATCCACTAAAAAAAAGGAATGAAGAAAATCAAAAATAAACGTTCACATTTTTTAATAATAGCTGATCGAAAAAATCCTTCCAGTTATAGAAATTTTTTATATATAATAATTAAAAAGTATTTTGACAAACACACACACACACACACACATATATATATATATATATATATATATATATATATATATATATATATATAAATATTGGAAGATCACAGCGTATTATTAAATAATTAACAATAATAAAAAAAAGTAAATATTATAAAGCAGGTCCAATACAATACAATACAATTGATGTACCTTATGAGAATATTTTTTTAAATGATCACTAATTATTAAAAAAAAAATGAGGAAAAAGTTTATATTATATTATAATAATATTATATTATAAAAGTTTATATTATATTTATTTGCTTAAAGTAGGAATTTTATTTAAACTACCATTTCAATATTTTTGAATAGTTGAAACGTGTCAATAATAATACATGTTAATAATAATACACAGTATGTTAATTTATAAAAAAAATTATAAAATTGTTATACATTACCCTCGGGTAACAGAAGGATGCTATACAGAATTATATGTATATATTTATATAGATGTATACATATACATACATATATATACATACTGTATCATTATTGTATATATATTTATGTAATTGAAATCAACTTCAAATATCAATCAAATATCTCGGAGGGAGAGAAAAAAATAATAATTTACTAAAAAGCTTACTTGAGGAACGTAGAGCTGATACACATTGAGAGTTCTGTTGAACTAGAATTAACTGAAGGAACACCATGGTTCTCTGCAACATAAAGATAACATTCATATTATTTACAGCAATAACAAAAGAAAAAAAAATATTTATTTTTTAAATGCGCAATATAATATTATAATAATCTTAGCTGATACCATCAATATCGTTCGCTGCATATTTAATTAAAATTAACCCCGTCAAAACACATATCTACTTGACTAGACATCGGCAATATGGTATTCCCTTCGACGCCTCAGATATTACATTTTTTGAAAGATTTTTTACCCTGCAACATTGAGCATTGAACATTGCAGTTGCTGCGATTCTATTACATCAATTCGTTTATTTCAGATAATGTAAACTCCGGGTACTTAATGATTTGTACGTAATATAAATTATATCTATATAGAAATAATCTTTCTTGTTTGTAGATATTTGTTATTCTCAAGAGACTTAATTTTATTTGTTATTCTCGATTAATCGCAGAATAAAGTTCAATCATTCTGTTTCTTATTTGTTTATTTTTATTCTGTTCTATTTTATTCTCTCTCTCTCTCTCTCTCTCTGTGTATATATATATATATATATATATATAGAGAGAGAGAGAGAGAGAGAGAGAGAGAGAGAGAGAGAGAAAGTATTATATTTAATATATATATATATATATATATATATATATATATATATTTGTGTGTGTATATGTTTCACTTGGAAAAAGAGTGCCTCAATGCGAAATTTTTTTTGCTTGGAAAGCTTCCAGTGACCAATATTAAATCAATGAGAAAGCGATAAATGAGAATAAATTTTTAGTTTCAATATTGAACACAAAAAATAATCATTGTTAGTTCAACTAATGGGTCATTCCACACCAAATCAACCAATAAAAAAATAATATTAAACTCGAGGTTTTTCAGAATGAGTGATTTTTGAATCATAAATTTTAAACAATAAAAAAATCGATTGTTCTTTGGCACGTTTTGGATCATTAAAAAACTAATAACTCTAAAACTATTTGCCCTAAAAAACTCAGAATTGCATGAGCTTTAATTTTATATGTATTTTGACTTAAACAAACCAATCTTAGAATGTTTAAAAATTTCCAAAAAATATATTTTAAAAAACTCGAAATCGAAAGTTTTAAATTTTTTGAAAAATTATGTTACATATGCATGATGATAGTATCTCAATAGGATTATGCAACCTATTAATGGCTCACGAATAATGTCGCATATGGTAAAGAACTTAAAAAAAAACACTTTTCATAATGGCTTTTAGCAAAGTAAATTTAATTTTTTTAAATATAACATATCAGTATATCTTTTCTGAAAAAAAAATACAAGGTCTTATTTTTTATAACAGAACCCGCAAAAACCCATCATGAAATGTTCCCCATACATTCCAATTACAGGTATATGGAACATATATTTGTTTCAAAAAATTTCGAAATAAGTTTTTGACAAAATAAATTTTTGGAAATTTTTAGCATTTTAAGATTGGTTTGGTTAAGTCAAGATGTATTAAATAATAGCTCAAGTAATTCTGAAAAGAATGACAATATTTTGAACTTTCTACGGCAAATAGTTTTGGAGTAATCATATATCATAGGTTTGAATAATCATCTATAAGAAATTAATTTTAAACAAGTATTTAAATAGTTTCAAAAATTGTTTAAAATATTTTTAGGAGAGTAAGTTTATTTTAATTGAATCCAATTAGAATCATTTCGTCTCGATAGTTATTTCTTAATGGCTTATTATTATTTATTTATTTAGGTTTTCTATAGACAATATAGCGTAAACTCTTCCAACTAACCTGGGAATGATTATTTACTCAATCTGATCCATACCTATTGGAATAAACATGAAAATAATGACCATGACGTATAGACGAAGTACATAAATAGACGATGACCATAAAATCTTATTGGATGTCGGATGTTATTAATAAACTAGAGTTAACTAGATTTAAAAATAAGTATGAGCATAATTGGATGTTGAAACCATACCCCATAATTTGAAATATCAAATGAACCTTATAAACAAGTCATTTTCGAATCATATATAAATTTAGGATAACTGTGTGTTTACAAATTAAAATTCACAAATTAAATTATAATATTATATAATTTATATATTCTTATTAAATATTATAATTATATTCGAGATTTGTTCTGTAAAGGTAAATACAAAGATAGTGTTTTTACCAGTACGAAACAGTTATTGATTTTTTTAAAGTTTCAGTTTAATTGTTTTACAAGAACTTTTACTATTAAAGTATTAATATTATAAAAGTTCAACACAAAAGAACTTTCTGATAAAAAGTCCCTTAAGAACTTATATATTATATTATATTTATTGAAGTTTTTGATAAAAGTTCTGTTAATATAAGTTCTTGCCAAAACTTTTTTTTTTTTTATAAAAGTTTTGTTAATAAAAGTTTCTACAAAAACTTTTTAAAAATAAGTTCTCAAATATAATTTTTCATATACTTACGGGTCAAAGCTTCAGAATGAGGGGAAAGGAAGATAGGAAGAATCTACGGAAGAAAGCAAAAAAAGTTAAAAAAAAATTTTAATTAGTACGAACCGATTCATATTAGCATACAGACACACAGAAACACAAACAAAAACCATAGGTATAAATAAAATTGAAATAAAAGAAAAAATAGAAACAAAATTACGTTTTTATTTAACTTTACATTTTTAATTTCAATAGAAAAATTGCTTTAATTTTAATAAAATCGCCTACAGAATGTTTATTTAAAAATGAGGAAACCTGTCCAGACACTATTTCAGAAGTAATTTCCACATTTAAGTGGGAACTTTAATAATGAAAACTTTTATTATTATTGTCTCACTAAAACGTTCTATCGAGAAAATTTATAATATAAAACTTGTATATTAAAGTTCTGCCCAAAAAGTTCTAACATAAAAATTCTCGCCTGAACTGTTTTAAAAAAATTTCAGGAAAAAGTTTAAGTTAGAACATGAATTTATTCAAAATAAAAGTGCACAGTTACTATGGAGCACTAGTTTTCACTGAGGGAACCAAATTCAAAATTCAATTTTGTTAAAGTACTCACACTAGATTATTATTGATTGTTACTTTTTAATTACTAACTTTTGGACAAAGAGTATAATAAATAGTTGCTAAGCTCTTAATTTAAACAGAATTAATCTGCTGAGATTGAACTCTTTAATATTTAGTTTAAAAAAAAAATAGTTTATTTGCAGCTAATCTTCACGACGGAATAAAACGATTTTCTCGTCCCAATCGCTGTCATCTTCACCATTCACTGTAACATTTACAAGTTCATCATCATATTCTTTTCTCCTCAAATACCGCTGTACAATGCAGGTTGATGTCTGAAGAGCCTTGATCAGTTGTCCCGCTTCCTGCGCCAGCTCTCTTCTACTCCAATCTATTCCTTGCATACCGAACGTCTCTCTGACACAGTCTTTCCAGGAGATACGGAGTCTTCCTCTCGCTCACCTTCCTTTAACACAGGTTAGGTAGATTTTCCTAGCGGTTCTCCTGTGATCCATCCTAAGGAGGTCCCGGATCAACTTAGCTTGTGCTCCTCAAGGATGGTCTCGGTCGGCTTAAGTTGGAGGTTAGCCCTTAAGGTGGCTTTCCGAATCTTAACTCGCCGGGTCTTCCCTTCCACTTGGAAAGGAAGCACATCACCATGATCGGATCCGATTCCTGTGTTTCTATGTTAAGGTCCACGCGATTTTGAATGAATCATTCTGATCTGATTCAAGATAAGAGCAGTTTTGTCCATCACTTCCCAATATGGGCAGGAAGGGTTAATGGTGCTATCAGAACATTATCAGTTTAAAGCACTGGATTAAATAATATCGATGGAAAATTCACCAGCCTCAATGCATTCCCTGTATTAAATTACTACTCGTATATCAATTTTTACTTTATATGAGATTAGAAATGTATTTTAAAACTATAAAAACAATTTAATATTATTTTTGAGCAATGCTGTTAGGTAGTGAATAACGCCTTGCTTTTCGGTCTCCAAGTTCAGTCGCAGAGTTATAATATATCACTTTAAAAAAAAAAAATGTAGAGAAACACGAGAGAGTGGGTCCATGTATGGCTAAAGGATTAGGACCGAACATGGTGAAACTAGCCTATATATTTCATGAAATAATTTAGACCGGAGAGAGAGGGTGTAGAAAAATATAATCTATTTGGGCCAACTGTTGTGGGGGCGGTTGGCAGCGAGCCACCCCCTCATTCAGTTCTTTCGGAACTGGCCATTGAAGGGCGGCCATATAGTTCCATTCATCGAAGACTGGTCGATCCGTCCGTGTGCTCTCTCTGTAGGGGTGAAGGATTGCCCTATAAGTGGTCGGCCAATCTAGCTCCTTCTTAGCAAATGGAATAATTCATTTGAAAGTAGAACCGCTTTATATAATCCTCTTAAATAACAGAACGGAATAGAAGAGATCCATCCTATTTAAAATTCATTGCGATTCACAGTGCAGTGTGAAAACTATTCAACTTAAAGATTATATCCTTAGGGATTATTCACAATACCTTAAACATATTTCTCAAATATTTAAGTTAATATAGAATTTCACAGTTTGGAAGATATTTGCTGAAGATTGTTTGAAAGGCAGAGTCTCGGATTCAATCATGAATAGGATGAATGACATCGCAAAATCCCTCAAAGTTACCCAGCCTTTAGTTTGGGTTTCAGTTCTATGAAAAGTACTTATGTAAAGCAGCAATCCAGATTAAGTTTAGGGGCTTGTTGAAACATCCGACATTGGCCGGGCTTTACAAAGAGTGGAGAGACTTTATTTTAAATAAATAAAGGTTTTATTTACATCATCACCTTATAATAAAACAATTTATCAAACGATTAATATATTTAATATTTAAATAAAGCTTATTATAATTTATAAATTACAATTTATATTATATAATTTATATATTACAATTTTATGCGGTAAAAGTAGATAAAATTAAACGAAAAATCTGAATTTTTTATATGAATAATGAAGGTTTTATCTATACAGATTCATAATTACAAAATGATTATTTAATGTATGATTAAAATATAGTACTCAATATTTATAACATTTTATAATTTTATATTTTGTTTTATTAATGGGCTCAACTTTCTATGAGGTATTATCACTTGAGTAAAGCGTAGTTTGTTAAGCGGCATGGTATAACTCCAGCGCCCGCCACAGTTAAAATAAACTTTGAAGACGTTTGATTAAATTTAATTCATCTATAATGTGAATCGAATTGGAAAAATTGCCGTGAATATATTGCGACAAAACTATTTTAATACAATCTTGATCCCGAAAGACGCCTTCAGATTTATCTATAAATATACCATATAATACAGAAAATCATGTAACATTGACCGTACAATTGTAATTGATGGTTTAATGTATTAATAAATATTATTAGTTGGAAATTATTCCATCCTAAAGTTTAGGGAATCCATCATCTAGGAAATATATTATTTATTTAAAAAAATTGTAATATTGAATTAATCAATAAGCATAACAGTGCCCAGTTTCAGAAAAAGATACAATAATTTCGATAGAACTAACAACGATTAAGAAAATGTTTACAGTTATATAGATGAGATCATTTGTGATTTAAAATTAAATAATAATGTGTATATTCATAAGCGAAAGTTGTATGGTTCGCTGACGAATCCAGTAAATTTTTAATCTGTGAATCCTATTATTTAAAACTTGTTTAGCACCAGTGCCTGCTTGAGTTAAATATACATCGATATTTCTTGAAAAAATAAAAATTTATAACACAGATTAAAAATTTATAAAAATATGTGTTGCCAATGTTGAAATATAATCTATATTGTTATGTATTTCGTTAAATTAATCGTCCACCGATGAGCAGTGCGTTGTTTTTTGGATCGGATAGGAGTGGAGATGCCAAGCTAACTGTAGACAGAGCAGCTCTTCGGGCGAACAACAAATAATAATTATAGTTTGTACTGTGATCTCCGTTATGTTATTAACTGTTTATTGAAAGAGTTAATTTTCTCTAACGAATTTTAAAGTTAAGAAGCATAAAAATAAGAAATTCACCTTTCATTTACTACTATGAACAAATTATTGTGTGCAACAAATATGAAATTTTTTTTAAAAAACAAACACTCAAAACCATTAAAAGACAAAAGATAATATATCATTATATTATACAGGGATAGAGGGGTATACTAGAGGCAGTGGATAGCGTGCACCGAGCGGAACGGCTGGGCCAGGGGTTCCGGCTGCGGAGCTTTTAGCCGGATCGTAGTTCGCTATGAGATTTATTCGAGGGTCACTTCGAATTCTTTCTTTTTCATATGTACAGTAACAATTTATTTAATTCTATCAAATAACCAGTTAAGTAAAATGAATTTGACAATTCTTATTTAAGAGTTTTAAAAGACGCTAAAAACGAATCTGACTTGCTTTTTCCTAAAAATAATTTGTCGGCCTACTTCACGAGGAGCGTTTTTTGGTTTTTGTACATTTAAACTCATTTAATACAATCGGAAATATTTGTTTATTATTTTATAAAAAAAAAAAAAGATTGATAAATGATAACATTGAAATCCGTGCAGAGCAAATGCAAAAAAGAATAATATAAAAAATTGTTGAAATTATATAAAGTTATTTTTTTTTCTCGGCTCCTAGGGTGCATTACCAAAAACATCCGTTTGTTAGTTACAATTCCGATGTAATCATTGTAAATGATATTATTAAAAAACGGAAGGAAATCATAATAAAGTAATTCGTGGCCAAGTATTACAGAATCCTTTCTATTGTACATTTGTGAACAATAGATCGATGAAATTGGTCTGTCGGGAATTTTAAGATATAAAATAAAAAATGTCATTTCATTTACATCTTAAACTACAACTAATAAATTAGGGAAGACGGAGTTATCAAACGGTTTTATGTATACGGTCAAATCAAACGGTTTTATGTCCTGATATTACCTATATATTAATCTATATGAAAACAAGAGAATTATATAAAGTACTAATTTTGTGCAGCCATAAAAATTTAATATGTACTCTTTGATAAAAGGTTCCGTTTGATCATCTCCCACTCAAATGTTTTATGTACTCTAGAACCACCATATTCCTGCCTTCTGAACTATATCCAGCATATGATAAATCCTTCTTAATCCACCCTCCCTCTCCCAACCTTACGGAATTTACTTCCTCTCAACATTCGTCATTCTACCTTTTTAAAGAAATATAAATCTTTTCTTTCCAACACTCCCTATCTTTTCAAGAAAATGAGCCTTTTTGATTCTTTTCGTTTTCTTCCACAAGAAAGAAAGCACAGACAATTTTTTTCATTATATAAATAGATTTTCCTCCACCAGAATTTTAGTGCCAGGCCAGGTGCGAGCCTGTCCTGATTAGAAACCGGAGGAGTACTGCTCACCACCGCATCCAATTACAGAACATAAACTCACTTAAATACTCCAAAAATGAAATATATAATAAATATAATCAAAGCGTATTAATTACAGTGCACAATGATGTAACATTTGGGAAATTCAATTTTCCACTTTGATAAGCTGCGATCTTGATATATTTTGAAAAGAGCAAAATGTTTTGAAAATTTTCGTTCTTAAGCTTTCCAAAAAAGGATTCGCAACCCTGCAAGGCGGATTTTTTACTTTCCTTATCGCCAAAATAGGTTCAAGCTAGTAAATAAATAGTATTACATACACCTTGATTGTAATTGGGTCATATTTTCGGTTTCCAGTTTTCAATAGCCATTTACGTTTCAGAGCCCAGTGACAAGGAGATGACACAGTCAATGGGTCACCGATCTCAACCAAATTTGATGTGGCGATTCTACATCCACAAATATTGGACATGTGTCCCTCCGTTCGCTCCAATGGGCTCTAGGAGCCTAGAAAAAAAATAAAACACGCTGAAACAGCTTTATTTTTATCTAGAGTTTGAAAAATCACATCGACGTGGTTTTTCCACAAAAAGATTTGCTTTTCAATTTATATTAAAGTAAAAGTACAAATATTAAAAAATGATTGTTTTTTGGTTAAATAAATTGAAAACAATGTATTGGATAAACTAGCCTCATAGACTTTTTGACACCAAAAATTATGGTAGATCATGATTCAGCGCACCAAAAAACCCTAATGTTAAAAATATTATTGAAATCAAAATACAATTTTTAAGTTTTTGGCGATTTAAAGTTTGTAAGTCATGAAATTACCCTTCGATCTTCAGTTTATCCGATTTCGATTTTATTGGACTCATTGAAAGTAGGGAAGTTTCTTCTTTAAACCACCATTTATTTCAAGCAAATCTAGATACCTTAAATTAACGTTTCTTCTTTCTTAAATATATTCTTGGTATCCTGAGGTGTAGATTAGCTTCTATATCATAAAAACCTTCTATATCTTTTCTTGTCCTCTGTCATGAAATTAAAGTAAGATGCTGATCAATTTGATCTGATAATACCAGCAAATCCGGCTCTAAAATGTTTTTTTTTTCTGTCAAAACAGAAAAGACCACGGAAGGCCTAGGAAAATGTTATAGTTCAAGCATCAGCTGTTCTTCATTGTACAAACGTAGGCTATCAATAGAGACTAAAATAGATCAGAGGATCATAGTTGATTAGCAATGCCAATCTCAGGAAGTTGTTCTCGAAGGCTTAGGATTGAAGTTTGAACATTGAAACCACATAGACGATCAACACTTGTCTAGGCAACAGCATAAATAACTAAAACAGAAAATAGGGTTAAAATGGTCTCCAAAAGGAATGATTTTTTAAATTTTTGTCAGCACTGGGTGTCTTATAGGTATTTAGTGCCTAAGGTAATCTAAATAATAATTGTCTAAGCTAATTCTTTACTAATATATTTATTTACGTAATCTTAAGAAACTAAAAGATTCCGTTCCATAACCAATTCATTTGGAAAGATATTTTTTTAATAATTAATTATTGGATATTTAATTTATCTTATGCTATGATGATTATAACAGAAAAACTAAGCTACCTACGATTAGTAACTTTTAAAACTTTTGTTGAACACTATAAAGCGATCGTTAAAGTAAAATAAACAAAACAGATCACATAGGATAAAACCCAGAGAGTGAAGTTTAATGTATCCCTACCAAACCCAGCAGAATAAATGTCTCGTGAACTGACAATTTTCCCATGTCGCTCACAGTTTGCTAGCCTCGGCAAAATCTTCCTTCCACTTCAATGAACTTGATTTTTTCTGCTCAAAATTTCGTTAAATAAAATAAATTCAAAGTTTCTTTATTTAACAACCGATCAAGGATAGCATTAATAGGCGTTTTCAGAAAAATACCTAATATTACAAAGTTCATCTGCCTGGAATACTTGCCCCAAATCATGCATCGAAAAAGGTAGTAGGTTTAGAAGATCCATAGGTCCTCCAAAACATGAAATGATAATTGTGGACTTTTAGTTATTATGATGAAATCAAGATGCATATTTCATCAAATGTCAATTTCATCAAATCAAGATGCATATTTCATCTAAGGTTTAAAAAAATTTACTTCAATTTGGCAACATAGTTGGAACATTAATATATAGTGAGAACAGTGAGTATGAGCCAGCCAATCCATATGTTGGCTAATATAAGCAATACAAGTGGTTTATGAGTGTTCGCATAGGTAGTAGCCCACTAGCAATGGTTTTTAAACTATGATGTATTAATTGAACCATGGAAACAAAAACCCTTAAATTACATTGCACCAAATTTTATGAGAGGGAGAAAAAACTATTCAAGCATTTTCACAAATACAACTGTCTATATAATTAAAATTCTGCATACCCTATATTTATGCAGTTGGTTGCAAAAAAAATGATTGAATAGCTATGGTCCTAGTGGGTTTTTCATATCTATGCAATTTGAAATTACCTCTAGAGTAGTGGAACTTGATGGAATTAGTGCATTCTTGCTTTCCATACTTCCAAGATCAGCAGGTATAATAAACCTTTTTCCAACTAATAATTTATTTTCACCAGAATTTGTCTGGTGTTCAGCTTCATTTGTCTTTTTTTTTTATCTTCCTGCTTTTCTTGTCAACCAATAGTAGAGTTGGTATGGTCATGGTTTACAAATCATAGTGTATTGATTTTGGTTAGTTGTTTTGATGTTTTAGGCACAAAAATGATGTCGTTAGCGCCCGATTGTATATAAGAATTGTATAATACTGCTGCAAGAATTGTATTGATGTTGCATTGAATTGGACTGATGCACCTTTTTTTTTTTAGAATCAGAGAACCGGCAGATAACAGGTATATTATTTTGTGAGATATGGAAAACACAATTTCGGCCGATTACCTAGTATTACCGACTGGTATTGAGGTAGTTGAGGATGAAGTAAAATAGATGAACACGCCTTTAGAAATAACTAATTTGCATAATCTAACGGCATAAATATTAATTCGAACTTTTACTATTGAGATGTAAAACTCAGAGGTAAGGTGGTTGGTAGCGATGACAAGCTTACAACACTAATCACCATAGCAACCCCGCAGCCAATCGCCAGCGACCACCGCCCTTGTAAGAACACAGCCTTAGGCTCATTTGAATCTGCGCTACACGACCGGGGCTGAATATTAACGAAGATTAGTTTAATTATATTCCGATCCTCTCCTGCCTATATCCCTGACTTAGTCGTAAATTTTAGTCGAGCCTAATTGCGAGGTTTCACTTTACCTTTCTTCACTGGCGATAACTTTTATATAATTGTTGTTTATAGCGGGACAAGTCCAATTTTTGCCCGGCATGTGTTGTAAACTGGCGCAATAATAAATATTTATCATTTCAGCAGCGTATAAATTTACTTGCATAATATTTATATCACGGTTTGAACGCGAATAAACAATAATTAGAATTATATATTGTACTTCGAGTCGAGGCGGGTGTAGATTGTAATAATTTAATCGCTGTTGTTTCACTTGATGCATTTTTATAGAGAAAATACACCTTTACAAAACAGTTACTAGTTTTACCAATCTTATGGAAAAGGGGTAATAAGTATTTTTACAAATGTTTCATACAGTTAAATGTTTGATAAACTGTGGTCAAACTGTAGAAATGATTAAAAATTAGTGTACAATTGCTGACATAGCGTTACTCACTTCAAAAGCTATACTAATTAAGACAGAAATATGGTTTTTATTCATTTGTTAATGTATTACAAATTATAGAAAAACATATCTTAGGCACTTTTTTATGGTCGTTTTGCGAGAATCGTCTCAAAATATAGAATTTTTAAATTTAACTAATGTTAAGAATTCGATCAATAATTCATTATATCAAACATAAATTGTTTTAGTAAAAATATACATCTATACATCATTGAAAATATTTATTAGAATTCATTGTTGATTTAGAGAATTTAAAAATTCCATTTTTGAATGCAAAGTGAATTTTTTGAAAAAACAAGTTCTTGAAATGATCATTGCTGTGACTGAGCGTGTATGCAACAAGGGTGTACGATTTTAGTAAACTAATTAATAAAATTAGATATAAATTAAAAAACAGTATATAATTTCAGATAGATTAAACTGATGAATATTCATCAATTTTAGACTATTTAAAATTAATTTCTTTATTAACACCAATCGAGAAATAAAATGTTACAATCGGTGAAGGTCTTGACATAATTACATGCTTGATAGTGGCACGCCAGGAATTAGAAAGGTACTGACCAACAGACCTCTTTTTCGATGTTTTTATTAAGAAACTGCTAAATTAAATGTATTTCATCTTGCTAAATAATTTAAGTTTAGAAGTTATTTCGAATTCCCTGCATGTAAATCGGCCGTTCAGGATAATGTAAAATAAAAACATAACGGAAAAAACGATACAAAAATATCGTGATATATATACCACTTTGTAATCGCTGTATTAATAGACCAGGAATCACCATCAAGTAGTTCAAAAATCGATTTTTGGTCGATTACGGCCGAGAATGGACGATTCTAACGGTGCTGTTGGACGATTCGGCAATAACTACTTAAAAAGTTATTGTACAGTATGTTATCTATCTTTTACGCCAAAAAGGTAGATACGCCAAAAAAAAGCCTTTACGAATACCTGAAGATTCTTGGATGTAAGTCATTGAAGTGCTAGTTCTAAAAAGGTCATGCATAGCCCGCATCAATATCTGTAATATTTTGCACATGAATAAATGTATAAATTATATATATTATTAGCAGTAAATGGGAAGTTTTATCAATAATTAATTATTAATTATTAATGATCAATAATAGATATTGAAAAATTCGTTCTGTAGTAATAATACCAATTGACACTGTAATTAAAAATAAAAATAATAATATAAAACTATTTTGCTTTGAATAATAATTATCAAAGGCACCTTTTCATATATGGTTCATACAAAAGAAAGCTACAGTGGACGGCCATAGAGAAACCCAATAGTTGCACTGATTAAATATTCAAGGCATGCATTACAACAATTTACATTCTCAACCGACAGGGATATAAGTTTAGTTCTTACTATTTACGGCCTCTAAGGCACTTGTTTACATGGCTGATTTACATCCCACTTAGTAAATTTATAATTTAATTTCATTAAATCATAACGGCTAGAGAACAGAAGATGTGGGGCGTTTCTTATGTAGATATCGAGAACAGTTAAAGATGAAAAATAAATAAGAATCTTTCTCTAAATCATAATCATATACTTGTATATGTATATATATATATATTAGGTTGTTACAAAAGTCCTTGTGCATTAGTATAGCTTTATTTCAGATTACATATTTTAAACATTATTGAATATTACTCTTCAAAGTAAAGTCCATTACTACTTTCACCCATCTAATTGGATTTAATGTTGGTACCACTCCTTTGGTTTTGAGGCAAAAAACTCTTCACGACTAATTTTTACGTCCTCGTAATTATCAAAGGTCCGACCTTTTAAAAAATGAGCCATCGCAAACTGATGGTACAATATCTGGGCTATAAGCAGGATGAGGCAAAACGTTTAATCCTTGTAGTTCCGACAATGTTTCCTTGGTCAAACGAGAATGATGTGCAGGGGCATTGTCGTGTTGCAAAATGGCAGGTTTCCTATTGACCAAATAGGAGTACTTTCCACTCAAAACTGCATAAACTCTGTCAAGCTGTTCACAGTAAAGGTTTGAGTCCCTACTACGGATGCTAAATCACGAGTAGTCGCATGTGGGTCCTGGTTCACACATTCAAGGGTGACATGATCTGGGTTTACGGCAGTATTTCGATGGATAATTGACTCTCCTTCTATGGCACAAATTTCTTCGGCGGTTACCTTTGCGTTTTATTAATTAAAAAAAATCCATCACGATTCAAATGAACATTCTTCGGTTTCCTTTTAATAACAATATTTGATTCAAACATCCATGTTTACGATAATGGGTGGTACTCCCCATCCTTAGAAACAAGAGGCACTTCCAATTAAAATTATCAGTTTCTAATATGCAAAATGCTTCTTAGTAACGTTTGAGATTTGTATTATGTAGAAAATTGTGTAATATACTTAGCCGATGGGATAATCTAAAACAGCGTGATTGATAGAATAACCGTAGAACAAGAGAAAGAATTGTTAAAAAAAAAAAGAGCGGTATTTTGAAAAATATTGCGCATCAATGGTGATAAAACGAACAGTCAACTCTAACTTTTAACCCAGGAACTCTAAACCTTGAATATAATTTTTTAAAACGTTAGAAGACAAGTAGCTAATTGTTTGCCTTAAAAAAGTCTATTATTACCATTCGCACATTATTCCATTATTGTTTTAGCAGCAGTTTGAAGAAGAGAACAAATCCAAAAACTACTTTTTCGAGGAATAAGGATAAACGTACTACTTTTCTTATTTGTTACATATATTTATTACTTTAATGTTAGTTTCTTTACATCACCCCGTTATTCCTATACCTTTGATAGAGCGGTTGGACTGTTCTAAAAAAAGTAATAAATATTGAAACCAATGGATTTGTTCCCATATTTCAAATTGATAATAAGCTAGTCATAAAAAGTATACATTTATTCAATGGTCACTACCAAATATTACCAAATTTGTTATTCCTTGTGTAGGTAACTAATAGAAATAGAGAGGAAGCTATACTCACCTACTTGGCAAACTTCTCTTATCAATGAATAATATCTTTTCTCTGTTTTTGGGTAATATACTGAAACCAAATATAAGGAACTAAACCAGAAACTGTGATTCTAAAATTTTCTTCTTAAAATACGTTCTAAATTAGTCCTGAGAAAAAACTTAATAATGTATTTACTAACGTAAATGTATTTACTGAAACTAATTTTAAATTACTTACCTTAGATAAACATCTATAATGACATTCACAAACCACAATTTTTTTCAGTTATATACTTCTGAAATCAGTGGTGAGATCAATGGCTCAAGGGAGGGTTCGGCAGTCCATATAAAAAAGTTGCCAAATAAATGAGGACCCATTACATTCGCTGATCCTCAATTGATCATTCACAGTTGTGAATAAATTTATTTTGAGATGATTGTATTCATCAAATTACCTATGTAAACATTACAACTTAAAACCTCAAGAAGGCCTCTCCCCGGATCCAGGCTTGAGAGCCGTTGCATCGATTACAATATTTCTTAGCAAATATAAACAAATAAATAAATAAACACAGGACAATCACTTAATTAGTTTCACGATCAGTAGAGTATCTTTCACTAAAATATAGATTCGATCTTTTTTTTCAATTTTTAATTAAATTTAATGTCTTCTTCTTCTTTGGTGCAACAATCCATTGCTGAATCAAGACCTCATACAGCAGCCGCCGCCAGTAGGCTCTATCTTGTGCTGCGGTTGTCCAGTCCTGTATTTTAAGAAGCACCTGCATCTGCCGCCACTGCATCTAGTCATCTTGCTTTTTCCCTTCCCACTCTGCGTGTCCGACGTAGGACTCCTGTCAGGAGTTTCTTGGGTGTCGTTCATCCTTACTACCTGACCAGCGCAACAAAGTCTCCCAAGCTTGACAAACTTCACCGCGTCTATACTTTGATACAGCTCATGGAGCTCCTTCTTGGTAAGTCTTCGCTTAGTGTCCCCCTCACGGATAGGGCCATAAATCCTCCTCAGTATTCTCCTCTCATATATACGGAGCCGATTATCATCTGTTTCGTTGTGGGCCAAGTTTCTGCTCCATATGTGAGGATAGGGCGGATGTGGATCTTGTATAGCCGTAGTTTGGTCTGACAGGAGATAAACTTGCTTCTCATGTCCTGGGAGAGACGGAAGTAACGTCGATTTGCTGCACAGATTCTTCGACTTACCTCTTGAATGAGATCAACACAACAACATTAATGTCTATCTCTCAATTTTTAAAAAGAAGATGAGTTACTTACAAATATTTAATGCTTGCGGGAGTATAGATATTCTGGAGTGAGTCAGCCAGCCTCACGTTCCTAAGAACCGTGGATTACATAGTGCTGCAGCAGGCTTTCCATAGCTCTTTAGGACCAATGCGGCACTGCCTTTCCCACTGACATATGTTCAAACACTCGTGTTCAAGAGCAGTGGCAAATCGGTCTGGATCCACGGTTATGGTGGTTCCAGTCACGAGTCAGCAGTCGTGCGCCTGGACCTATAATTCTTTTCCCAAAGCCGACCATCCATGTACCAAACCTCCGGGCGGCTATGTGACATCCTGGAAAACCACAACGCGATCCCTAATTATGGTACACGGGTAGGATCATCAATTCCACGCCCTGCCCGTATGGCTTGCCTCCAGTAAGCTGACGGGCCTCACATTCTCCGGACCTCACAACCTTTGGGTTTGTAAGTAGATGTGATATATATATATATATATATATATATATATATATATATATATATATATATATAGTGTATGGATAGATAAACAAAGGCGTTGATAAAAAGCCGGTTTTACGCCCTGATTTCAAAACAAACATCTACCTAACTAAATATAAAAACATAAATTATTAAAAATCCTTATTCCAAGCACTTAAGTGTACCGGAACCAACAGATTTTTTAATTTCTATTCATGGAGAAATACCATAATAGACTCGGTTGTCAGTGAATTAAGAAGGAACGACAAAATTATGGCATAATGTGTACGTACATATTTCTAACTATATGAAGGATAGATATCCCAATCCCCAACAATGAAAATCATCAGTTCTATCGGCCATCTTGACATTTGAAAATTGCAATAGGCAAAGAGAAAAATAAAGGATACTGTTTAGAATATTAAACAGCCGTAATGGCCAATGTCAACTTTGTTTATAGTATTACCTTGACAGGGGGATAATTACACGAGCAACCCTGTTAGATTGCTATCTCGCCTTGCGCAAGTTTGCGCACGTTGTAGTCGGTAATCTATGCATGGGCGATCAAAGCGAAGGTGCTCTTCCGACTGCATTTGTCAAGTCCTTTAAGGCCGTGTTCGTCTGGAGGTTGACTATTTATGGAGGCAGCGAGGTGTTAATAGCGTCATCCAACTCTTATCGGTGGTACCGGTCGTCTCAGCTCATAAGGAAACGTTCAGGGTTCAAGAATATTTTATCCAATGTGCTTCATCATACCTGAGTTTCAGGTGAGTTTAAGGGATATATTAATAATATAATACCAAACCGATTCTATGTATTATAAATCAATGAAAATTATCCATTTGATTCCGGGTCAATTAATGTAAAGGTCACTGTAAAAGTAGTCACGAACAGAGAGTAGAATGATTAAGAAAAAAATTAATTTAACTTTAATAAAACACGAACTAACAGTAAATAAATAGAAGTAACATTGTGATTAATAAATGTCAGCATAGTTACTAGAATGTTCTTCTTGATTGACCTGAATTTTTGCTTTGAAAGCTAATTTAAAAAAAAAAAAAAAATTCAATAAACTAATGCACTAATAGACGAGCATTAAATGTTAGAATAGGATAACACATAAATGAGATCTTATGTACACATTTTTAGAAATTCTATATGCCTCTTGCAGTTTTGAGTTATTTATTATGTGGGTCTTTTTATGATAGAAGTCCAGTTTCTATAGAAATCCAAGATTTTTAAGTTTATTTTTTAACTGCTTCTATCCAAAAAAAAAAAGATAATACACAATAGATTACTTCATTTACTTTGGCACGAATTAAATTTAAAGATATTTATTTCACGTTATTCACGTTCCTAATTCAATATTTCAAACCAATTTTACATTCGATATATTTTGAAAGTGTTCTTTAGACGAGTCAAAATCTTTACTTTTAAAAATTATTTAAATTTTACATTAGAATGCTGGAAATATCGCTGTTTTCATTAACATGGTTACATTTGTTAATTTTAAATCGGGAAGTGTTTGGAATCTGAAATGAAAGATAAAAATTATTTTAATCTCAGAAAATTAAAACAGTAGTTTCCAAACAAACAAAAGGGGTGAGGTTTGTGCATCTTAATAAAAAAAAATGTCTGTCTATTAAATTTTATTTAGGCTCATTAGTACAATGAATGTACTTTATTTCTCTTGGATTTTCTAAATACAAAAGCTAATTTGAAGCAGCCAGTTCTCTTAGCAATTTAAATAATAATGACATTTTATTTATTATGGTTATGATGCTGATTGGGCCTGCAGTTTTAGATGCCCCGGCATAACTCACCCAGCGAGATCTAATATCAAGATAAGAACCAAAAGAAAGTTTCTCATTTCCTTCCAAAGACGGAGTACCAGCTCTTATCAGACAAAATGTCACTTCTTCTGCTATTTATTGTAGCAGTAAACTTCTTTCTGTTAGGTGAAATATCGTATTTATTATTATTTCATGAGTAATGGCATTTTTTAAAACATTCTTGTATCAGATCAATAAATATGTCTGGAGACATAGATATATATGTGTGTTTGAATACATAACGGTTGTTATGCAATAATACCTAACTTAATTTACCAATGCATATTAATATTTCATTTATATTTATCGAATCGCCGAATTTCCTATATTAAAAAAACAAATAAAAATCAAGATAATTTCAAAGGTTTAAAGTCATAAATTACTAGAAAAAAAAGGAAAATAATTTTTTTCATGAATCTATTCTGAATATTAAATCTCTCTAATCTTCCTGTTTATATATCAAAAGTTCTTAGTACTAAAGAACAAATGGCAAATAGTTTGCATTGGTAAATTAAGTTATCATTATTAAGTTATCATTTTTATTAAAAGAACATGTATGACCCTCCATAAGAAAAATGCTTCAAATCGTTTATCAACAAATTTAATTACGATCGTAATGTATAATTTACAGTGAAGTAATAATTTGCCTAATGTTTGAGCGCTTGAAAAATGGCTTGGATACAAATATATTAATTGTTTTTATAGTCGAAATGTATTTTTTTTTTTTTTTTATGTTTATTAAGAGTAAATTCTAGTGAAAAAAACTAGGCCGTTTTTTTTATCAAAGCTTAAATCAAACTCACTTTGATCAAAAAACTTATGTAAACGGTAGGTTATACGAGTAAATAGCCCGATTACACGAATAAGTTTGATCAAAAAACTTACTCGTGTTAATCGGTCTTTATAGTATAATGTAAATGAAGAACATTCAATGGGATGATGAAGAGCAGTAAAGGATTTTTAAAAGGAAGGACAATTTTTTTTTAATGCTCCGACAAAAAAACTAGGCACTTTCCGCATTTTATCCTTATAATCACATTTTTACAGTAATAATTTATGTAATTCAGTTAAATCTTCCACTTTGAATTAGTCAAAAGTATTTTAAGAAGACATTTTTAAACCTAAAAAATTAATAAAAATAAATAAATTATAATTGAATAAATAAAATTAAACAGGTTATTAAATGTTGTCAAATACAAAATTTTATTAATTAATTATAAGTAGAAATAAATTAAATCAAAACTAGTGATACTTACTATTGGAATAAAAGGGAGGTGAATGATAAGATACCCCTATTCCACTTCCATCGGGTCCAGTGTACCACCGGGGTGTTTTGGATTAATGTATTATAAAGTTAATAAATCTTGTAATCATCTCTCGTGTTCCATAGAAGTGTCCAACTTTATTAATTAATTGAAATAAATCATAGATATAAACGGTACATAAATTAATTCGAACTATAAATAAATAAAAGGCTTGAAGAACCCGAAGGTTTGAAGCCGATAGCACTCAGAAGCTTCATCACCGAATTCCATCATAACACAAATCTTCGATGTCTGATTTAAAAAACTCTTAAATCTACTTTCTATTATTATGATTATTTAGGAGATTATTTTTTTCTCCCATAGCATGAAAACCATGCACCGTATTAGCAACATCAACCAATACTAAATTAATCAAGAGTAAATTCCTCATATTTTTGTTTTTCATTACTATCATTTTTTTTTCGTCCGATGAATCGTTTAGGAGCATCTGCTCTTTGTCAAGGGGATCAAAAAGAGATCTCGGGGAAAATTTTGGAGTTCTCAAATTTTTCTCATTTTTGTTTAATAGGGTGCTGATTATGAACTTCAACTTTGCAATCTCATTTTTTTTTCAGGAAATATAAAAACCTTAAAAACTTAAAAACTATGTATTAATCGAATAACTTCTAGCATTCATTTTATACTAAATTACTGAAGAGTAAATTACCTGCAAGTTTTATTCTAAAGATTATTTTGTTTGGGCGCTCTATTTTGAAGCGAGAAGCGGAGACTAAATCATGAGGCGGAATGTCGAAATTAATTTGTTGAGATTTTTGGCATTTTTCCAATTACATTTTCGGGGTAAATTTGAGATTACTAAAAAAGTTGAAATTCGTAATCAGCACCTCCAAAAAACACAAACGAGCAAATTTTCAGAGCTTCTCCAAAACTTTCCACCAAAACCCTTTCTAGTCCCCAATTGACTGGACAATATGCCTTATAGTCTTAATAACGAGAATTTACAAATTAGGTTAATTAAAGGTAACGGAATAAGATATTAAATAATAATTTTTCTAGAAGAGTATTTAAAGCATCGCCTTTCAAGGTATATTTAAGATATTGAAATTTTTTTATGGCGATGAAATTTGATATGAACAATTTTAGTAGTTATTTTATATTTCATATTCTCGGACAGTCATTCCATATGGGACATTCACATTATCAATTTCGGATAATTCACAGGAGAATAAATTAAAATGAGAGTGTAGATTGTCAGGTGGTTAATATATTATATAAGCAATGAATAAGAAATAATCAGAGATCTGCTTCGCAAAAGAACGAAAATAACCATTAGCTAGTTGAGTAATCAAATCTAATTCAAATTATGTTTCATTGGGACCGGTTCCAATAATAACCTCTACTTTTATTTTTTTTAATAAGCTTATGATAATAATATAAGGGCGTGAAATCAATGACTATATTTCATTCCATTTACATCGACTCCTGACAAGAACAACACAATCTCTTAATAAAACAAAACTAGTCTACATTAGCGAAGCTCATTATGAGATCTCTTTTCCTCCATCATTTTCCTTTTACACTATTTTTTTTTTTTCCGTCGGCCATTAGAATATTCAAATAGGTTTAAATTGGAACTTGCAAACAAAATGACCTGTAATGGTAATAAGAGAGGTGATAAACAATTAAGCCAGTCCTAGGAGTGCTTTAATTTATCTGTGGCAGTTAATGGAACTATCCGGATAAATCAAGTGAAGCATGTTTGTAAACAAAGTTAATTTATACAAACGTCATCTAATGAGAACAGCCATCTTGTTTTGATAATGTATCGGGAATAAATGTGTAACCGACCTTGAGACTGATGCTCCGATTCTATTTATATCAGTTCCAGTAAATTGTAGAGAAAACAGTGGCATAGGCAGGGTTATTAACTGGTTTAAGAGTTATTAATTGGTTTCGTACCGAAATGTACGAAAACAATTAATTTTCATACCCACCAGCATAACATTTTTGAATAATATTTTTGGTGATTTTAACAATTTGTTTAACAGTTTTTGATCCAATTTTCATGTTTATCCTCAAATCTTACACCAAATTTGACGATTATGTACCTTTAGGTGATTATTTGTCTTATTCATATTGAATACCACCCTGAAAAAAAATTATGCATACGCCCCTGAGTGTATATTACTTATACAAAAATATTTTATTTTGTATACATTTTTTTACAAACAAATATTTTACATAATTTTCCTATTACTATGAGATATATTTGTATATTAATTACTATTTTTTAAATATTTTTTCTTCTATAGTAACATCCAAAAGAAGATTCTTGAATTTGAAAGGATGTATAATACATTTACTGTCAATACTTAAACAATTTAAAAAAAAATCAATTTATTAGAATATTAAACAAGTGGAACCAACGAAGGTGTATGTTTCTAGCACTGTTTTATCAAATGACCAAATAATAATTCATTGGGAGCATTATGATAAAGACGATGTAATTATAATAATTTTGTAATAAGATTTATATAGAATATGTATCAGTGATTATTATTAATTTCTTTTTTTTTTCTGACTTTCTTAAAGTATTTGCTTGTACATAGCCCATAAAAAAAAATGCTTCTTAATCCGAAGTTATTTGTATCAAAATTTAATGTTAAGCGAGTAGAGACATAAACTGAAGGACTGTATTGCATGCAAACTAACATTAGAATTTATAGATAAACATCAGGGCAAATTGTAGCAGACTTTCCCCTAACTGCTCGAATGACCGATTGCAATTACAATTTACTTGGATAAAATACTCGCTAGATGTAAACGATACGCAACTCCAATTAATCTAAGGTACCTTTAGTAATTCATTTTCAAACTTATTTTAAATTTTAAAAACTGCCTGCTTACCCTGGTTGTTATTAAACATATGACTGAATATGTTTTCCTCAGAAATGTTTCCGATTTTTTTTTTTAATCTTGTACATATTTTCGAATGCTCGCCATACACATTCTACTAGAAATAGCATTCAAGTTTTCAATTTTAGAAAAGTTATTCACCATGCCTTCTTTAAATTTTAGTGAATAGCTTATTTGGTTTTTAATTAATCACTATGTTGCTGTTAATTCAACCCCCAGCCCAATGTTGGCATGTTATAATCGAAATGAATTGAATTTCTTATCTAATTCATCAGAATATACTACTTAACGTTTTTCTATGATCTGAAACGTTTTACAGCAACGGTGTTCCTGAGAACTGCACGATTTGTGTGGGCGCAGATATTGTTCCTGGTTCGGTCTGGAAAAAAAATCGGCCCGACCTTCAAATTAGACAGCCGTTTCAGTAAAAATTATAAGTGCATCGACTTCGTAGAATCTTTTATGCTGTTCTGTATTTTATCTTTTAATCTTATATTTCTTCATTCTATTTAGTATTTCTTTTCATTATGGTTTACTGATTACTAGGGACTGGATTTATATGTATTTACTTATTTTTTTCTAAGTCTTGTACACGCTTATTCGACATTTTATTTTACGCTTACCATAATTTAAAAGCTTATAATTTTTACATAATACTATATATTTGGAGTTTATTTCATATTTGGAAGATATGTAACATTTATTGTCCATATTTAGACAAAGAAATTTCATATTGAATATTCATTTTTTTTTATATTGAAAGTATTTTAACATGTAATCAAGAAATTTGGATTTTTGGGTAAGAAAACACAGTACAACCTTACAATCATGTCGCATTATCAGTTTCTACCCCCGAACTTACCTGAAGGTCGCTGAAATTATTACAGAATTTTAAATGTTAATTTTTTTTTAATGTTATGTGATTTTGTTACACATTTGAACAAATACAATTACATAAATATGTACATATTTAGTGTTTTGTTTTGCATGAAAATCCGTTCCCTACTGATTACATTTTATTTATTGTTGTAAATCAGTAAAAAAAATTAATATGAAATTGACTAATGCAAATACATGAGCATAGTGCTTATGATACAGAATGCAAAGATTCGTTAAAAAAATTGTATAATGAAAAAATGAGTTAAACATTTTAGTATTATTTATTTTTTCAAACGATTTAAAACAATGAAAAAAAAAACAAGTGTGCATATAAAAAATACTAGAATAAGAAAAAGCCAAAACGGAAATAGAGAAATCACTTGTATAATCCTATTAGCTTATTTATGTTCTTTATCATAAAAAATTACAATACATTATTAATTTTAATCCCATTTACTCATTTCCTTCTTTTTGGAAAAATAAAAAATCCAAATTGGTTACTTACTATATTCATTAAAACAAAGAAAAAAAGGCTTCATTATAAAATAAAATTTGGCTTCTAGGGAATCAAATACCGTTTAAATTCGATTTAAATTGCCGGAGGGAGATAGGGATCGCGTGAGATGCTATCAGTGCTGGCCGGACGGAGGATGTTAGATGTTATCGCGGCTGTTGATAGATTGTGGCCAACATGGTCACCTTTAATTATCGACATTAATTTTATCTCAAACATCAACAAGTTATTAGCCGGGTCCGATTTATTGTTGTGTCGGATTAATTGCCTGAAAGCCAAGTCAGTCACATTATCTCACAATAATGAAACGATTAGGAATACTAAGATCATTCACGTTTATTACACATTGATAGCGATATGAAGATAAACACGATTTATTTATCAAAACGTCGTTACAGTAGTACGAGAAAAAGTTGTATGTTTATTCAAGAGTTTACAGGAGCCACAAAAAAATATCTGGTGTGTCCATACACACTGCTTTCCTTACAGCTTTGAGTTGAAGTAAAATACAAAACTTGGTTCCCTTATATTAGTCTGACTAATAATTTTTTTAATTTTTTTTATTTTAGTTTTGTAAACAATCAAATTATCTTTCAAATGCACATCTGGATATTCCAGAAAATGTATAGTATTCGAGTTATCAAAAAACTAAACGAAGGAAACCGGTGTCCATAGGAATGTGAGTAAAATAATTTATAACACGTACACAGTTCAAAATTCTCTATCTCTGCTAATAATGGTCCGTTTGGATGATTATTTTTTTGATTTGTAGGCAATTTGATTTACATTCAAATATTTACGTACATGTTTAATGAAAAAGTGTATACAATATAGTTATATCAAATAGTGTATATATTTTCTTCAGAATTTTTCTGCTCCTTTTCGGGAATAAAGGTGCCTTTGGGGAAAGATTTTGGGAATTTTTCAAATTGTTAGAGCCGTTTTGGCGCTACAGCCTATATAAAAACATGTTATCCGGCAAATGAACACCGGATGTCCGATTTAGTACACACGCATCGGGGAGGAGGGGAGGGAGAGAGGGGTACAAATCCCTACAAAACAAAACAACAATCAACAAAATCGGTCAACCCGTTTAAGAGATAATCGTGGTAAAGACACACAGACCAATGGCCAACAATGAGTTTTCGTGACAGACTTCTACATAAAATTCGTTGCTTTCCTGAACTTGATGTATTTTATTCTAATTCTTTTATATATATATATATATATATATATATATATATATATATATATATATATATATATATATATATCCATGCTTATCAAAATTGTGTCTATAAATTTATTTGGATATGTTAGATATTAAAGTGTATTATATACTTTATTCTGACTTGTTGGTAAAATTGCCTGAAAAATTGGAAACAATTTTTTATCTTTTTCTTGAAGGCACTGAACAACAAGAATGTATAAGTTTTTATTTAAATTATCCTGTTTGTGTATCAACTGTTTTAAATAAGTTCTAGCTTTTTTTTTAGAACTTTCAGTCAAATATTCTTTAAAAACCAATTTTTTGTAAGTTTCTAATGTTAGGCTTCTGTAATATAATTTCTATCGTTATCCAAAAAAGTTTTTGAAATCTGATCTGTAGAGAAATACAGTGCTACTCTTGCAAATTCTTGTATTTTTGTACCATTATTTTGATATATAATTACAACTCATAATCTAGTCTTTTAGAGAAAAAAAAACTGTGGCTATTTAAATTTTTTTTTAAAATAATAGAAATAATTTTCACTATATTTTTTATAAAATTTGTAAATAAAAATATTGTTGTTTTAATGGCTATATATAATTTCATATACATAGAGGGTTCTAGATCTTACTACACACAATTCCTCTTGCAGGCAATTCCACTTTTTTCCTTAACTCTAGATCATAAAAAAGATTATTAAATTCAAGCTGGTTGTCACTACCAAACTGATATCATCTGATATCGTATGACATCGTCATTACCGAGAATGGTAATTATCGAGCTTTTGAAAATTTTAAATTTCCCACGAAAAAAAAACACTTTTAATCTCTGCCATTTGTTAAGATTAACAGCCAAACTTTAATGTAAGATGTAGGTATTTTATTTATCAGCAGTCAAAATTATTAAAAATTTTATCATGAAAATTGACCGTCATCAGAGAATCACCCACTTAAGAGTTTTTCAGACTTTTCGGATGTTTTCATGTTTATTACCCCATTAGTTGGATTAGTAAATTATTGTTTATTACCCCATTAGTAAATTGATTTTTTTTTTAAGATTTCGCGGACTTTTTCGCAAACAGGCTGGCAGATAATCTCAAATAAGAAAGAGTGCAGGATATAATAATATTTCTAAATTTAAAAACTTGCTTATGGTGTTTTAATGAATGATTCCATTTAATGCATTTGACAGCAAGGAGCGGAAGAAAGATTTTAAATAGACCTTTGCCAAAGAGCTAGTTTTACTGCATGCGAGGGGAGGTATAAAACAGAACGTAATGGTTGGACATTATGGCCGAAAGATTATACCTAAGTGGCTCTGCAGATTTATCGACCGTTATAGCTAAGTGAATGTTAGTGGCTGTAAAACTGTTTGCTTACTTCGATATGAGCCGCCGGGCACCATTGGCCTCTTACAACCGAGAAGGTTTCTGATGTCTTATATATAATAAAACGATAGCTTTTTGTCTGTGCATCTATTAATTTATTCAATTACATTATTAATCCATAATAGAAAAAATCCTCAAGTCTACAGGAGTGGTTCGAATATCAAGGACTTTCATCCACAGATAAATTAAAAACAAATAAATTTAATATCTTTATACATATAACCGTTTTGTAAAACTTCTGAAGAACTTAACGGATTATTGTCATATTCACACAATATACTCATGCTTGTGTATTCGAGACGATGGTTCATAGCTATGCTAGGATCCGATAGAAAGCGTTGTGGTCAAGTTATAAAAAAAAATCTATATTTTTGAGACGGCACTGTAGTCAAGTTATTTGCATGTATTAGTGAACATTTTACGTTTTGCATAAATCGACAGCGGATGCAAATGCACCGTCCACTAACGCGATCATCGTTTAATCGTCTTGTATTTGAATATGAACCAGGTATAAAATATTCATCACATTCTAAAATTATTATAGGCGAAATTGGTAGACAAAATGAATATTGCCATGCATTTTTTTTTTTTTTTTTTTGTTTTATTGAAATTTACAACTGTATTACATAATACAACAAGTAAATGGGAATTTGAAGTACAAGACATGAGAATTACTTGTGAAGGAGCCACCCATTGGTAGCACTTCAATGTCTATTTTAACTTAGAAGGTCCCGTGGCCATCTTCTTTTCAGACGCCTCAGAGGATTATCAGGAATACATGGGGATGAAAGGCTACGAATAAGAGGGTTGGTATGGGCAAGGAGTTTGGAATTAAAGGAGGTATATCTATTTCGGGCTAAATCTGCAACAAATGGGATATTGAGGTCTTTATGGATAATTTTATTTGTGACAAAATAAGGAGCATTAAGGATTTTTCGAAGGATTTTGGATTGCAAGGATTGGATGCGGGAGGAATTTGATGGTTTAGTGGTACCCCAAAGCTCTATCCCGTATGTCCAAATAGGCCTGATAATGGTGATGTAAATGAGCTTTTTGTAGAAAATCGGTAATTTGGAGCGTTTGTCAAGTAAGTGTTGCAGTAATCGGAATCTTCGAGCAGTTTCTTGTCGTTTCAGTCTTGTGTGAGGATTCCATGTAAGGCGTTTATCAAGATGGAGTCCTAGGTAGCGGATTTGTTCGACTGGGATAAATGGTATATTATTAAAGGATACTGTAGGACAGGATGTAGTGGGTTTACGACGTAGGGTAAAGGTGATTTGATGGGATTTGTTAGGATTTATTTTGATTCTCCAGTTTTGACACCATTCTTCAATGGCTGTGATGTGTGACTGCAGGGTTTGAGATGCGGCAAATGGGTCATTGTTCACAGATAACACACATGTGTCATCAGCGTAAGTAGTGAGGATGGTGCTAGGATGGGTTGGGATATCAGCTGTATACACCGTGTAAAGGATGGGGCCAAGGATACTACCTTGAGGTACACCGGCGGACTGAGAGAATAGTGATGAGTAGGCAAGATTATGGTTTACTTTGAAGGTTCTATCGGTGAGGTAGGAACGGATTAATAGAAAATATGTCGGGGGAAGGAATTGACGGAGTTTGTAAAGCAGTCCCGGGTGCCAGACTCGGTCAAAAGCTTGTTCCACATCGAGAAAGGCTCCCGTGCAGTACATTCCGCGCTCCAATGTGGAGGATATCACATCCACCACACGATGACACTGCTGAATAGTAGAATGGGATGTTCGAAATCCAAACTGATGGTCAGGAATCACTTGATTTAATTCTAGGATTGGGTACAGTCTCTTTAATATGAGTTTTTCTAGGATTTTGCCCATAGTGGGCAAGAGGGAAATAGGACGATAGGAGGATGGATTTTCAGATGGTTTTTTTGGTTTTGGTATCATTTTTATAATAGACAGTTTCCAAGGATCAGGGAAATAGGTGGTTCTGAGTGATGCATTGTATATATAGGTTAGGAATAGGACAGCTTTTCGAGGGAGGTGTTTTAGGATGTGCGATGTGATGAGATCATGACCAGGAGCTTTTTTGGAAGGTAATTTCTGAATGATGTTAGTTATTTCGGAAGGATGAAACGCTTTAGGAGGAAGGGACATCTGAAGTGGAATAGTTAGTTCTGCCTCAACATGCTCAAGATGGGCTGGGTTAAGGATATCAGGATGAGGATTAAAAGTTTTGAAAAGGTGTTCACCGAATATTTGGGATTTTTCCTCATCTGATCTAGACCAGGTCTGAGATTCAGTGAGAAGCGGATGATTAAAGGTTTTGAATTTTAATAGCTTTGCTGTAGTTATCCATAATGATTTATCGTTAGAAGTTAGGTTCTCTGTTATTTTCTGGAAATTTTGAATTTTGTATTTTCTGATTTCTACTTTTAATTTGTTGGTCAGTTTTGAATAATGTATTTTGTCTGATGGATATCTTGTTCTATGCCACCTCGCTCTTGCTCGGCGTTTTTCAGTTAATAAAATGCGAATATGATGTGGCAAGTTGGTTTCTTGCATATTTCTAATTTTGTGGTGTGATGTGTTGCTGTAGATAGTGGTACCTATTGCTCTTGTGAATTCCTCTATAGCAGAATCAATCTGATGTTTAGTTTTTAACGGAATTTTTAAGTCAAGTTTGTTTTCTAGATCGTACCGAAAATTGTTCCAGTTTACTTGTCCTTTAATCAGGGAAGGAGGGGAGGGCTTCGGAACAGGATTTGAATGCAAGAAAAGCAGAACCGGACTATGATCTGAAGATAGGTCATCTATGGATTTTATTGTACATTGGAAGGAGGGTATCTGGGAAGTAATGAATATATCAAGGATATCAGGATGTTTTTTAAGGGATGTAGGCCAATAAGTAGGGTTCATGGGAGAGAGGATGGAATAACTGTTGGAGGTTGTGATACGAGAAAGAATTCTGCCACGAGTATTGGAAGTTCGACATCCCCATCGTTGGTCTTTGGCGTTGTAATCCCCTCCAGCAACGAAACGCGGACCAAGGGATCGGAATAAGGAATCAAGGTGGTTACAGGAAAGGGAATTTCCAGGAGGGCAGTATACAGCTGAGAATGTAGTGTTTAAAGGACGGGAGGATAAGGTTATTGAGGTTGATTGAATGGTGTCAGTTGGAGTGGAAGGAATTAGGGAGTGAGGTAGGGATTTGTGAATAAGGATGCAAGAACCTGCGTGGGATGTGTTATCTGGATGATCTGATCTGTGTGTAATGTAGTCTCGTATGTAAAAGAAAGAACGCGTCGTGAAGTGAGTTTCAGTAACTAGGGCAATGTCAATGAAATTTTCGTGGAGGAATATGTCAAGTTCGTCTCTGTGATTCTGTAGGCCATTTGCATTCCACAAAAGGATAGTTAGGGTATTTTTGTTCATCGTGAGATATTGAGCGGGATTTCAGTTAGGACTCTGGTAAGTATTGTGATAAGAGGTCTTATTGTATCTTGAAGATCACGAAGGAAGGATGAAAGGATTGATGTTATATCGGAAGGATTTTGGCTAGGATAGGAGTAGAAGGAAGAGTCGTGAGGTGGAGGGTTATTCTGTCTTGGTGGAGGTTGAACCCTCGTGTGGGATCGTTGTGTGGATTCCACATTTAATGGAGCTTCTTGTGAAGGATAGGGGAACTGGGATAGTTCAGGATGTTTGGGATAGTAAGGAGGTGGAATCTGTGGCGATAACTTCACCCTTAGGGATGCGCTTTTGGAAGAAATTTCATTTCTAGTTATTTTAGGCTGAGGATGGGAGGTCTGAGGTTGAGGATATGAAGACTGCGACTGAGAATGGGAGGGGCGAGGCTGAGGATGAGAGGTCTGGGGTTGAGAACTGGAAGTCTGAGGGTGTGGGATCTGGGGTTGAGAATGGGAGGTCTGAGGCTGAGGTAAGGAGACTTGAGGCGCCTGTGGTCGAACCAGATGTCTTGTGGTGACGTTGGAATACGTTATTCTACTCCTGGAGCTCATCTGTCTTCGTTCTGCATTGTTTACCGGAGTTCCCAGGTTCATAGGATCATTCCTCGTTGAAGGGCCAGGCATTTGGTCTTCATGAACTTCGTTCCTTGGCAAATTTCTTGCAACTAGAACTTTTTGTCGTTGCATGTTTTTATAAACAATGCAACCTTTGTAATTTGCAGGATGGCTTTCACTGCATAGAACACATTTAGCTGGAGTATCCCGAGGCCTCTGGCAAGTGTCAGACGCATGAGGGCCTGCACATTTAACACACCTGGCCTGATGATGACAGTAGGCTTTGGTATGGCCTAGACTTTGGCATTTAGTGCACTGGACAATTTCTGGTCTCTGCCTCGGTTCTTCGAAACGTATACACGAGTATACTAGTCTATTTACTAAAAATATTTCTGTATTATTTGGTCCTGGCTCAAGGTCGACGAAAAATAGTGGCAATGGATATCTTTCAGTAGGGTGGAAAACGTTGGAAATGCTTCTAACATTGTGCCCTAACTCTTCTATATCCTTCTTAATAGCGGTAGTGGGGGTGGTGGTATGAAGACCCCTCAAGACAACTCTGTATGCTTTTTCTTGTTTTAATTGATAGCAATGGAAGTCATATTGCTTTTCTGTCAAATGGTTGACTAGTTTTTTTAGTTGTCTTTGTTGGTTGTATTAATTCTGATGTCCTTTAATCGGGAAAAACATTTGAAATTTGTTTGTCCAATTAAATTTGCAATTTCATGGCCAAACGACATAAAGTCTTGAATATTGCTTACAAATATTGAAGGTGGCTCTGGTTCAGAGAACTGCCGGTGAGTGGTAGATTCGGTTGTATTACTTAAGACTGCAAATTGGTTGCTTATTGGAATGGTAGGAACTGTTGATGTAGATGCTATTTCAATAGGTGCTGCAGTTTTACTGCGGTTGTTAGGTTGGGAAGTTTGTTTGGCTTTTACTTTTTTATTTTTTTTTTTATTCGGCGAATTCCCAGCAGAGCCAGGTGCAGCGTTTCGTTGACGCTTCTGGAGGGTCCTTCTCTTCAAATATTGGGAATCTGTCTCGCTTATTTCGGAAAAAGCCGTCTCTATATAAACTATATATACTATATATATATATATATATATATATATATATATATATATATATATATATATATATATAGAAACTATATATATACATACATATATATATATATATATATATATATATATATATATATATATATATATATATATATATAATAACATATTTTGCATAAAATCATTATAGTGGTAGTGGAAGCATGTCCCTTTCATCCAACATTTCTATATATTCTTAGTTTTAAAAGTATTACAAATAATCATTAAAAACCTAAACGGGACCATTTTGGTGATTCAAACATTTATTGAAATATAAAATTCATTTGCCAAAAATTTATAAGCGCCCAAAAATGGAATTTTAGTTAGGAAATTGCAGTCGGGAAATGAAATTTACCTGAAGACTATCTTATCTCGGGCGAAACAGAGCCAGTCTTCTCTGATTTTTGCTGCTGCCTTCCACCCAGCGAAGTTCAGGACATCCAACCCGTCTTGTGGCTCAGAAAGTGTTTTTTTTTATATGGGATTTCATTTAGTTCGATTCGTGCTGTATGACCCGCCCATCGAAGCTCTGATAATTTAATATATGGTGCAAGATCTCCAAATATGGAATTTAATTCTGCATTATTACTCCTTCTCCTGGCGCCTTGTTCATAAACTCTACTACAGTAGAATATACATATTCTCTTCCTCTTAAACCTGGTAGAGACTTTTTCCTGGACTCTAGTCATTGTCCAACATTTCGAGCCGTAGGTGAGGACCAGTCGATTAAGCATCTTACAAATTATTGCTATTGCGTTCTTACATAATGCACTACTTCTCAACTGCTTTTGGAGAGCAAAACAAGTTCGGTTTGTTAGAAGTATTTGCCTCTTCATTTCTTCCTCCATTTTATTCAGCTGTTAACTTGGATTCCTCCAACATTAACGTCGAAACATCTTCCCGTAAGCTCTTGATCATCCGCGTATCCAAGAATCTGTACTGTCTTGTTTATTAGATTCCCGGTTGTCTGAATACCTGAATTTCTTATAGCTTTCTCGAGAGATAGATTAAATACCAGAGAAGCAAGTCTATCATCCTGTCTGACTCCGGTTTCAGTAGAAAATCCTCTCGAGAGTTTTCCATGCATTTTCATAAAATATATGTTGTCCTCGATTGTCATCCTTACGAGGCGAATCAGTTTTAAGAGAATATTCAGGTCCATCATCGCATTGTATGCCTCAACTCTGTTCAGAAATCTAAGAACATGTGACGTGTAGGTATCTCACAATCCTTTGCTTTCTGTAATAGAATACGTGGAATGAAGATTGGATCAGTAGTTGGCTTATCATTTCAGAACACAGACTGATATCTCTCCTGCTCACACTCGGTATGTAGAAGGAGCCTGTGTTAAAATAATATTAAAATAATAGAAACATTTTGTATAAGCATGGAAGGGTTGAGATGCCCCTGTAATTATTACATGCATATGCATCTCCTTTATGTATTGGACATATCACAGTCATCTTCAACCACTAATATCCATTCAATTTATTTGTTTGTAATTATTCATTGCATCATTATACATACTTCTGTAAATAATTGCTTAGCGTATTACATTGATCTTTTTTGACAACCACACTGCGACCGGTAGTACCTTAATCATTTTAATTTAAATTCAGTCTAGCAGAAGAGGTACTCATCACTTACTCAGTATTTGTTTTCACAATCGACAATATTTATACATATTAAATTCGTATTTATTGATGAAATATTATCACTTCACATAAATGTAAACATTAGAAGCGTCACTACTGAATTTAGTAAAACTTTGCATATTTCAAGATCCTCAGAAAATATTTCGTACTCTCATTATTTGCAAAGATTCACCACTCTTTCTTATGTATCATACCAATCTTTAAATGAATTTTCGAAACACATATAAAACATTGTCTGAGGGTTACAGCATTTTACCCGTGTGTATATCTGACTTTTCAGTGCTAGGTGATGCAAAAATCCAAGTTTATAAAATTTAGGGTTATGTTTTTTTACCTAAACACCTTAGATACGATGGGCGAAAAGACGTCGAATGACTTTTGCAATTATTTTTTTAAGGAAAGAATAGCTATAGTTTATAGATATGAATTCCCTCACGTTTCCTTGGATCTGAAAAGTTTCAGAAACTTGAGTCTTTGCCTGAATTACAGTTAGGAATAAATTTATGAGTTAGCAGACACGATGTTAAACCAGGAAATGGTTTTAAATTATATTCTTCAGAGAATATTTGTGTAAAACTATGCGTAAATATAAGGAAAACTATATTAATAATATAATACTATATATAATATAATAGTACATTAAGATGTACTAGGAGACGTGCATAAAAAGTACAGATGTATTTATTCAATAAAATAAAGCAAATTTCAGGCTTGTTTTTACAAATGGTACATTATTTATGATACATTAAAACCATCAAATTGTATCTATATTTAACATTATCCGAACTATCACGATTCACGATATATCAAATTCGGATTCTTGAATATGCTAATTTGAATTTGAACATTTGAATCAGAATTTGTAAATCTATTTTTTCATTCGAATTTCTGGATTTTTATCCCAATAGAAGAAGTTTCTGAAATAAATTGAAATTATTACTTTTAATTAAGACGACCAAAGGTTTTTATTTCGTTATTTAGTGGACTTTTTTGAGGGAAAATTAAGAATTTACAATCATTGGTCAAAAATAAAATTGTCATCTTAAATCTGTTAATATTATTATTTTATAATGATTATTAAAAAATATTTGCCCTTTTGTGGTTTATCTACGGCAGATAAAGAAAAACACATTTTCAGGAAAAATATACTGTGCGTACCACTCTTTTTTTTTTCTTTCTTATTTTATTATAATCAATATCTGGTATAGAGTAAATCTAATAACAGCTATTTTTAAGAACAATGTTTTTATAAAATAAAAAATAGTTGAATTTGTACACTATTAACCATACTCGTATGAAGGATGATGATTGGAAATTGGAGATATCCAAAACCCGCATTATACGAATATACTCGAATATTTAGATTTGTATAGTTCGATAACTAATTAGTAGATCGTTTTTATTGCCAGAACCAGCTTTTATTGCAAAGCATTGCAACCAGAGGGATATCCTAAGTATTAATTATTTAATTAATATATTTTGTATCTAAACTTAAATATTTATTTACAAAAAATAGTTGTGTACGAAGCAATAACTCAAACGAAGTTGAAATATAAGCTATAAAGTTCTTAATAAATTAGAAATTAAATTAGATATCGAATTTCACAGTTTGAGAAATTAACAAATATTTTGGGTGTCCGTAAGGAACAGCTACGAAGTTTATCTCGCTTCGGTCATCGAATATAATATTATTAAGTGATTAGTCTAATTCATAAATTCGTTTTGTTAGTTTTATTGAAATAAAATAATTTTTTTTACCCAGATATTTGTTAGAAAAGTTTTTGCGGCATAGGCAGGACCTCCCTCCCTCCTCCCCAGAACTCCTGATGACTTTATCCCCTGGCTGTCAGATGCCTCACCTTGTTACCAACCTCTGTCAGAACAAATATGTATACCGTGGGGTCCCCTGTCAGCCATGGCACCATTTCTTCTGCATAACAAGTCCCCTCGTGCCTGTCCAGGGGTAATTAGTCTTATTCACCCTCAAAAAGTAAACAGAGACTCCATCTTATAAAAACGTTGGTCCATGGAGCGCAAGAGTTCCTTAAAGTAATTGTGTTTTCAGATTTCGTATTCATCAATACATTCTTATTCCTCAAACTTTATTTTGATATTCGTATTTTATAAAAAATGGCACGATGAATTTAAGTTAGCCTTAATGGGGAGAGATGAGATAAGAGAACAATTAAGCTAAAAAACTTGAACATAGCAGGAAAAAAAATGCATTGTTTCGGTAATTTAAAAAAGTTGGAATGTGATATCTAACTGATTCCTAAATCACTAGTAAGTTTACTAAAGGTTCCTTTTAATTTTTTTTTTTCTTTTCCCATTTAAATGATCTTTATTTAGTTTAATAAATTATACATTCTTTATAATAGAAATTAAAAATGTTTACATTAAAATAGAGACCTTTTAAGCATAAATGGTACCATATTCCCTTCCACTTATCGATTTGAAGCCTTTTCAAACTCGAATCTAAGCCTGAAAAATTAAAGAATTAAGACCGGATTTTTGTGCATTAAATCCTCAAAATATGTAAAATTGTGAATATAACACCTTGAATATGCAAAGATTATATTTTTAATTTAATTTATAGGATTAATAAATCGAATGCTTATTTAATCTTTTATTAGAGTTACAGCCTCTGAATTAAAATTAGTAACATCAGAAAAACTAATTCTGATCCAACAATAAATTAGGATTAATTTAAATATAGATTAAAGAAAAACTTAATAGATAAATTATAGATTTTATAAGGGGAAAATAATAAAATAAAATTTTATGGTCTTACAGGATGAACTCGAAACTGACGTTCTTACTTTGATTATTTTGATTAACAAATTGAATGAAAACCTCGTATCTGATAGATCTAAAATAGGCTTAAAAATTTGCTGCAAACCTCCAAATAAGATTGATATTGATATCCGATAATTATGAGCCTACAGACCTATCGAGATAAGAAGTTTTCATTCATATTACAAAAAAAAAAAAAGTTATTACGGGAGCCATCGAAATATTTACAAGCATATATAGTATGGGAAATTCGGTTCGAACGTTCAATTTTATGCTATTAAAATCGAAATTATCTAATTTAACCACCCAAAACAATGCAAAATATGCAATTTTATGTTGTATAAATCAAAATCGTGCAATTTAGCTAGAAAAGAGCAAAACGTACAATTCTGAACAATATTAAATTTAAATATCATTCCATAGATCGTGAATTGGATACATAATCGGTTAGATGTTACACTCAAGTGAATAAAATGTGCAACAATCTGGAAATCCTGTCTCTAGATATAAGCTTTGAATTCAGAAGGGAACACAGATGAAACATACAAAAAAAAGTTAAAAATGGTTGTTGTTTTTTAAATTAAAGAAAATCAAACAGAACCATCACAGTCATTATTTTAAAGTATTTCTATCATGTTTACAGCACTGAAGGCTGAAGCCTGAAGAAGGCAAGCATGTATAAAAAGAATAATAAATTTGCACAGTGTTTTATTTTATGGCTCTCGAACATCGTTATACAAATATAAAATAATGAAATATAAATCAGATATGGAATTAATAAATTTTCGTTTATTATTTAAAAGGTTTTTTTGTTCAAAAACTCTAAAGAAAATTTAGATGAAAAATATTTTACAAATCTGACTTCCTATCCTCGGCTTATTTTAAAAGGAAGGAAGCTAAAGAGAATCCTTTTCCCTTTAAATCCTTTTATTATTTCCCAAACTCCCTTTCACGGTTGAGCCTCCTTCCTATTCATCGCAGGACTTTCTTTTAGCATTTAAGACCTTTGACTTGCCTTTTTCCTTCTTTTATATTTAGAATTGCCATTTTGTCCTCCGTGTTGTATCCTTTGTATTCTATCATGTGCCTTTTTCTTCTGATTGATGTCTACATCTCGTTCCGTTTCGTCATATGACATGAATAATGTTTAAATAAATAATTTTGGCGATTTCCATTAGTTTTACTTTTCACTTAAAAAAAAATCAATTGTTAGCTATTTATACAATTGGAAAGTACGTCTTCAAGCCTTCAACCGATTAATAAGAACGTCAAATTACTAAATGAGAAATTCTTTAAACACTTTGTGTCTTATGCAGACTAACGTAATAAGTTCTTATCAAAAGCAACACTATATCATGATATTACCCTATTTATTTATATTCAACAAGTTTGCAGAGGCATTACATTAATTTGCCATCTGCAATGTATTATTGCAATAAGGAAATTTAAGCTCATTCGGATAACGTAAGTATTTGTGCTAAGGGGTTCATATTGTAATCAATGCAGGGACGTATTGGACGTATAAAACCTCTAATAATGTATTTTTTCTTCCCCACTACCAAAAAAAAATCTAGTGCCTTTAAAAATCTAAATTTCCACCGGCGTTATGAATTGTTATACTGAACCAAAAATATTTCCGATGTTTTTAAACCATATTCATGCAGTCACAACCTAGTATTATATGTAACTCTCTAGAATAAGACTTGTTCTGTCGTTCTATTAAAACAAATCAAAAAACAAAAATAAAAACAAACTACCTTTATATCGTAGTTTTGTGTGCATACTTCATAAAGTTGTCTAGGAGCATTTCCTGAAGGCGATAAAAATTCAAAAAATCAAAGCACTTGACTGATTTCCGTAAAAGTTTGATAACTAAACAGCACCATATTTGGATAATAACCCATCTAAGTAACGGTTATTTTCAGCCTAATGACTTATAAGATTTGCTGTATTAGGAACGATGACGTTTTTACATCAAATAAATAACTGTTTAGATGCTCAATCTCTTGTAAAAAAATTATAACTATAATTATAATTGAAATATATATTTTTATAAGGGTAATTTTAAGAAATAATTTTTTACAAAATTTAAAAGCTATATTTTTATTAGAAAGCTACTAGCTTAAAATATGAATAGGTTTTAGAGTTTACAAAAATACAAAATTAAACACATATACAAAATTAATAACAAAACTACTATATAGCAACAATAGATGTTACTTAAGAGGAAGATTATGGCCTGGTAAGTTTCTGTAAGGAGGGAGTTTATTGATAACAGACGGTTTTCTATTTTCAGCCAAATATAAAAGAAGGTATATTAAGGTCGTGGCGAATAGCTTTGTTTGTTACATAGAAAGAAATTTTGAGGGTATTTCCAAATATACGTAGTCCTATAAAAAGCTTAATATAGACGGACTTTGCAGCACGTATTCCAGCCAGTATTGCAACTTCAAATTACACCAACGGAAGCATATTGCAAACAAGTATTTTGGGAGCCATCAAAATGAATAACTGTTTAAAAAAAGCTGTATTCCCCGTATTTATTTTTCCGTTATATATTGAAAAATCAAGCCAATATTTAACTATACTTTTCTTTAATCCTTTCAGTGCAAGAGTCTGCTTTATGTTTCCATCGTCTGTGGCTACTCGCAAAGTTTCTAATTTTTTAATATGATAATGATATTTTTGTCTTCTAATTACTTTCTAAAGCACAGAGAAAGATAATCAAAAATTTCATTCAAAATGATTGCGTAAATGAACTAAAATTTGAAAAATAAATTTAAAAAAGTTAGCCTTCTAACACTAGGTGAAGAAAATTAAACTGTATACCGGCTAGGGTACTTACGCACCCAATCTAATTTATTAATGATTTTTGTAATTGGTCTTGATGTAATCTCTAACCATTTTAAGGTAAACAAATAAATTAAATAAATGAAATCTTACCAACAATTTTACAGATGTAAAATGCTAAGTGAAGTGTAGAGGTACCCCAGCAGTGGTTTTTGTGAAAATCGTATGCAGCAAATTCTTAAATCGACGACGGGAATTTATCACGATTAAAGGAAAAATGTGAGGTAATTCCATATAACATCTCTGTTTTTACGAGCTTAGCGGGTCTCAAATTCAAATTCTAGAGGCCACCTTTTCATTCAATTCAAAGAATTGATTCAACGGTTACTGAACCGTTACCTGAGTTTTAAGGGGAAAGAATTATTTGCGTAATGGTGGGGTAAGATTTTATCAAAAAAGTGGTGTTCGCAACTATTGCGATCCCGTCACTGAAATATAGTTGCGAACTATATTCTTATTCATGATATTAAGAATGAAAATAACAGATTATTTTCGCTTGAATTAAATATTTCACTGCTAAAAAGGAAACACCCAAGAATTGGATTATCACAATAAATTGAGAAGTGAACTGAAGTCCAACCACCGATTGTTCGCAAAGGTTGATACCACAAAGGTCTGTGGTGAAATACTGGGCCTCTAAATTTTCATTATTAGCCTGCAGCTTATTAATATTCTATTAGCATGCCTACTTACGAACTTACAAATGTTATATACATACATATACATATACATACATATATATATATATATATATATATATATATATATATATATATATATATATAAATGCATGTATGTATGCATATAAGTCAGTGTCTGTCTGGTTTAGACTACAAAAAAAGAGAAAAAGGAACAAAAATATCACGTTCGGGGTATAGGTTATAACTGACTTTATTTTTCTATTATATATATTTGCTTGTCATAGTTGCCGTGAAGCCTTTTCTATGCTTGAGAATATATTTTTTCTTGAACGGGGAAGAGTGAGATGATGGACGCAGCATCTCTTCGAACAGCTCCAAGCAGATAGTGGAACTTCTCGAAGTTGGTTAGTATTGGCTCGTTGTACACCATTGGCATGAAAGTGTCCTAAAAGTGGCTCCACTCTAGAAGATTGCCAGAGAATGAGGGTAAGGGAATCTGAGGGAGGTATGACCTTGCTGGTGCTACAAGGCACATTTTAAGAGGTGAGGCATGAGGACAATGTGATGGTAAAGATTGCTGCAGATCGCATTTATTTGTGATCATGTGGGATTTAGCGGTGATTATCTCGAGTCTCAGAGAGTCATAGATGTAGAGCCAGGGCTGTGTTGAGAAATCGGAATTGGCTGAAAACGGATTCAAACTTGTCCCAAATGATTTGAAATTTCTCCCAACAGCTGGAACATATTAAAGTCTTGCTTCAAGAAGCCGATATATATATATATATATATATATATATATATATATATATATATATATATATATATAATGCATATAACATTGCACTCCAGATCGAATAATGGAATAGCTCATAAATGGTCGTTTTATTAACACCTCAATTGAAACAGTTGTAAAATTGACCGGCAATTCAAATTTACAATTGTTTCAATTGACATGCACAGAAAACGACCATTTTTGAATTTGTGACGTGTCTCATTTTTCGTATCGGAAGGCGATATAGATTAAATATTATTATATCTATAATATTATGCATATGTAAATGCATTCGATAAGAACAATTGATCACCCTGTGTGTTAAGGAAGTAGCAGGGTCGTAGCCAGGATTTTATTCGTTGCCCCTTCCGATGATTTCACAATTCTTATAGTGTTTCCTTTCGGATTGATTTTGAAAAGGAGTCAACGCGACTATTATTCGAAAGGAGTCAACTCCTTTTCAAAATGAAAGATTCATTTATATTTCATGCATACATATTGATTTTTTAAAGTTATTATTTTGTAAAAACCATTTCGTGAATTTCAAGCTCCCCTCCACTCCTTCTGGCCATGTGCCAAGGAAATTGTCATATATTTTTGAGTAAAATGTGGATACATACTTATTGTATACGGCACTAACACAAGGTATTAGCTAATTGTTCATTATTATTAAATCTGTATCTAGGATTATATGATGGATATTATACTCCCTCCATTCCTAACTATTTACTATGAACCTAACTATTATGAGGAACATAATTTTTCTAACAATCCTATGAAAATCCGTGAGATGCTACTTTTATCTTTACAATTCGTTCCAGGGACAAATTCCTCAACATTGATCAAAATAACTTCTCACTTCGTCTGCTCATATTAAAACTGAATGGTTCATTTAATATTTCAAACTTTTTTAATATAGTCAATATTTTTTTTTCATTCATCTCTTTGTTCAAAATATAGATACATCAATTATATTATAAACAATTAACACGGGAAACTGCAATCCGTATCTCTAAATTTTTTATTGTTTAAATGATGTTATGAAAAATCACCTATAAAAAACTAACTTTTAAAAAGGTTATCTTATTCATTAAAATGAAAATTTTTTAAAAAATTATTAAAATTTTCTATATCGACCCATATCTATATCAATCTAGATTGATATAGACTATTACAAGGGCATCAGTAAATACATACGCACAAAACATGTATTAATAGATAAAACGTGAACAATGCCCTTATTTCTATAAAACCTATTGTCAAGTGTATAAATATATATATATATATATATATATATATATATATATATATATATATATATATATATATATATATAGTAGCATCTTAAAATAGGGCCCTTTTCTTTATTATATAATACCTTTAAAAAGGCCCTTTTGCTGTGTCATTCACAATTTGTACGTGAAATATCTTAAAAGAACACGTTAAATTAATTAAATACTAAAGATAATGTAATTCATTGTAACACGCGGAACAGCTGTTAATCAAGTCGGCAGAACCTTCTCGATCAAAGGCTGTGGACTACGGGAAAGGGGTAGCAGCACTATCTAGCGACCGCCGGCCGAACTAGGCCGCCCTCCAGCTGAACGACCTGCTCCGTCAAGAGCTGGCATAGAAATGACGAGAACCGAGAGCTGCGAGAGTGGGTTTAGGGCGCTATCTATCCGCCACCAAGGGAACTAACTCACTGTACTTTTAGTAGGCTTTGTTTTATCGGCGATTAATTTATATGTAAAAGGGTTATTTATTTTTAAATGTGTTTTAAAATGTAATGTGATGAATATTGTACTTATAAAAATAAAAATAAGACCAAAAGGTGTACTGATATGGCCGAGAAAAATAATTATAAATTAACTTCTCGAAATAGAGATTACCCAGCAGTCATTGCAGATTGGTATAAATAGAGCTCGGATTTAAAGGCCAGATCAGAACACCTCCGGGTCGAAGCTTGGCAAGACCACGTGTGGCTGTCCGCCAGTGTTCTCTTTTCCACCCTTACCTATCTCTCTCTCTCTCTCTCTCTCTCTCTCTCTCTCTCTCTCTCTCTCTCTCTCTCTCTCTACCTTACCCTTCCTGTGTTTGATTAGTTAGCGCCTTCAGCTGCCGAGGTCCATACTTATCCCTTGGAACTCACCCCGGCAGCCACCCTAACCCAGGGTAAGGGCAGCGTTGCACTATCAAGCTCTCCTTCTTCTTCGAGATTGTCGGGCTAGCACCCCGGCACTCGATACCTCTACACCTTCCTTCCTCCTTGAGTGGTCGGGCTCGTACCCCGGTCCTCAGGGTCCTCCGAGATTGTCGGGCTCGAACCCCGCACTCGGCCCTCCCGTCTATCCCTCCTTCCTTCCTTCGGGATTGTCGGGCTAGCACCCCGGCACTCGATACCTCTACACCTTCCTTCCTCCTTGAGTGGTCGGGCTCGTACCCCGGTCCTCAGGGTCCTCCGAGATTGTCGGGCTCGAACCCCGCACTCGGCCCTCCCGTCTATCCCTCCTTCCTTCCTTCGGGATTGTCGGGCTAGCACCCCGGCACTCGATACCTCTACTCCTTCCTTCCTCCTTGAGTGGTCGGGCTCGTACCCCGCATTCGGCCCTCCCGTCTTTCCCCTCCCCCCCTCGGGTAGTCGGTCTCGAACCCCTGCTCCCGGGCTTCCTTGCTTGCTTAGTTAGCGCCTACAGCTGCCGAGGTCCATACGTATCCCTTGGGACTAACCCCGGCAGCCACCCAACTGGGTAAGGGCAGCGTCGCACTGGCAAGCTACCCCTTTTCCAACCCTCTTATCTTTTTACCCTTCTTATAAGTACTTCCGGATCGAGGAGAATAGTGGAGAGTAGGTGAATTATTTGACCGAGAGTGATCCCTCTCACAACTCAGGTAACCTTACGGTGTGTCTAAGGTAACAGACAGCAAGAGAAGCGACCGACAACCAAAGGGCGCATCGGAGGTGAACCCTATAAGAATACTACATTTGGCATCCCTTGCGGGGACCGTTAATTGACCGAGAGTGATCCCTCTCACAACTCAGGTAACCTTACGGTGTGTCTAAGGTAACAGACAGCTAGAGAAGCGACGGACAACTAGAGGGCGCATCGGAGGTGAACCACATAAAAATACTACATTTGGCATCCCTTGTGGGGACCGTTAATTGACCGAGAGTGATCCCTCTCACAACTCAGGTAACCTTACGGTGTGTCTAAGGTAACAGACAGCTAGAGAAGCGACGGACAACTAGAGGGCGCATCGGAGGTGAACCACATAAAAATACTACATTTGGCATCCCTTGTGGGGACCGTTAATTGACCGAGAGTGATCCCTCTCACAACTCAGGTAACCTTACGGTGTGTCTAAGGTAACAGACAGCTAGAGAAGCGACGGACAACTAGAGGGCGCATCGGAGGTGAACCACATAAAAATACTACATTTGGCATCCCTTGTGAAGGATCGATTAAAATAACCGACCTTTGGATTAGAAACTTAACCTAAAAAATGGAAGAATACGAGAACAAACAAGTCAGGGAAGAGACTGATGAAGAGATGAGTACCCCAGCCGCTGCCACTGCAGGGCACTACAATTTACGATCTAAGAAGGAGACGACAAGGAGTACAAAAGGTATATACTATGAAGAAAAGGATCAAGGAGATATACCCTCGATGAAAATCCAACTATGGATGGAAATGATATCATCTAAAATGTCTGAAGAATTTAAGGACATGAAACTATTAATCTCAAGGTTAGAGGACAGGATGGATAATATGAAACTGGAGTTTGGAGCCAGAGTAACCATGTTAACAGAAAAATGTGAAAACCTAGGAGAAATCATTACCAACGGAAATGAAGAGATAAAAAATGAAATCAATGAATTGAACAACATCATAGAAAACCATGATGAAGATTTGAAAATCTTGAGTAATAGGATAGATATGCTTGAAGACAATATCATAAGAGGCAAGTCACCCCTTAGAAATTTGGATACAAGGACGAGACCTCCGATTGAACAACAAGCCGAGACGGTCTATCGACCACAATTAAACAATGATGGTATCACTGATATGTTCAGAGCACTGAATTCTACCTTGATACAACAAAATAAGGGAATGAATGAGAGACCCTTATTATTCAGGAATAGTCGAAAGGACATACCTACAGAATTTGTGAACTCCTTAAGATCACAATATCACTTATGGGGCCATACCGTTATATTCCGGGACTTCATCAGACAGCATCTAAAGGATGAAGCCTTAGTATGGTGGCTGATGCATGAGAATGAAATATATGAAATCGATAGTTTTAGTGAAAAATTCTTGAATAAATTCTGGAGGGGAAAATATGACCCTATTTTCTGGGAAGAGTTGAACCACGGCAGTTATTACGACTACGCACATCTAAGCCCGCAGCAGTATTTCTGCAATATGGTATTGAGAGCAAGGGCCTGTGAACATCAGTTAGATGAAGGATTCATCTGCAAATCCATGGCTCAGCATTTTGGGAAGACCATCGAGGAAATAATACTGTACCAAGGAATAAACAGTATCGATGGATTCCTCGAAGTATTAAACCGAGTTGGAAAAGAGAGAATCCTTAAAGTAAATAGTTATCAAAACAGAATGTCGAACCAATATTCTGAAACATCTCAGAAGAAACCTTATCTACGAGAAGGGATTCCCATCGGAAATAATTACAGAATGAGAACCCCAACACAATATTCTGAGTATAAGGAAATACCTCAGAGGAAACCATTAGTACAGGAAGGGATTCTCACAGAAAATAATTACAGAATGAGAACTCCAACACAATATTCTGAGTATAAAGAAATAGCTCAGAGGAAACCATCTATTCAGGAAGGGATCCTCGCAGAAAATACTGACGGAATGAGAACTTCAACTCAATATTCTGCAGCATCGCAGAGGAGATCATTGGTACAGCAGAAGAACCAGAGAAATAATCCATCTCGAAATTATAATAATGAAAGAGATAACAAGCCCATGGAAAGATATAACTTTAATAGGAACCCCAGTTGGACTCAATCCAATCCACGGGTAAACAGAATTACTAGAATCAGAGACGACTACAATAATAAATATGAAGAAAAATCTCGCTTCGACAGACAAAGGGAACACTTAGAAGAACATCCGATGTATGCCGAAGGTTTCACATCAACAGAAATGGATGAGCAGCTAGTGCAGAGTGAAGAATATTCAAGAGTGGAACGAGAAGACTTGGAAGACACGGAGGCAAATAAGAGTCTAACAGAAGATGGAGAAAATTATCTTCGGGGAAGAGTGAAGAAAAAATGAGATTAATATTACAGCCGGATAGTCTCAGTTTGGATATGGACAATGGAAATTCTAAAGGCCACCTAAGGAACTAACTCACCACATAATTGTTTACAAGAAATATTTCGAGTAATCAATCAAAGAACCCAACATCAACTGATGTTAATTAAGTCAAATATTAAATTTCGTTATTAAAAAATAATAATTTAAACTTTAATATTTTTGTCTATTAAGACTATTAACTTAAATATTTTAATCTTTTTTTTTGACTTCTTGTAAAAAGTCGAATTTTAAAATGAAAATGGATGTATTTTAGAACCTAAGGGAGGTATCTAACATACATTTTTTTTTATATAACTTCTAAAAATGGGATTTCAATGGAAATTGAATCTTTTAAAGAAACTTGAGGAGGTGTCTAACATAAATAATGTTGTACCAACTTGTAGGGATCATATCTCGATGTAAACTTCGAATAGGTTTAAGAACCTTTAAGAAAGGTGTCTAGCATAAATAATGTTTATAGAGCTTGTAAAAACAGGATCTAGATGTAAATTTTGAATTTGCATAATAGAAATTGGGTATTTCTTAATGTAATGTTTAAATCAACATAAACTATTATGTATAAACGTAACTCATTCCAATATTGATTTTGTATAATAATAAGAGACTAACTCTTGGAAAAAAAAATATATATAATAATTAGCGTGTAAGATTTGTATAAAATCATCTCATTTTAATTTACTTTGAAAAAAAAAAAAAACGGGTTTTTTTGTTATAAGACTTGTTATGTTTTCCTTGATGGAATATTTGTATATTGTTGAATCTATCACATATGTAACTTAAATTTTTGTATAAATTCATCTTATTTTTAACATTATACAATCATAAGAAATTAACTCTTTTGTTTAAACGTAAGGCTCATTGTATTTCCCTTGATTGAATATTTGTATATTGTTAAACCAACCACATATGTAATTTTATTTTCTTTGTATAAATTCATTTTAATTTTGACATTGTATAATCTAACTCTTGGAAAAGAAAAATGTATTTGTTGAGATGCAATACTTATTGCGTAATATTTGAATCAACTATACTATGTAAATTAGTTTTATGTAAGAAACTAATACTTGAAAAAAAAAAAAAATCTTAATAATTTTTTTTTTTTTTTTCGCTACAGGAAATGGTAAATGTAGCATCTTAAAATAGGGCCCTTTTCTTTATTATATAATACCTTTAAAAAGGCCCTTTTGCTGTGTCATTCACAATTTGTACGTGAAATATCTTAAAAGAACACGTTAAATTAATTAAATACTAAAGATAATGTAATTCATTGTAACACGCGGAACAGCTGTTAATCAAGTCGGCAGAACCTTCTCGATCAAAGGCTGTGGACTACGGGAAAGGGGTAGCAGCACTATCTAGCGACCGCCGGCCGAACTAGGCCGCCCTCCAGCTGAACGACCTGCTCCGTCAAGAGCTGGCATAGAAATGACGAGAACCGAGAGCTGCGAGAGTGGGTTTAGGGCGCTATCTATCCGCCACCAAGGGAACTAACTCACTGTACTTTTAGTAGGCTTTGTTTTATCGGCGATTAATTTATATGTAAAAGGGTTATTTATTTTTAAATGTGTTTTAAAATGTAATGTGATGAATATTGTACTTATAAAAATAAAAATAAGACCAAAAGGTGTACTGATATGGCCGAGAAAAATAATTATAAATTAACTTCTCGAAATAGAGATTACCCAGCAGTCATTGCAGATTGGTATAAATAGAGCTCGGATTTAAAGGCCAGATCAGAACACCTCCGGGTCGAAGCTTGGCAAGACCACGTGTGGCTGTCCGCCAGTGTTCTCTTTTCCACCCTTACCTATCTCTCTCTCTCTCTCTCTCTCTCTCTCTCTCTCTCTCTCTCTCTCTCTCTCTCTCTCTACCTTACCCTTCCTGTGTTTGATTAGTTAGCGCCTTCAGCTGCCGAGGTCCATACTTATCCCTTGGAACTCACCCCGGCAGCCACCCTAACCCAGGGTAAGGGCAGCGTTGCACTATCAAGCTCTCCTTCTTCTTCGAGATTGTCGGGCTAGCACCCCGGCACTCGATACCTCTACACCTTCCTTCCTCCTTGAGTGGTCGGGCTCGTACCCCGGTCCTCAGGGTCCTCCGAGATTGTCGGGCTCGAACCCCGCACTCGGCCCTCCCGTCTATCCCTCCTTCCTTCCTTCGGGATTGTCGGGCTAGCACCCCGGCACTCGATACCTCTACACCTTCCTTCCTCCTTGAGTGGTCGGGCTCGTACCCCGGTCCTCAGGGTCCTCCGAGATTGTCGGGCTCGAACCCCGCACTCGGCCCTCCCGTCTATCCCTCCTTCCTTCCTTCGGGATTGTCGGGCTAGCACCCCGGCACTCGATACCTCTACTCCTTCCTTCCTCCTTGAGTGGTCGGGCTCGTACCCCGCACTCGGCCCTCCCGTCTTTCCCCTCCCCCCCTCGGGTAGTCGGGCTCGAACCCCTGCTCCCGGGCTTCCTTGCTTGCTTAGTTAGCGCCTACAGCTGCCGAGGTCCATACGTATCCCTTGGGACTAACCCCGGCAGCCACCCAACTGGGTAAGGGCAGCGTCGCACTGGCAAGCTACCCCTTTTCCAACCCTCTTATCTTTTCACCCTTCTTATAAGTACTTCCGGATCGAGGAGAATAGTGGAGAGTAGGTGAATTATTTGACCGAGAGTGATCCCTCTCACAACTCAGGTAACCTTACGGTGCGTCTAAGGTAACAGACAGCAAGAGAAGCGACCGACAACCAAAGGGCGCATCGGAGGTGAACCCTATAAGAATACTACATTTGGCATCCCTTGTGGGGACCGTTAATTGACCGAGAGTGATCCCTCTCACAACTCAGGTAACCTTACGGTGTGTCTAAGGTAACAGACAGCTAGAGAAGCGACGGACAACTAGAGGGCGCATCGGAGGTGAACCACATAAAAATACTACATTTGGCATCCCTTGTGGGGACCGTTAATTGACCGAGAGTGATCCCTCTCACAACTCAGGTAACCTTACGGTGTGTCTAAGGTAACAGACAGCTAGAGAAGCGACGGACAACTAGAGGGCGCATCGGAGGTGAACCACATAAAAATACTACAATATATATATATATATATATATATATATATATATATATATATATATATATATATATATATATATATATATATATATATATATGTGTGTGTGTATGTTATTTTAATCAAATGTTAATTAACTGTTCATTATCTATAACTATTTACTTTATTTGTTAATTAATTTACTTTTTTTTCTTTTCTTTTTTAATGTGTAGATTTTTTTTAAAACTTTCCTACTGTTTTTAAAATATTAACAAAAATATTTAACAAAATATTTAAATAAAATTAAAATACTAACAAATCACCTTACTGTTCATTGTATCATGCAAAAGGATATTGCACCACAACATGTAAATATATCTATTATAGCCTTGTGGTAATTTGTAAATAGTAATTAATAAAAAATTTCAATTCTATCGATAGGAGCCACTATCTTCAGAAAATTTTATATTTTTCTATTGTCGGTATGGTTCTTCTTGCTAAGGCTAGTTGAAATTTGAATTGAGTGTGATTCGATGTGAAGAAGTAAATTTTCTGTATGAAATAGATAACTGAATGTAAATAATTATGGATGGGTTATTTTTCAATGAACATAACAGAATTGGGACGCAATCGTATTTCCAGTATATGAAGTTCAGTAACGCAAGATTATTAACTTATATATTGTTATTTTAAAGAAACAGTCAACATTACTTCTGTAGAAAGTCTGTAGGATTAGAATTACTCCTTCTGTATTCAAGCTAAAGGGGAGCTGTTGATAATAACGATAGTCGTAAAGGAATATGGGGGTCGTTAGGAAAGGCTTCTCTCCTATGGAATGTCTATTCCAACAACTCGGTTCTTGAGGTAGCGGTATTATCTACACAGCTAGCTATTTAGAAATATTATTGTTAATTTTTAATATTAATCGAATGTTAATTTTTTTTTTTTGTTGCAAATATTCTTCGACGTTCACTTCGTTACTTTAACTGCATTACTTAGCTTAATCTTATATGTGAGTACGCATGTGTAATATGAATTCACGTACACTCATAAATTAAAAGGACAGTCGATGATTCAATAGAAGGAAACTACGCATAAGTCATAGCGTTAGTTTTCAAGAGACCAGTAATAAAGTGTCCGAGGGCAGTTAAATACTTTACCAAAATTGTAAATAGGACGAAAAATTGGACGAAAAAGCAAAAAACATTAATAAAATTATCGTTATCTAATGACGATAAGTTAATTGTAATCTTTACCCTAAGCACTTCTATGAGCCGGATTTATCCATATTATATTAAAGCATATTTCAAGGCTGGAGCCAGTCATTCAAGAAAAATTTTCTATAGCGTAGTTTATTTTATTTGAAAAATATGGTGTCTGGTGTATAAATACAGTATTACTTGTCAAATATGAAAGGCTCTTGTCCAAACTTGAAGTCAAGCTGAAAATAAGTTTCACGGCTCAATTAAAATCTTGAAATTTCTAGTTATTTTTTTCACATAGTCTTTTAAATAATACAATATGGCGGTCCTAATATTTCATCGAACATCATAAAAAAACGGAAATTTTTTTTCCGTCTCCGAACTTATGATGTCAGTGTATAAAACTCAATCTGTCATTCTTCATTTGGGAAATCCGACTTCAGTTGATTCAGCGATTTTGAAAACTCCTCACCAATGTGTTTCATCCGAATCGGTTGAAATACCGGGAGAATAATCCCGGTGGTCGAACTGAATGTGTTGGGATTATCTAAATCTTCTTATTAATCCCAAACTAACAAAATTATGAACTAAAATTAAAAAATAGAATTTAATGAATTTTTAACATTACAAAAGGTTATAACAAAATTAATCTAAAAGTCTAAAGTTCACTCGCTAGAAATTAACAAGCATGCACTCACTTTATAAAACAGCTTGATGAAGCAGACACTCTTTTCCTGGTGAACATTCGTCAGATAGCCCCTTTTAGTGAGTTCTTGTCTTCCATCTGTAGACCACAGGAAACATTATTAATAATTTTCTTAGAACCTCTCCAGCTGTTCTCTTCATATATTATATATTGATAACAGTGTCCGCTACAAATGAATTCCTGACTATATAGACTGTTTTGTATTTTCAATAACCGTTTTTAACGAATTTTGATGCCATTTTGTATAATTTGGAATGGTCCGGGAAAAAAAAATAGACCTCGTAAGCTTTCAATAGAGAACTGGAGAACGTTATTAGGCTGAAAATAATTTTGGACAGAGGGGGTCTAGAATATTATTTTTTATTGTAACAGTAAAGTTATGCAAGATTGTCTTCTTTTCCAAACGTATATATTTTTTTTTTAATATGTAATATTTTATCAAAATTTTAAGTCTATGTTAAATTTTAAAAAACATATAATGATGACAACAAACAATTTTTTTAATTTAGCCACTTTTTTTTTTGTGGTGTTTAATATATTTATTTTATAACATCAGTATATTTGGGTAGTTTCTTTTTAAAATTATCTCTTTCGGTTGATACTTAAAATATTTCGTAAATAGTTTATAAATCGACAGTACTTACGAATTGCATTCACTGCTTGTCAACATTGGCAGATGTGATTATAAAAACAACCCAAACAAATTTTTTTTTTTTTACAAAAATATTTAATAATAAAATATTTAAACAAATAAGAACATGTTGAAATATATACCAAAATTTAAATTACCAAGTTTACAATTTCTGTAAACATAGTACCGGAAAAAAATAACCTAAGTGGTTGATGAGCCCAAAATTGTTCATAAATAAATAAAATAAATCTATAAAATAAAAATTCAAAAAGTGATAATAGATACATATATACATATTTGTACGAACCAACATACACATTATTCTTGTGCCCTAAGGTGGAAGATTGATCGTCGAGGAGGAAATAAGTGGAGTTTAAATGAGGTTAGGAAGGAAGCAGAATTTACAAATGGAGATGGGTACCGATTTCCAATGTAGCACGAAAGATAGAGGATTTTTCAAAGGAAGCAGTTCTCTGAGAAGGGATGTACAAATTGGTAGGTTGAGATATGGTATTTAAGAAGTGGATGAAAGAACACAGGTTTTTGGTTCTTAAAGTTTGCAATAATATTGTAGCATTGTCATCGAAAATTAGCATAAAGGCATATGAATCTTAAGAAACAATCCATTAATCTTTTTAGTCTCAAATATTGCTTACCAGATAGCCTTCCATGCTCTAAGCTACCCGTAATCAAAGTGGGGAAGAATGAGAGAAGATGCTAGGAGATGACGGGTATTTCAGAGGAAAAAAACAGAAAACACGGAATCTTTGGAGCCGTTTGAGGATTGAATCTATATTGATTCCGTGACCAGCTTGGAAAACTGCTTCAAATAGTTCATATAAATGATTAATAATGATAGTTAAAATTAGCCAGCAATATAAAAATACTGTATAAGCTCAATATTTAAATCTGTCTTTAGGTTTAAATATTGAGTTTATACAGTATTTTTATAATACACCATCATGAGAAATACACTGTAAAAATCTTTGAGAGAGAGAAACAATTTTTTTTAAACCATGTATAAAATAAGTATTAAGCAAATGTAAATTTTGTTATTCAAAATTAATTCTTTTTTCATTTCAATAAAGCCCGCTCACCTCTGTTGCGGCTATGGGTAGGATCCCAAATCCGCCCCGAGTTCCTAAGCCGCTGTTATTAAATATTTACCCAGTGTTCGGCTGGCCAGCGCAGTTATTATACGGCTCTAGCTGGGGATTTGCATAGGCGATTACTTCAGTCAGTGTGGACTTGATATTAGTTTCCTCAGATGAATTTATCGATTTGTCTGGTTAAGGTCATAGTGATCACACAGAGTAAATAAAAAAAATAAAATAATAATTTTATTTGATCCAAACCGTGGTATTTATTGCCAATATCGCGAAAAAATTGCAAAAGTTTACGAAATATGGCTTTCTCATCTAAGGTCGAAATAAACGAAAAAGGAAACGGTTTCGAGAAGCTTAATTTACCCGTTTTGATTTACTTTCTGTCCAAAAAAGTAATTTAAAAAAAATATAATTCTATCTTAGATGTCCTCTGTTTCAAATCATCCCTGGTTCTATTATACTACTGAGCTGTAACTAAACAGAAAATTTCAGGAGTTTGTAGCTACGTTGTTGAGAAGAAAGGGCAGAATCTGTTGATGAATGCTGCTTAAAATACATTGGGTGTCAAAGTAGAATTCATTGTATTAGAGCAATTTAAATAAATCATGATGTGTGACTGATGTGGTATGTGGAACTGACTGATTTTTTATTTTATTTAATATTAAATAAATATTTTTTTTTTTTTCAACTTCGTTGAAATCGTTTATCCGGGTTAAACTCAATGTGTACATAGCTTTAAATCGATATGGTGCATGATTAAATTCTTAACTTGTTTATTTGAAAAAATATATGTTTTACGAAAATTTTCAAAGTTTTGTCAGAATAGCCATAATTAGCGCTACAAAATTGGATTTTTTTGAAGTTCCCATTTCATGATAAAATTTGTTGATATTTGTAGAGGACTGCTATGTACCTTGACTCTGAAAGGATTGACTGAAATGTTTACATTTTCTCGGCTGGCGAGGCTGTTTTAATTCCAGATAAATCAGTTGTTTTCTCTCGTCAAGATAAAATTTTCGGTACTTAAATTTTTATTTAACCATTTCCAATTATGTCAGCTCACTAAGAATGCAAGTAGATCAAGTCAATAATGTAAGCAATACAAATTAATAATAATAATTAATATTGCTTGAGCTCATTGTCACCTATAGACATTTGAATAAACAGAGTCGATTTCTTGCAATAGATAATATTTAGAAATCCATAGAAAAAATCGCACGCAATTGCACGCTTTTAATTTAGTATTTTTCGATTTTTAATAACGTTATGATGTCTCTTTAAAAAAACTAAACCCTTAAGTCATCTTGGTAAAACACTGTTTTTTTTTCATTGTCAGGAAATAGCCATGTGATGAAGAACATGGATCTCTTTTCACAATGGCTGAAATTCAAGGCACTCAGAGATGTAGTGGATCGAGAAATTATGATGGCTCTCCAAGAATAATTTTCTACGAAAATTTATGAAGAAGAAATGTCGAAAGATAGCAAGTACAAGTTACAAGTTAACATTGTAAAATATTGTTAAACATTTAGAAAAATGTTCGTAGCGTTCTCTATTTATCGGATTATCATTATCAAAATGAATGTGTGTTAAAAAAGGGATTTCATAATTTTTCTGCCAAAATTCAGTGCTATCGGAACGGTCGGACGTCTTTTCTAAGTGTTCAATGGATGTAGTGATCGGGCTTAACCACGTAAATGTACTAAATTAGTAAGTAGTACATCCCTCGATGAATTAGCTTTTGCAAACTAAAAGTAAACTGAATGTCTCTGGGAAACGCTTAGCCGCAGATATTGTTCATCGAGGTACGCCATCATAAATCATCATTATTTCTCGAACCACTACATCTCTGAGAGCCTTGAATTTCAGCCATTGTGAAAAGGGTCCATGTTCTTTACCGCCTGGCTACTTCCTGGCAAAGAAAAAAAACACAGTGTTTTATCAAGACTTAAGTTTTTAGTTCTTTTACAGCGACATCAAAACGTTATTTAGAATTCAAAAAAATACGAAATCAAAACCGTGCAATTGGGTGAAATTTCTATGGATTTCTAAATGTTATCTATTGCAAGTAATCGACTCTGTTTATTCAAATGTCCTCAGATGACAATGAACTGAAGCAATATTAATTTTTATTGCTTACATATAACATAGGTTTGATTTACTTACCTTCTTGGGGAGCGGACATAATTGGAAATAGTTAAATAAAATTTGAAGCAGAGATAGCTTCTTCTTGAAGAGAGAAAACAACTGATTTATCTGGAATTAAAAATTCTGGCTACCCGAGAAAATGTAAAAATTTCAGCTAATCCTTTCAGAGTCAAGATAAGTTATATAGCATTCTCTATACAAATATCAAAAAAATGTATCATGGAACTTCAAAATATCCTATTTTGTCGCGTTATTCTGACCACTGTGCGATGTTTTGCGGTGTTCTAAAACCACCAAACAAAATTCGTCCAAAGTTAAAATATGCATCCCCTACGGACAAGAAGTTGCTTCCTACTCAATTGACGGTTAAACTAATTTAAAATTTGTCTTTGACACAAAGGACCAATTTAGATAACTTTTATCTCTTTAGTAGAAAGAATTCATAAAAAGCATAAAGTAGAAAGCATAAAGAATGGATAAATCAATTACTATTAATTAATTAATTTAAAGAAATTATAATATCATTGATATTGTAATCACTTTTGTTTCTCTATAATATCGTCGGCAAAAGTGTAAAATCACGTAAGATCAAAACGGTTTGAATTATTATTGTCACTTGCTAGTAAATACTATTTAAATAATAAAAAAAAATCTCACTAAGATGAAAATTTAATTTTTTGGACGTTTTTTGTCTCAAATTTAGTATTTATAATCATATATTGATTTAAATAACATACTAGATTTTGGTATAAATTGGAAAACCGGAAGCGGTACTTTACTTGAAGGTCATATTAGACTTTCATCAAAAATTATATTAAAATATAATGTAAATTATCTAGAATTTGGTAAATAGGACTTTTATATCGATATGAATGTATTTATTATATTTTAGTTAAAATTGGTGAGCCGAAAAGGGTACCTTACTTGGAGGTCATAATAAGCTCACATCAAAAATTATATTTAAATTAAATACATAAATCATATGTTTCGGTAATAAAGGTTACAAACCCAATTTGGTTTCCAATCCAATTAAACATTTTTAATACTCGTTTTAAGTGTTAAAAATGAGTGTAAAATACTGGTTTTCCTCCCCATTTGTGAGATGAACAATTCTCCAACAGGAGAATAAGATACAAGCTAAGTGGGTTCTTCTGCTTAAAATGTCGAAACCGTCAATTTCCTATATTTTATCAAGTGACATATACAGTTCTAATGTTGTCATAGAACACGAACTGTAGTAAGAACTTGTTACCTACTAAAAGAAAACGACATTTATAACGGAACAAGACCTCCAGAAACAAGAGTATGTAGGTGCGTGTGTCAATAGATGGATGTCGTGACGCCGAGTGTCGTTTTTGAGATACTTCAATCTTCGGAAACTAGTAGCCAAATTGGGGATCACTTTTTGAGCCACCGATTTATAGTTTCATAGGCGTACAAGGAAGTCATGTTTTGTCCACATCAGATATTTTTAATAACTGCAATGATACCATATGGTTTTGCCCTCTTTGTGTTTTACCTTCATTAACTGACTTCACAACTCACATTCTTCAGTTAGCTCGTCAATTTCATCAGATAAATAAAAAAAAAAAATCTTTCAGAGGTACAATATTGCTGATAGATCTGTAGTTTCTGAATATTGTACTATTCACTCATATCATAAATTACTGAAAAAAAGTGTTTTCCTAAAAAAATTTATCAAAACTCAGTTATCCTCTATAGAACTATGATGATCTTGAAAAGGTTTATAAAAGAGACATATATAAAATATTAAAATTCAGAATGTTCACTAATTGTTTGGTGTGGCACATTGTTAAACTTTTATATTAAAAAACAAGGAGAAGATGGGCATTTAGCTCTGTTTAGATTTTAGTAGATTTATTTTGTGTTAGTTTTATTGTTTTAGAGGGAGATTTATTTTGTGTTTTTAATATTTAGTTCTTACCAGCCAAATGTAACTTCTTCATTTTTGTTTCATATCTTTGCTACATGTTTTTTTTCTATTATTTATAAACATCCATTTTATATATTTCTATGATTTTCACTTTTATTATATCTTGGTCTTTGTAGGCCTGAACAAGTCCTTCAATGTTGGCCAAAACGTCAGTATCTATTTAATAGTATTTTTTACTATTCTTTGTGTTAAACTTGACCGGTCAGGTTGGCAAGATTATTACTACTGTCAACTATTATATAATTTATAATTTTTAAATAAATGTTTCTTTGTAAAAATTTTAACTGAATTCAATGGTATTCTTAAAAATTTGAACGCAATTTTAAAAACTGAAGTAGATAAAATAAGATTAATATGAATGATTAAATGATACCGATAATTTTTTTTTTTTAATTGGTGTTTAACGTCCTTTTGTAATTCTATTGAGGCAAACAAGACGGGTTATTCACTATTCTAACTATATTAAGGTTAGTAACCGATTCTAACCAAAGTGGTAAGATCGAAATTCCGGGGGTCCGCCACGAAATAAATTTTAACCCACCAAGGCCGGATTTGAACGCGACGCCTCAACACTGTCGGCCACCACGGCCCTAAACTGATAATTGTGAAAATAGCAACTTATAACTAACACCATTTGTCGGGTATGCCAATGTGTAACAATCCCTTTCAAAGCGTAAAACTGAAACGGTCCTAAAGTCCTTATGATTAAAGAGGATTCAACAAATGAAAATGGCAAGCTCATATGTGGAAAACAAGAGCTTTTTCAGACAGGGCATGCAGCTGTAGTCAACTGTTGCTTAGATAAATTGCCTCAGTTGGAAAAGTTAGCTTTAGGAGCCGTGCCATTTGTCCCGTAGACAGACTATTTTGGAGAGGCATTGCCTGCCGAAGTTGATTAACGATGGAGATCGAGATCAATCAGCGAAGGGGTGTTTGGAGGCGGCAGTCTGCCTCCTTCTCCGGGGTATTGTCTGGGATAACAAATGGTAAGAGTAAATAAAACTTAGTTGTCTCCTATATAATAAGTGATCCATTATTATTTATCTACTTATTTTTTCATGTGCTATTATTTTATCAATTTTCCCTCGTCTAGGATATTGTTTATCCACTATGTATCTATACGTTTAATGCATCAATAGAATAATAATATTATCTTCTCTCTTAAAAAATAATCTTCTTTATGACAGGAGATTATATTCGTATTTCATAAATATGTTAAAATTATAGTTGTCAAGTGGACAAAAAAATATTGTGGACGAGGTATAATTAATAAGATAATAGCACAAGAGCAAAAAAACAAACATTGGTGCCTAAATGAACGATATTTGTATCCACTATAGGTAACCATAAAAACAAAGAAATAGGTAACTACACTTTTAACTTATATATTGAATAAAAATATTATATTTTTAAGAGAGGAAATTATATTCGTATTTCAGAGATATGTTAAAAGTATAGTAATATAGATGATAAAAAAAAGCATGGGAACGAGGAAAAATTGATTAGATAATAAAGAAAAAAAATTTATATTTTTACTACAATAGCGTATCTATATAATTATATAGATACATTTTTATATATTTAGTATATTTAATATAGTATATATTATGTATCCATCTTCTGTAGCAGAACTACAGGATTGAAAGAATCTTCATGTCCATTAAATTTATTCTGAAAATGTCAGTCAATTTCTTTTTTACTTTGTTCATATTCTTATTATATCCCATAATGTGAATATTTTGGGAAGAAATTCGTTATTAGTTTGTCAATAACGGCATTAAACTTTAATTTAAGCAAACATCTTCACGGCGTTATTCCAAAAATATAAATTAAATAAAAAAGGAATTGGGTTTCAAGTTAACTTGATGAAACATAAACAACCTTTAATCATCTTTGTCTACTATTTTGAGTTGTTTGACATCTTAAATAATCGCTATAGGATATGATATCATAAAGAAACATTTTTCGATTAATAAAAAAACAAAAATAATTTAAATATAACATTAATTTTACATTGCAATTCTTAGATTAACTGGATTCAAGATATACAAAGGTATTTCAATATTTATTGTAAAAAAGGATTATTTGTCGTGTCCCAGAAGCGCAAGAGTGATCCTCCTGTTAACGAATGCCGCTGATAAGACAGATCCTAACAAGGGGCTGTTTGTCTAATTTAAAATATTATCCTTTTAGACCCGTCAGAAGTTGAAGGAAAGACCAAGATTTTTTTTTAATCCTCTCCAATGTGATACTAGCTGAAGCTCCTGAATAATTTCAGTTATTAAACTTTATCTTGAATTGTGTAGGTCACATGACCATGTAGAAGGCTGATGGCGTATATATGGAATGGTAAGTGACGACCCATTTTAAAGCTCTGACCTTCCTGAATTGAGATATGCAGGTCTGGCAGTCCAAATTGTTCCCGTTGTTTAAGTCGCCCAAAATCGCATTGAATTTAATCCAATTTCTCCTTGGATTCCAAAAAAGAAATACTTTTGAATGAAAGCTCATTTTAATGCTGTGACCTCCCTAAATAAAGATATGCGCTATGGTAGTCCAAAGCGGTTGTGTTCATCGCGCAAGAACCAGTGGCGGATTTGTTGAACTGCCGCCCATTGGCATGACAGATAATGCCGCCCTCTCCAGTCGTCCAATACATATTACTTAATAGTTAAAAAACAAGAAAAAAAATTATCCTAAAATCTTAACATAACCTAACCTTAACCTAACATAATATGAGGTTTTATGTTTCAAGGTATACGGAGTCCCAAAATAAAAACATTAAATAAAAAATCCGTCTGTCCGTATCTCAGGAAGATCCTCGTAACTGGGCATTAGAAGTTTCACAATCCGCCGATTAGAGGTTTCATACGCCTATAACTCGGCCACTTATAGAGGAAGAATATAAAGTGTTCTGAAATCATTATACCAAAGGCATACAAAATTAATATTTGATTTATTTTCCTTAACGGCTACGCAAGAAAGATATTGTAATCGGATCAAATTTTCGACAGTTTTCAACGGATCTATAGGTTTCAGAGCCCCTTGAGTCCAAACAATTTTCGGCCATTGGTCTGTGTCTGCATGTCATGATTATCTCTTGAACAGGTGGACCGATTTGGTGCTTTATTTTTTCCTTCATTTACCGTTTTCGGATAAATAATTATAAAATTGAAAATTAAGGATGTCCAGGAAGGACCGAAAAAGGAAAACTGTTTTGTGTCCTTTTGTGGAGGGACATTATCAATATGTTTTCTAATTGATTCTGGAATATGAAGGTAATCGTGTACTCTCTACTTGAGGAGAATTCTAAAAAACGCTAAGATGTCCACTTAATAACAAATTATTTCTTGGCAGAATTTGCATCTAAAGGTTATTTAGTTTCCTTCATAACTTGGATTTTTCCTTGTCAGATAATTGTTAAATTTCAGTCTTTTAAATGAAAATTTAATTTATGTACAAGAAATGCTCCTTAATAATTTTCGCGTTTTTTTGGAATTTTTTTTTCGAAAGTAGATATATTGATATAGAATATATTTCGATAGAAAAAAAAACAAAAATATTGTTTTTATTTTTTTTTGAAATTTAAATGCAATCATAAGAATGCAATAAAATAATTTCTTTAGCCAGTAAATGAAATAGAGGACTACAGAAATGGATTGGACATGAGATCCGTTGGCAAACTCGATGAGGAACAAGTGGACAATGGAACTAACCGCGTTATCTTTAGGTAAGTTTGTTACCGGCTCCGGAGAGTCGGCTTGGAAGGTCTCCTTGTGGTTGAGTGTCCTTCCACTGCCAAACATATCTCGGTAACTGATAGGAAGGGATACTATATCTCAGAATTCTTGTCTGTCTGAATATATTTTAATGGAGCAGCGAATAGGTATCGATTACATTATTGGCGAAGTCGATCCACATGATGGAATAATGCCAACCATGTTATTTAAATAATGTTAGAAAAAATCCAAAAATTGTATGTATAAATAAAATAAAATAAAATAGATGCATTTTAAAAAATCTTCTTGGTTTAAATCATAACAAATGTAACAAAATTAAGATTTTAAAACTTAAAAATCAATCGGTGAATACCTAAGAATATGACCTCCAAGAATTAGGTCAAATAAACAACGATTATAGCTTAGAAACTAAAGGTGGCCATTGAAGAGCACTCCAAATGGAACAATGGAACGATGAAGTGGAGTGACTACTGTGCTTAGAGTGAAAACTATTTCAAGGGTCCCCCTGGCGATCATTCCAAAAAATCCCTCTCTGATTTCACACTTGAGTGTGACGACCTTGAGGTCGTTCTACGTTCCCTTTGGCATAGAGCGGTTGGAGTGGAATGATCGTCATAAAATCTTATATAAAGAAATAAAACAATATAGCCTTGCCGAAAAGACAGATGATAATTTCTTCTGAAATTTCTTATGCAATCGAATATTCTGCAAAAACAATTTTTACTGAAGTTATACTTCTTTTGGCGCATTGAGGGTAATTTTTTTATTATAACGGAAGTGCAGAAATGCGGCACTATGATAGTTGCTAGTAACTGTCACGTTAACTCCTACATGTAAGCGCCTTTTCAGTGAACTGTAGCACCTTATCTACTTATCAACCTAACCTTACTTACTTATGAACTGTTTGTTTTGATTATTTTTGAACTAGTTATTGATTGTATGACGTTATTCAGTTCTTGGAGAAGGAATAAAAACTATATAATTTAATCAAAGTTTAAATTTCCTTTATTTGGGAGCTTTTTTAAAGATGCTTTTAGACATCTGACAAATCTAGGCAAATCAAGCGTATAGGCAGCGTAAAAACTATAAAATAGTTTTGCTTAGCTTGTCAGATGCGGAAAACACCGCAGAAGGCATCCACACATTCGTGTATTTATATAAGTTATTTAAATTTGAATTTTCTATTTTTAATAGTTTATTTTTAAAATAAAAATAATTTAAACCGAAAGTAACAGCCGACAAAACTTCGAATAGCCGGAACAGTATTGTGTAGATAGATTAGTTTGCTTAGCATTTAATTTGCCAAACGTTTAATTTAGCAAATGTATAAAATTGCGGTTACACGTTTACGGTTTGCTTTGGCTTGAAATTTTTGTCAAAGTTTGACAAGAGTGTAATCGCACCTTAAAACATTTAAAATTAGTTTTGCGCTTATTAAGTGCATTTGAGTACATACAGGATTCATTTACCTGAAATAAAGTGTATTTTTAAACATTCGAGGTTATGTAGTGGAACACTGTTTATATGTTTTGTTTAATTTGAATTTTAAAATATGAATATTCTAATAGTTATTATTTTTCATTTGTATATCAACTCTATTTTAAAATTAATACATTCACGTATTAATCTAGCATTAATATAGCTACATGTTAATCAGAACACATGTTAATAATTGATATATCTACATTGTGAGAAGAAACTAATTAATTTTGAAACTGTAGCACAAAAATACTAATTTTTATTTAATTACCTTGCCAACATATGACCTGTTTGTATTGATTATTTCTGAACTAGACATTGATTGTATGCAACGTTTTGACATTATTTAATTCTTGTGGGAGGAGTAACAACAATAAATATCAATCGTTCAACAACTGTTCAACTTTTCCTTCTTATCGTAAAGCACATGAATCTAAGGGTATGGTTTGGTATAGATAGTAAAGATGAATGGCTGATAAGTTTTGGATGCAATATCCTAAGGCACCTTTGTTTAGAAGAGTAACTCGCCGAAAGTTGGTTGCGTTATTAGACCTCCTGGAAGATTGTTCCTTTGACAGGGCGCTCCTTTATTCAACACCTTTACATATTCCTTTCCCTAACGAAGCCACTCTGATGAAGCCCGCAATGCAGCCCTCCAAGTTTTGTACATTGTTCGTTCCCTCAGTCTGATGAGTAGGAACCAACAAGTTTAGTGGAAAATTTCCTTCATTAATGCTTGACATTCAGCCAGCTATATGTATGTCTTTGCTCGAATGAATAACCGATACGTATCACCGATTACTCTACATTAGATTGTTGTGGAGTAAAATTAAAGTAAAAATGAGCAAGTAAGGTTTTCAATTGTCGGTGTTTTAATAACAAAACGTCCCTAGCCATTCTCTGCTTCGGAAATATCCACAAAAAATTAACCATCAAAAAGCAAATAAAATAATTAATGACTTCCTGATACCAAACCATATTTTGAGAAAAATTTTTCGGAAGCTGGTGTTAATTTTTATTGGCGTAATTATTGAAATTAATGAAGTTGTCAACAACAAACGTTACTAATATTCGCTGGTACGTAAATTAAAAATAAAGATATTTTCCTGAAAAGCTTTTAGAAACCATAGTAGGCATCACGACATTAGGGACTTGGGGCCGGCAGAACACGTAGCGTCAGGCTGCAATATAAAATATTTTTTCCATTTTTATGTTACCTAAAAATTTCTTTCTTTTACATCTATACGAATGTCAAAGAGTTAAAAATAAAATTATACAGAATGAAAATATTATAACAATTATGGCTCATTTATTGTACGACAATATTTTTTTAATTTGAGTGAACAATCAATATTCTAACGGAAAAAAAATCTGAGATTGATTTTTTTGCATGTTTACATACAATAAATTATTAAATTTTTAACCATTCAATTTTATAAATAGTTGAGGAGAACGCCAAAATAATTGTTTGCACTCAAGCGCTTTCAGCAAAGACAGATGTGGCAAATACCCTACGTGTTGTTCGGCCTAATTTTTAGAGATGGGCGTATTCTTAATCACAAATATGAATACGAATATATTCACACAATAAATTTTCTATGAATACTAATATAATCATGTGGATTTCTTTGCTGTTGAGATACGTTTTTAGGTTATGGAAGGTACTGATTATGAAAAAAATATCGATTTTAAAATCGCGCGCTCACGTATCGATTTATTATAACATTTCGGATTTTCTTGATATTGAGATCTATATCATAACCTAACAATATCAAGGAAATCCAGAATGTTAAAATTAATCGATACGTGAGCGCGCGATTTTGAAATCGATATTTTTTCATAATCAGTACCTTCCATAACCTGATAATGGACCTCAATATCAATGAAATTCAAAACGTTAAAATAAATCAAATGTTTCTCATTTTTCAAGGTAAAAAATAGAAGTCATCTTCTTCTTTTAGATGCTAAATATGAAAATCATATCTTGACTTTTATTCACTAGAAGAGAAAAATAAGAGTTATAATAAGCACTTTTAATAACCCAATAATGGACTTCATATTGAAAATATTCGAAAATCTTTTATATACGTACTTTAATGTGAATATATTTGTATTTACGTCTATAAGTATAAATATTAGCGTGATTACGAAAATATTCATATTCACTTCTGTAATTACGAACTTACATGTATGAATGCGAATGTGAATATATTCGAATTCAAAGCTGTAAATATGAATATATTCATATTCATAGAAAATATATTGTATGAATATATTCGTATTCATATTTGTGATTACGAATGCGCCCATCCATGCTAATTTTGAGATGCCTACTAAAGTAGGATCTATCTGGTTAAGTATCTGATTCAATACCGTTGTACAAAATATCAAAAATGTCTGATCTGTCGTGCAAGTATTTTTACTGCGCAACGATAAGCCAGGAGTACTTAAGGATGACTCTATGACATCACTAAATAGATCATATGGGTATATACATTTTTATACCTACAAACAATATAATAATATAAAACTAATTACAAAGAAATGAATAAACATTAAAAACTAGACTTAATTTATAAAACAAGCTTTGTGTAGAATCCAATTTAAGAAATAAAAGAATCATTTTAACTAACAAAAAACTTTATTTCTTCTCCAGTCTTTCGATATCTATCATCGAACCAACATATTAGTTGGTTAATTGGACCAGGAAAAAGAAATTTTGGATTAGTTCAACTGAACGGATTAATACTTTCAAAAAAAGGACTGACAGTCACCCTTCGGGAAGTATTTTCCTCTGTGATGAACCGGAAATTGTTAGCCCAAGTTTAATTGCGTTCCACTGAGGTTGGACCGTTTTCCCGTTGTCCAGTGTCTCTTCTTACAGCCAGTGGTAGGACAACCATTGTCATTTTCAACTAGCTTCTCATGGATGATTTACTCGTTAACTCAGTCCTTTCTGCTAAAGTTGGAGTACATAAGGGTTCAACCTAACTTACAGGTTCTCCAAGAATTTCTCCGAGGTACATATGTTGCAACCTACATACTTTAATATCAAATTAGCATAATCCTGCAGACAGGTATAAATTAAAAAAACATATTAAAATAATATTGATGTTTCACAAAACCTACTTAGCAGATTACCAGCCATATTCCACGTAAATAAATAACGTTTTTGATTGTGTTTATTTTTGGCAATTATGTTTATAATTTACAGTGATTCATACATTTTTTTTTTAATTTGACCATTTCTTAATTTTCAAGGTGTAAATTTAATGAATTAAACTAGAACTCTTTGTAGAATTACAATAACGGAAAAAGATCGAAGTAAAACATCATGGAATTATCATTAAATACAAGAAGAAAATGAACCATCTTGTTATTTGGAATTTAACAGTTATCACAGAAATGCTATAAACCCCGTTTTGAAACTCATCAATATGGCTATAAGGTTTAGCTGGAAGTAGCTATATATTAAGTTGAACTCGCAATGAAAACCCTTTCAATAATACCTCGAATCCCTCTCTCATTAAATTCATACAAACAAAAATAATTGGTAAAATCAACTCTCTGTATTTACTATCACGATCAGTCTATATTTCAACATTAGATAAATATGCAGTGACCAGCAAAACAATATGGAAAATATTTGATTTCCCGGAATTCAGTTGTTTTTTTTAATTGGGTAATTTAAAAAAAAAAACGTATTTTTTTTATTTTTGCTTCTTTTTAATTTAAATTTAAAATCAACTTTAAATTAAAAAATGAAAATTGATAAAATTTGCCAGTTATGGGCATTAAAACACTAACAAGGTTACTTTTATGTATTATTACTACACGGTTATTGCCAATATAGAAAATAAAAAATACAAAAAAAAAAATTTGAAAAATAAAAATAATCAACAAAATTTAAAAAAATTAATATATATTTACAATCAACCTGGAGTCCCCAAAGAAATCTTCTTCGCTACGTTGGTGTACAAAGCAGAGCTCCAGTAGGTCCCAGCCTTCGCCATAGTCACGTCACTAGTTTTGATGGCAGTGGAGGCTGAGAAAGGTCTCATAGCCCGCAGACATACAGGTCATGTGTTTTTTAAATATAGTTTTCTCTCAGCTTATTGTACTGTATATTATATTTTTAAAAGCACATTTATTTATTTTGTTATTAGAGTGTTGCCCGTGAATCAATTCTCGCAGGCCATTTTCAGTGAAGAAAATTAATAATCATTTTGCTAAGATCTCAATAGTTTAATTTATTTTTCAATTTCCGAGCTGTGTATCTGTAATTGCTTTATGGTAGTAGCAACATCAAAAACAAGCCAGTAACGACCAAGAGCAGGCATTGTCTTTGACAAAACAAAAGGGTAAGAAATAGTCATTAAATTAATATATCTTATCGACCTGTCCTTAAAGAGTAGCTAATAAACAGACAGGTCTTGGTAGTAACGACGAATCGTTAGTAGCAGACCCGCTTCACCTACTACTGCTATTTCACTGTAACTGCTTCCATTCTACTTAAGCCTTCATTAACCCCATTCCTAAAAACGACGGGGTTCGTCTCTAGTAAATCCTAAATAAGGGAGTAAAGCACCGAAAGGAAGTTCAATAAGGTCCGTATGTCGTTCCTAGTATTTTTTAACTCCATAACGTCGGCGTTTGTTATCAGTCTGGGATATGATTAGGTGACATAACCATTTCAGAACACTTACTAATATTCTGAATACCTTGGAATTAGAACTTCAAAAATATTTCTGTCCATCATGAAATATTGTATAATTAAATAATACATTAACAACGATTGGTAACAAAAATTCATATTTACTTAAAAAAATACACAATCTTCTGCTCTTATTTGCTATTAACATCTGCAACATTGAAAGAACAAAAACAAATAGACCTGTGCCACTACTATCCAAGTGGGCCTTGGGTTCAATACTTCGTGAAGAGCTGCTGCTTTATTATCAGCGCTTGGTTACTGTAACCAAATTTTTCTACACAAGCATTTTAGTATCATGTGCAACGAGGATTCTATTTCCTCAATTCGATTCTGATAAAGTACCAAATAAATTTTCATAAAGATGCCAATGGATTGTTTTTCCACAATTCAACTTCTTGCGAAATTAATTATATCTAATTAATTAATGAATTATAAATACAGCTGTAAATTTCAATAAATATTATTAAAACACGAAACTTTACGAAAAGCATTCTAGTAGACCCTATTCTTCTTCTAATCATGGATCTGTTATGCCTCCGTTCGTCCAACTTCACCAATACCAATTTTTCCTTCCTACGGTCACTTATAGGTTTTAGTAAAGTGACTATTCTCTTAGCCTTCCCAAGTCTCTACGTACAGCCAAGTTCTGCCCACTCGTCTTTTTATTTCCGACACTAATTACGAAAATCATTTGGCTCTCAAATTTCAATAGACAAAACCTACAAATATACATTAATACCATCGAAGTACATACAGACTAAATTTTCTTAATATAAGATGTAAGATATGTTGTAGAAAACTTATATACGATTAAGTAGTAGAAAATATATTCCTTTAGTTTTTGAATAACGTAAAAATTTCGTATCCCTTGCCGCTCCGCTGTCCTATTCTTCTACGGCAAATCTTCGTTATTTAATTTAATATAGCAATGTATTGAAAAATAATTGAAGAACCTTTTTATATCCACTTTCTACATATATTTCGTCCCTCTTATCAATTCCGTCAATACTCGTTCAGAATCAAATTACTTTCATATTTCTTCACTTAACTTTTGAAATTCTTTTCCTATATCTATTCGTAAAGTGTCCAATTTAGCTCCCGTCGAAAATTGCTTATTCCTTTCTCCTTTTCTATTCCCTATGCATATGTAAATACTAATTGTTGCTATCTATTTATTACTGATGCATTGAAGTATTTTGAACTATTTTAGCAAAACTATGTGGAAATATATTCCTCGGAAAGACATCTATGCACAGGAAAACAAATTATTTCTACCTCACAATAACTCGGGCTAAGAAAGGTATTAAACGAACCGAAGCACAGCCCACACGCTATCGGTGAAGCCTATGCTAAGTGACAATAAGTACCGGCACTAAGTCTCTGTCAGGACCAATCAGGAGTCGGCTTACATCGAAGCTAACAAGTAGAACTAGCTGCCCACGTCGCCCCGTAATGTCCTGAATTAATGTCGCCTCTTTAAGAGCTTGTTACAACTCCAGTGTCCTATTCTGCTCCTCTTAAGAGAGGCCTTCGTGCTTTGACGCCTCAATCAGATTACAATTGTTTTACTCTCAGTCGTAAAACGACTAAATGACTTCAAACTTGTTTAGCAAACACGGAGGCTTCTCATTTCGTCTTATTCTGTAACTGATAAATATTATATTTTACTGCATACAATTGAAAGCCTTATTTTTACAATCAGAAAAAACAAAACAACGCAATTGTTCAGGAATTGCAATTAAAAAAAAATCGTTGGTAAGTTTTGGTAAAGTAATCAATATGAACAAACCTGAATAATGTACTGAAATTGGGGAAATGTGAACCTGAGTGGACTATCCCACATTTTAGAGAAAATTGAGTTTGAAGTATCAAAACTAAATTTGAAGATATTAAAACAAATACATTTTTAAAATCTTTCTCTTATTGGACCCAAAATTGCATAAATGCAAGTATTGACTTCCAAAATTGGTCTTAAGCAGTTTGACAAAAACCTTCTAATGTTTTTTTTGTTTTTTTTCAATTTCTTGTGAGGTTGGTTCACTCTGGTCCTCAACGTCTCAATTCAACTCAATATCATGTAAAAATCAGTATCCGTGAACCGACCCGCGCACAGAAATCGGTTTATACAATAAGTTATCGTGGATGAAAAAATTATAATAGTTATATTGGATACTAGTTTCTGGGCATTAATAAAATCCCATCATGAAGCATTTCTTTATTTTTAACTATTCCTGCGACGTTTCGATTCTTATGAGTTCATTCATCTCATATTAAAAAAAAAAAAATTAAATGGAACAAGAGGCCTTGATAGACGATAGGGGTCCGAAACGTCACAGTTCAGAGTTTAGAATAAAAAATAAATCGGTATGATGGGATTTCAATAATTTCCAGAAACTAATATCCAATATTATGTGAATGTCTCCACATTGAAAAATAAGAAAAAAAAATAGAATAAGAAAAATATACATTTTGCACAGTCATGCACTTTACAATAGTTTTTATTACTTTACTAATTAAGCATACGACATTATCGTAAAAATATTAGAACAAATTTATAAAATATGATTTATTAATCATTAGAGATTTTCAAAACAAAAAACTTTCTTTGCTCTCTTAATTGTCTAAAGTTCATTTTGTCGTTCCGTCATTTTTATTAAAATATTTAAATTCATATTGATATTCATTTTATTAAAAATTTCCTTTAATTCCTAATTACTAAAGCATAAACGCAGATCAGATTATTCGGTAATTATTACATTAAATTAACCTTTAGTAATATGTAGCATAATTTCAATCCGATGGAGAACTGCATTATTTGCAAACTAAATGAACTTGAGAATGATTTACGTTTTTGTCCGATGCCCGCCCGATTCATGCTGCTTTTTGTCATCACTACCTGCCTCATTCCATGAATAGGATCAGCTCGATTTATGTGGAATTATTCAAAATAGGCTGTGATGATTTCCTTTATACGTTTGATACGTGATACGTTTATAACACCAGGCACTGTTGTAGCTTTATATCATTCAATGTCAGTGAATTATTTGTTCATTATAGCTGTGGCCAAATGCCCAAAAATTGCGTCTTGAATGTGCTTGTATATTGTTTTCTATATTGGTGTTACTTGGAAATATAAATTTATATTTTATTTTTATTAATATAAAAGAAAAAAAAAAGAGACAAAAAATAATTGTTAGGTTATAAATGGAAAATTCCAAACACAAAGCCTAGAGCCTCGAAAAAAAAAAAGGAAAACAACTAATCTGTCGATATTTCGCCAATTCGGGCATTATCAGCGCAGAAGGAGAGGAAAAATAAATAAAAAATAAACATATACACGAGATCTATTATATACTCGTATATAAAGAAAAAGACACTAACCAGTGACAACAGCTCCAACACCCATGCATATACTCAAGGAAAAGGGCGGTTACATGTAAACATATGGGAAAAATTAAATTACAAACAGCTGATCATCAAAAACAGAAAATACACATACCAATCAACACATCATAAAAATAAATCACATAATAAAAAGAAAAGAAATATGACAAATACAAAAGAAAAATGAAAGTGAAAATGCACAGAAGAGGAATATCTGTACAGACAGTGGGTACAAGGCTATTCCACATTCATAGTGTCACTTGCAATAAATTAAATAAATATAAGAAATTAACAACAAAAAATATCGACATATTAGTTGTTTTCCGCTATTTTTGAGACTCTAGATTTTTTGTTCGTATCCTTATTTATTTATATTGTATTTTATTTATACTGAATTATGTTATTTTATATTATATTGTATTATACATATAAACTCATGCTAATAAGTCTTCGATTACTGTTTGGTGATGATGTTGACATAGCAACCCAATGAACTGATATATTTTACATTACCTTTTAAATGTTTGTTTTTAAATTATTTTTGATTGGCTATTGTTAATCAACAATTTTTTTACGAAATAAGAGTCTTCCTAAGGTAAAGGATTATGCCAATGGATTTCAGAGGTCCGAAAGCCCTTCCGCGGGATTTTGAGATCAATTTAGCAGACAGAGAGACATTTCTCCTAATAGACTATTGGGAATAATGAAGCAATAGTTACTAGAATTATTCCGCACTAGATTTTTTTACTCAACGAGATGACACAATTTCTAATAATAGAGTCAGTAAAGGTAATAATAAATTTCCGTAGTCGTTTCGTATATGCAATGACGTGTTTAGTAAAATATCAAAATGTTAATTATGCCCATGTTGGTTTAAAACATGATTAGGCTAATAACCACTAAGAAAATAATTACAGTTATAAATTTAACTCATAACATTAAAGGTATACAGTTGTGAAACTCTATAAAATATCAAGAGTCTTAACGCTGCAATAAAACGGTATAAGTGGTTCATTGAATTAATTAGAGAAATTAAGCGATTAATAATTGAGTTAAATATTTATTAACTGCATATACTGTCAGATTGCATAAACTATTTTAATTTATTATTGCGGTGAACTCTAAATACAATTCCAAATCGAAATTTTATATCCTAGTTCTTATTGCAATCTGCATATGCGATCAGAAAAGTATAAATGATTTTATGATTTTCATAACATCTATTAATATAAACTGATTCAAGGCCAAGACCAACCAGACATACGACGGATACGAAAGAGCTCGAGTAAACAACAAATAAATATAAATTAAAAAATGATTGTAAAATCTCTTTTCTCTGAACACTTACAAGGGGAGTGCCCCATGTATCCATCGCCGATTTTGATCAACATATTTTGGGTGATTCTACATTGAAAAAAAGTTGGCCCATATCCTTCCGTTTCATCCAATGAACCTTAGGAGCTGAGAACAAAAAATAAAACATATTGAAGATGCTTTATTTTATATCTCGTGTTTGGAGAATGATACCGATATGATTTTATCACCTAATCATTTTTTTTTTTTTAGAGTACATTAAAGGAAATATATAAATATTAAAAAATAATTGATTTTTGGTCAAATAAATTTAAAAATGTGTTCAAATTGTTAAGTAAACCAGCCTCATTGATTTTTACACACCAAAAATGATGGCAGATTTGGACTCAGCACATCAATAAACCTCAATATTGAAAAAATCATTTCCAATGTGCTCAAAAATTTTAAAGCCAAAAATTAGGCTTGGGTTTGAAGCTACAAACAGATACAGATCTCCTCTTCAGTTTACCCGATATAATTTCGGTTTGAAAAATTGGATCACTAAAAATTACTATTTCTGGATCACGAATAATGTTTTTATATTACACATAAATACGACCTAAAAGGTTCTTATCCACGTACCTATTATAATATTAAAACAATACTTGTGATCAAGAAATAGTAAATATTACACTTTTATAAATCTGCTATAGACATCGTAAACAAAAAAACAAGAAAAAGTCATATTAAATATCAGAGAGACCATATTTTTTTAAATGGAATAATTAAATAAGTATTATAATAGGGTAAACATTTATTTTTGTACTACGATAATGCACATGGCGGTGGTTTACAAGTGTTATATTTACTATTTCTTGATCACTGATAATGTTTTTATATTATGACTAGTATACCCGAGCGAGAACTTTCGCATTACATATCTTAATGAATCCTTAATGAAATCGAAGTATAAGCGATAAACAATATAATATTATCAAGAAAGTTTATTTAACATACACATTTGGTGAAGCTTTATAGTAGTTTATAATGACTATGTTCAAGTAATATTTAATACTTAATAAGTAATTAACTGGCCCTACTGGAAAGTACCCCCTCTGTTTAACATTTAAGCAATAAGACTACTATACCACTTTCTGTTTGTAGTATTCTATCATTCATGGAAAAATAAAAACAATATTTGATTTACAAAACGTTTTCACAGTCATTAATACGTTTTTGTTAACAGTCTCAACTGGCTTTAAAAGGTATAAAGTTGCCATGACAACGGCAAGTATGCAAGATGGCATGAGGCCCGTGTGGACCTATATCATGCGTTATCTCGAAAACGGTAGGTTTTTAAGCTTTAAAACGCTGAACCAATACGCTCCAAAGGAGCATGGTACATGGTCTTGATGCCCGCGTCAAAATCTTTAAAACCCAATTTATCCCGTCTCGATCCGCCGACTCTCAGTCGTCGAATCTTTGAAACCTCCCAGTTTTTTTTATCATTTTTATTTAAGCTCTATTAAGAATTTAAGAAACAAAATCAGGATTCGTCTCTTCTCCGTGAAATTCCCTTCCTTTTGATACCTCATTCGTCAAAATCCATCGCTCCTGAGAGCCGGCAAAGGGATCTATACTACCGTAATAATATAAAGTAGTGATATGTACATGGTTACAAACCCAGCCTTGCTCGGACACTCCTTGGGTATTTAATATTACTTTTTATTATTTTTTTGTCTAAGGTAATATTTTTAGCAGTGTTATAAAAGTGTAATAATCGTGATTCAGAAAGAGTAATTTTTCGTGATCCAATTTCTTAATACGAAATAATTTAATTTTAGAGCGGCCTGGAGGGTTTATTGACTTGTATGTAATGGTAACGGTATTCTTTAAGGAGTGAAGTATATTAACAGATTTTTTTTATTCAAAACTGGTGTCAGATTTGGTTTTAACTCTTCGAAAAACTCCTATATTAAAATTTTCGAGCAAATCTAAAAATAAAAATTTTTGGTCTATATGCCCTTCAAATATTTTTAAAGATTTAAATAATCGCTCATAAATCAAGAACCCTTTGAATAATTCAAACCAAATTTGGGGCATCGATAAAGGTTCTGAAACTACGCAATTTGATTTAACAATGATGTGCCTAAGCGTTTTAGAATCAACTTTATCCGCAAAAAAATTCAATTTATTTTTTATGTGGTAATCAATTTTTTTTACCCCGACCATGTGAGATAATGCAATAGTTTTTTATATGTATGTGAAGAAGAAATTTCCCTATATTAAACAAGTCAAAGAACGTCGATATCGTGTAAACTGAAAAAGAGATACAGAGCTTCATACCCAAATTTTGAGCTCACTCGGGACTGAAATTTTTTTTTTTAAGATTTATTGATGTGCTGAATCTAAATCTGAAATCACTTTTTGGTGTGAAAAAACCTACGAGGCTAGTTTACTTAGTAATTTAAACACATTTTTAAATTGATTTGACTAAAAATCAATTATTTTTTAATGTTTATATATTTCCTTTAATATATTCTAAAAAACAAATGTTTAGGTGAAAAAATCATATCGATATCATTCTACAAATACGAGATATAAAATAAAGCATTTTCATTTGTTTTATTTTTTTTCTCAGCTCCTAAGGTCCATTGGATGAAACGGAAGGATATGGGTCAACTTTTATTCGATGTGGAATTACCCAAAAAATTTGGTTAAAAATCGGTGACGGACACACCCTGCACTCCCCTTGTTAGTTTATTTAAATTTTAATAAATGGTTTAATTTCTAATTTATTATAAACCTAATTTATTAATTTGAATTTATTAATTAACAAAGAAACACTATTTTTTTATTTTATCAGTTAAGTTTTAAGACAATTACTTTTGGCAATAAATTATGGCAATATCGGAAATACTTAATGAGTAGTTAAAAAACAAATACAACAACCATATATAATAATACACCAAAGCTTCTTCAACTACCGAATATTGAGGAAATATAACAATCAATCATAAACAAACATTTTCTCGGTCTAATAGTTATAATGAAATATTAACATCCAGAAACACTGTTAAATCAGCAATAGAACATTGGTATAATGCAGTATACTTGTAAAAATTGTGAATAAATGTGTAAGTCGAATTTTAGAAAAACTTACCTAAGTTCTCTGATAAATTGCCATGGTGCCCGGTTAATAAATGTCTAACTCAGAGAATAAACAGGAAGGAAATGACTATGTTGTGCGTTATTTCACATCTTCAACGTCGTGTTATATAAAACTTGATATTTAATTAATACAACTTGATAAGTTTTGTAAAAAAAAATATCTATGTGAACCAATAGTATTGTACATAATATTTCGCCAATTTCTTTAATTCAAATTCATTTTTTTAATGCAAAATCCTGATTTTACACAGCAGTTTAAACCTCGCTCTCCTGAAAAGTCATTAAATCAGATTTATATACAAAGTCACTATTCTTATACTAGGTTGTTACAAAAATCCTTGTGCATGAAAACAAACCTTAATTTCAACTCTCATAAATAATCCTATAAGAATGTTTTTGTTCCTACTATTTATGTCAATGTTTACTTTGACTAATGCTTTAATTCCTTGTGCCTTGAGTTGGCTTAATGAGGCCCTTGACATTAAAAAAAATAAAATAAAACAGTTATCACAAGTGACGAAAAGTGGATAATTTTAAAAAATACTAGCAAACATAAGCACAATCGGACGTTCCCCAAGATCGGTTTGGGAAAAAAGTGATGCTTTTTGTTTGGTGGAACTTCGAAACCGTTTTGCATTTTGAGCTTGTTCTCGATGGTCGGGCAGTGGGCTCAAACCTTTACTGTGAACAGCCAGACAGCGTTTATGCAGTTTTGAATTGAAAAGTACGCCGCTTTGGTCATCAGGAACCAAGCGATTTTGCAACACGACCATGCCACTGCACATCGCTCTCGTTTGGCCAAGGAAAAATTATTAGAAATTTTAGAATTATTAGAAAAAGGAGTAAACGCTTTGTCACATCCTGCGTTAGATATTCCACTATCAAATTATGGTTTATTTAGATCAATGGTTCATTTTTTAAAAGGTCGGATCTTTGATAATTACGAGGATGTAAAAATTGGATATGAAGAGTTCTTTGCCTCAAAACAAAAGGAGTTGTACCGGCATCAAATCCAATTACTGGCAGAAATATGGATGAAAGTAGTTGAAAACGATGGACTTTACTTTGAAGAGTAGTATTCAATAATGTTTAAGATATGTAATCTGAAATAAAGTTATACTAATGCACAAGGACTTTTGTGACAACCTAGTAAATATACCTATTATCAATGGGAATTTTTTTCTACATTAAAATGCAAATTTGAAATGAATAATTCACTTGTAATGGAGGTAGAATTACATGATCTCGTCATCTACCGATTTTCCGAATAGTTTAGTGTTAATCATTGCTGCCAAGTTATAAATTTTGATTATGTTAACGCTTGCCAGAGAACTCCGACGATTTGATCCTCTTGGTATACTATCAAGTTCAACTTTTATCATTGAAAGGTTAGAATTTTTCATACTAATCTGTCTGCTTACTGTTTATTATCTCAGCTTGCTGTATAATTAACAGAGATAAAAGGTTACAATAAATTATCATTATTTATTCTCGCGTGATTTATTGATTTCAGTACTGCTGGGCAGTAGTCGATTAGAGGGTGCAGAAGCCAGTAATAAATAAAATAGATTTATGAACTACTCAGGAAAGAATCGATTAGCACGGTCAGAACAATAATCGATCAGGGCAGAGAATATTATATTTTCCTTGTTAGTCCAGTCATTCCGTGGGCTCTTTGATTATAGAAGTAAGGGTCGCTTTTTTATAAGTTGTAGAATAACCATATCAATGGTGATAAGTTGAAACTTTGTTCAAACATCCACAATCAAGATGGCGGCCAAAATGACTGCTGAAACATTTAAATTCCTTATAGTTGAATTATAATAACGAGATTAGTGTCAAATATATGTATTTTAGTTCATAGGATAAAGATAAAGAATTGATAAAACCTAATCGCACCTGTGAATAACATATGTCGAGATATTCAAGATGGCGCCCAAGATTGCCACCTCTGTAAATAGTACAGGAAAAATAGACAAAATAAACAAAAAAATTTGTAAATTCATGAAACATTGGTTATAACTTCGTCTTGGCAATAAGAATCGAGATCTGCAGGGTCCACCCAAATTCCGGTGGGACAACTCCCCAAAGAGCTCGAAATGGAGGCACGATACTTAATTCTCTCCCAGACCTCGACCAGCAAAGTGAAGTGCTTTAAGACTAGTAAGTACCCACAACTGGAAAGCCTTTAAAAAAATAGTTTGCGCAAGCACGGAATTCTAACGTACTAACTTCCGTGCGAGCTCTGATTGGTTAGATAGGATTAAAATAAAGCACTGTATAAAATTTTAAAAAACTTAGTGGGGTAAGTGGGAGTGTGTTGTCCGAAGGTCATTTATTATAAATGAAAAGAGGAATTGGGAAAAATCATCGATTCTCGTGAGTCTAATAAACATACTGCCATTGTTCATAGCCATACAAACTTATACATATTAATAAAATTTTGTATTTCTCTCGCTAGTTCGTATTTTATATTTCGAACATTTTAATAATTAAAATTTACAAGTTGCTAAATGGCAAATACATAATGTATATTTACAAGTAATGCTATAATTACCTTTTGCATGTTAAAATAAGGTGATATGATTTGAACAGTTTTTAATCAACATACAGTTTTAAACAGTAGGTCAAGTTTTTTTTTTAAAAACCTACGCAATAAAAAGAAGAAGTAAATAAAATGATATATATGTAGATAGAAAGAAAGAAAGACACGGAGGATGTAAATACAACCCTGTACATGAGCTAAACACACAAGAACCCAAGAATGATTATGACAGAAACTGGAAAGCTGTCCAAATATTGATGAATTTTTGTCTGAATTTTTTATGATGGTAATAATTTAATTCCTCAGGCTGCAAAATTAATCAAATATCAGACGTGTACATGATATAAGACATAAAGATTAATTTTGTTTTAGCCTAAGCCTCTTATGTTATGCTGCGATGTTGATCCTAACTAACCCTGGGCAGTGTTCCAATCCAATTCGTTCTTGAGTCTCATTACCTAAGCCTTCAGCTCATATAAAATTCAGTTAATAGTTCTATTTTCCCATGGCTCGGTACAGTGATGTGTCAGCTACAGGCAGGCTTCAAGTGGTCCTCAGGATGCAACTGAACAATGCAGTCGAACTGAAAGCAATTAGATTATGATAATTCATTCAAATCTGCCTGTCAAGTTGTTGACGGAGTATAATCACCTTTGTTTATAGATTAAAGGGTCACTCTCACCGGAATAGAAAGTTTATTAAGTACCGAAATCCTGTTTGCTTGACGCATAGATGGTAACTCCATTCTCTATGTCGGTACTAATAAAAGAAATAAGTTTACAAAAAACTAATTTCGGAGTTCTAAGAATGCCTGAATCGTTAAGGGCTCACTGAATCTCCCAATGGTTTAAAAATGTAAAAAATACATGCTCAATATATCAATAAAGCAATGATTATGTTATTATAAGAAACATATTACACTAAGAAGACTTCATTATTCATTTCCTCAAGAGGTGATTTTCCATCGACCGTTAATAAAATTTTATCTGAAAGGCGGATGAAGACATAGCGGTGGACATTGGACAGGTTTAATTAAAATAAAAGAATTAGTTATTCAGGGCTCTATCTGCAGAAGAATTTAACAAAAAAAAAATGCATGCATATTCATAAGGGCAGGGCCGCAAATTAAACAACTTCATCCAACCTGAAATTAAGGAATGTCAATAACGAGAAACTTTAAAGTACCCCTGGAACCCTCAAGAATTTTACTTGAATGGGAAATTTTAAGTTAACACATTAATTCAAGGCTTCTTTAGATAATTGGATCCACTAAAAGGAATGATAATAAGTTTCTTAATAAGATTATTTTTTTCCTGCTGAATTGGAAATATTTGTTTATTCATCAATCTGCGAATTGCCGATTTGGTCCATATTCATGATTAACTCCGATGAATAATAGGAAAGACGATCACTAAAGAGAATACCAGTAAAGAGTAAAAGAAAATGGATGAGAAATTAGTTTGTACAATCATATAAAGCCACGAAAAACGTACCGCTGAATACTGAACATTATAATGTTAATTATCATTCCTCGCAATCATTATTAACTGAATAATACTGAAGGTACGCAAAAAAAATGTAAAAAGGTACTCGATGTAAAAAATTAATTGAGAGATGTTTTCCTATAAATCAAGCAAAGAAAAATATTTTATAATGAAGTATTAAGATCTGTTGATTTTGGATACATTGGGCATAGATTCAAAAGCCAAATAGGAATATAATAGGCGCGTTCAGTTTAGGCAGCTCTACTTTAAATGGTTAGAAATGCTTTTGTAACGCAACAAATCACAAAAGCTGAACTAAAAAGAATCTTGCATAGAATTACAAATATCACAAAATATAACTTAATTTTCACTGCCAATAAAACAAACTATCATTTAAACAAAACCAGTATTCTAAACATAATGTTTACCCGCAGTGGTGCTGATATTTTTTGATTTTGTATCTAAAATATGAATTAAACTATTAAACTCCTAAAATGTACGCTCTTTAATTGTTAAATGCTCCTTTTCAGTTAAAAATGGATGTATCAACGTTTCCACCATAGTTTTTTATAACTTCTCTTCTGGTCGGTCAGATTTTCCCACTTTTCCCCTCGCCCAGAGCCTGAAAATCCCATAATTTTTCCCACTCGCCCAAATAAATATAAATCATAGTTAATACATATTATATTACATAAATGTTATTTATTTTTGTATTGAATGTATATATTAATATTTTAGTTAGTAAATTGTGTTGCCTATTAATGACAGCCACCAAATTGTCTCTATAATGTTATCACCGTTTGAATACGTCTGTGAAGTACCAAAATGGCTAAATTCAAATACATTTGTTGGTAAAAAAGTCAGTACAGCTTTTAGATGCCCTCTCTAAAGAGAGAGAAATGATTTATTAAAAATCAGTGCTGCCCAATTACATTGGGTTGCTATAATACACAGCATACTAATCAATCCATAGTGGATAAAATATTTATATATACACAATATTACATTTTTTTTTTTTCATACACATATTTCATAGACTTTTCGTCTGTATTCGATTACACACCATTTTCTTTTTCTATCCCTTATTTATTTTCATCCATCCAACTACCTTCTCACCTCTCCACAATTCTCCCTTCCAGTTAACAATCAACCCCTTCTTAATCCAGTATATAAACTCAATTTGAAAATTTATGAAACTAATCAACCATCAATGTCCGAACGCACACATATATAGATCAACAGTACAGGAAAATAAATAAATAAATATATATACATATACAAATAAATAAAAATAAAATCGTGTAATAAATAATAAAGTTTATATTCTTTCAAGCAAACTATAAAATAGGGCCTAAAAAGAGAGCACTTTTTAGACTAGAAATGAAGTTTAAATTAAAACTTTACAAACAATAGGTACAAATAAATTACATAGTATTTGTATATAAAAAATATAATTGTAAGAAATAAAATTTAAACTTAGTTTTCACAATAACACTTTTTCAGGCTAGATTTAGTTAGAGCCGTTGCTAAGATTAGGCACTGAGCTTGATAAAAAGGGAAAATTTTCTTTCTCTAAACTTTTTCCCCTCCGCCCGTCCTCCCCTGGTTTCTTTGCTTTTGCATATGACCATATTTAATCGTAATAAAAAACGGGAGTAAAAATGTTCTGATACATGCAGCATTTAGTTATAATACACCATGTAACAAAAACAAATTTTAAAGTTGTCATTTTTACTAATTGTTCTATTATACTTGGGTTCTCCATAAGTTCCCACATTATCAGGTTCTTAGCTTATTTATTTGACTTGTAAGTATTGTTGAACTTTATATAATAACAAATAAACCTGATAATTGAAATGAGATTTTAACTATAACTACACAATTTTTATAATTTTCAAATAAAGGTAAATTGAACCTTTCGCTGTATCAAACCCTTCTCCGAACGGTTGAAATGACATGAAATATATACAATTTTTAAAATATTCCAAATAAATAAATAAAAATCACTGCGACCTTTGTTTACCGACGTATCCTTTAGCTGTGAAGGTCGTCCATATCGCTTTGAACCTTTGAGACAGCTGCTGGAAATAATTGCTCCTACTTGTGGTTAAGCAGTTTTCTCGAATTTCGCAACAATTTCTATACCCCTACTTAGTTGCTTTTAAACCTTTAAGTTTCTAAAGCACAGATTAATATATGTTTAATTCTGCTATGCTGGCATGGCTCTAAAAACTATTTAGTATTACCTTATATGTGTTAAATATTATATATTGCCTCATTTGAATTTAAAATTTGGGTATATGAGCTATTGATAAGTCTACTCAGAGACGTTTAGAGGAGAGAATTCATCCTGATTAAGATTATATCAATTGAAGTTTTAAGAAATCCTTTCAAATAAACATTAAACCCATTAGTTAAAATAGTTTAAACTGATCATTCCTTCATTTATTTTTTAAATAATCAAACAAGCGTTTGCTTCCACTGCTTCTACAATGTTCATTCTCATTTATTTATTGCAAGAGAATTATACTTCACCAGTTACTTTACTGGCGTTTGTGAAAATAATTTTTAATCCTTTTTACTTATCTAATTAAAACTTGAGTCTATAGAAAGAGTTTTCCAGAATCCTTCTGAAGCAAGAGTTCTTTTTCACCTCAATTCGATGTTCAATAAATAGTCTGTCTTGGCGTCGGGGGGGGCGGATTATGCCATGCAGCGGCCCCTAGATAATGCAAATCTAGGGGCTTCTCTCATGTATTCAATTCAACTTATTTTATTGCATGAATAAAAATATAGCCACGGTGAAGTCAAGTATAAAGTTAATATCTAATTTGTGATATAGCTATTCTGTATATTGATATAGTCTATGTGATATCATCCTGTTCATTTCAATACAGGTTTTATAATAATAAATCAAATTTATTAGTTAGGTTAGGTAAGTAACATTTCATTTAATTTTATACCAACAACAAATTTTAATATATCGGTAATAGTGAGCCTATGTCATTTATTAAAACAAATTCATAGGTAATTTTTTATATTTATTTTTGATTTTATTTAGACAATTGAGATCTATTGAACTTATAAATCATACTGCTTTATGATTTTTAAGTTCAATAGATGGAACAACACAGTCCTTAATAATTCCAGATAACAAACACTGAGTGAGATTCCGAAAATACTGACTGTTTGTGAAGTTGAAATTTTTATCAATAAAGTTGCTCTGTATGAGCTAGTAACTCCTGAACCAATACAGCGAACAAACATTTGCTGTGTAAGCCCAAGTCAGCTTCAGTAAGGCCAACCACCATTTTACTGAAAGAATGATTTGTTAGTACCAAAGCTGAAGACTTCAGGAAAAATGTTATCTATTTGTTAAAACTTTTTTTATTCTTAACCATGATAAAAAGAATAATTTATCTTGAAAATGTACACAAACACAGATATTATAAAGATATAAGTAGAAGAAATAAGTATTTTATACAGACGTGAGAATATAAGTAGAATGTAACATAAATGATAATAAAATATTAAACCTAAAAATAAATAATTATAATCTAATTCTTTTAAATGTAAAGTTAAATTGGCAATTATCATTATTATTTGATTCCATTGTATACAAATTAGCAACCAGTTATTAAATATTTATTGATTAGTTTTGTCTTAGAAACCAAATTAATGAATTCGTTGCTCAATGCTCAGATGAGAGAGACTTGGCTTATCGAATCTGTTGAGAGGCATTAAATGGTGCAATGATAAAGTCAGTGACAATACCTGATGACTACTCGCTTCTGTTTTCGAAAACTGGAACTAATGACTTATGCCACATCGAATTCCTCTGTCATTACCAAACTCTTATCTTCCTGCCCTTCTGTAAACATAAAACATTCTATTCAATAAAGTTCCTTCTTTCTTTTTTTTTACAAACTGTAGAATCTTATTTCTCCCGTTGAATAGGTTCTTTCTAACCTGGAAAAAGTAGTCCGCTTAGGCGTATCTCTTTTGTTAAACACAATCCAATCATGTTCCCGTCCTGACAATTCCTCTCAATCTTTCTTGCTAATGTTTACTCTTACTCCTTTAGTACTGGAAAGATCAGCAGGAAATTACTATCTTTGTCCACTTCGATTTCTTAAAATCCTTCAATTCTGTTAATCATCTCTCAAAAATCCATAACCTCTACTTATCCAATACCCATTTCTTTAACTCTCCTCTCCCAAATTTATTATACATAAAAAACCTCTAACATACTACCACATAAGATGCTACTACTACCATTTTATATTCATCAATAATTTACCTCCTTCTATCCACGATTCCCAATCTTTTAAACGTAAAAAAAATACAAATTCATATTCCTGATATACTCCGTTATTAATTATAGGACAGTAGAGAATAATTTGCATAATAACGCATGTCCAAAAGTTTATTATTTTCCTATCGGTATTAAGAGAGTATTGTAATCCGATGATATTTTCGATGTGCAGTTTTCAACAGATCTAAGTGTTTCCTAGTCTCTTGAGTGAAAAAAAAAATGTTTCTGTGACATAGCTTCTTCTCTAGCTTGCCTTAAACACCACTCTTATCGTACTTGAACAGCAATAGACGAAAGTTGATTGGTTACCACATTCTGACTGACTGTGCAATTTGTGCATATATTTCTAGCCTTTGTCTATGCGAATTAAGGCACTGAGATATTCTTCGCAAAACTGGGAATCCGATTGCAGGTGATTTTTCTTTTGAAAAATATTTATGGATTTCGACATTTCATCTGTTCAATAGAGATGGTTGTTTTGAACAAAATGAAAAGGTTTCTTCCATATGAATAGGCGCAATTCCAATTTTATAAAATAAAAAAAATCTTGTTAGTTATAATCCTGACAAAATCTGCACTTTATCGCATAATGTGAGACTAATATTACAGTAAAAGAAGAGAAAATTTCCTCTCCAAATTGCACCCTGCATTAATTCCGTCCTGCTATAGCACAGTGTAGCCAACCCACTCACTGGCACGGGCCAATTAATCATCTGCTACAACACTGGCTGGGCTAATATACCACTAAATTTGCCTCCCCTCCTCCTTGACCAAAAAACGACAAAGGCTTCGGGATTGACACTGCTACAAGAACTGGCTTTGATATTATATTTAGCAGAACACTAATGCGTTTAAATTTATTCCGGACGGTTTAGCATACAACACGGACCAGGTGGTACTTATCTTATTCATCGTATGGAAAAAGTCGCTTGTAGTTCATGACTCACGGAGAATGTGTGCCACGCAGTCTTTGTCCACCTGGGCTCTTTATTATATAAGTTATCATTTGTCATTCAGGATTTAGTGCAACCTTTTCTAATGAAAATAAAGTTGACACATGGAAAAAATATCAAACAGCTAGAGCAAATATCCATTGCCACAATTTAAACTTTATAAAGGTACTTTTTTGCCAATCTCAAATCATTAACACTTCCACCGTGGCCTTTGGAAACTTTAATGCTCAAGGCATGAACAGTAATCCACCCACTTCGGCTTCTGATTTAGACCAATGGGAGCAATTCTCTTGTATTATAATATGTTGATTTTATAAATTATTTAATGTGGGAGAAATTTGATTTTCTATAACCCCACATCCTAGTGTATACCTCTACATAGGGCGATTATTGTCTAATGGAAGAGAAATTGAGTGGACAGGGATTTGAGGAATTAATTTTATGGTTCCGATGGTTCCATAAAGTTTCTTTTTCTTTCAACCATTTATGATCATCCCACGTTGAACAAAAGTTTGCTCCACCAATACAAAAAATCATGATGAGAGTGGAAGATGAAACAAGTTTTTGATGAAGAGTGAAGATGGTTTGCTGTTGATAGTTGTCTCAGACCTCCAAACCTAATGGGTGACTGAATAATTCACGAGAAACTTGTGATCTTTTATTGTAACCAATAAAATTAACCAAACAATAAATCCTATTTTGTACACCATTCATATTATCTTGGAGTAGGAAAGGTTAGACCAAAACGGAGAATTTTCTCCATTCAGTCTAAATGGGGTTCAAGAATATGGAAAAGATTCCTGAGGAAGACAGTTAGTTAGAAAGACATACCATAACTCAACAGATGAACAAACAACAATTCATCGAATCAACACCCGGATTGAATGTAAAGTATTCCAAGATTAAATTGAGGCCTATTCCTCAATATCTATACTAATAACTATATATTCTTTTCTGTGCATGTAGGAATTCTCTAAAATGAAGAAGCACATAAACATGCTATAAAAGCCTGTACTTTGCCTGGAATAAATGACGATCTTCATCATAATAAAATTTACTCATTAAACAAAAATAATTTAGAAAAGAAATCATTACCGAACCATGCCTGGTACAAACCATTAAGTACGAGTAGAAACTTCTCTGAACTTGAAGAATTCTTTAACCGAAGCCATCAAACACCCATTTCAAGATTAAGAAAGAACAGGGTATATTAAAACCCTGAAATTTATAAGTAGACAAAAGAGATACAGCGAATGCATTAAGTGCAAGACTGGTGAAGCATCCCCATCCAACATTCTAGACTGTGTAAACGTAACCAATATGACGTAACCTGTATGAAAAACCTAAACTTGTCATTCGTAAACTTGAGGAGAGCGGGCTTCTCGATTTGGTGTAAACCATGGCATGCTAATGCATAAGCATCACCACCACCAAAATATATTCTAGAAAAAAAAAATGGAGAGGGAGGAATCAAGAAAATAATCTGGAAAATGTCGTGAATATAACATCATTAAAGACATTTTAAATCAAATTTAATGGTATAGGGCTCTCTATCTAATGTTCTCATCACAGATTCTTTTGCTATTAATAGATTCAATCTGAATTATTTGACTTTTTACATTATTACTTTCCTTTGGTCCCTAGTATTTCAGATTTGAAGCGCTCTACCATTCAAGGTGCGATATCGTTTCAATTGGTTATTTTATGACGGTCCTTAAAGTATAAATTTGGCAGCTAATTAAATATCAAAATTATTTGAAAGATTATAAAAATATTTCTACCAGTTTCTGAAATACTGGAATATTTATTGGTATGGGTATCGTTTCCGCTATCCAAAGTACAAAGAATGATAGGATTAAATAAGCTCCACCCAGCATTATTAATACTTATATAAAATAAAAACTGATGTCATGTTCAACTGAATTATTGTCATTAGTTATGCATTGATTAACACTAAGGAGGTCGCAGGATTAACGCTGATATGTGTCATTAAGGTTCCTGTGGAAAATAAATCTCTCTGTAAATGCTATTCAATTTGAAACATGGAACAATGGAGATTTATTTGTGTTTATATATGCTAATCCCCAGCGTTAACATTGTATTATTTGTTACTCGGCCTTTCACTCGAATAAATTATTCCTGTATTTAATGTCAGGATTAATTAATTAATTAACGGTCATTCCTTTGAATGTTTAATGCATTTCGCAGCAAATTAATTGGCCTTTACACGACATGTTTTTAAAAGCTTTTATCTTTTTTAAAGTAAAACTATATATATATATATATATATATATATATATATATATATATATATATATATATATATATATATATATTAGAGATTATTGGACATTTTATTTTTAATTCTGACAAATTGGAAGTTTATTTGCACAAATATATATCCGTTGAAAAAACCTTACTAAGCTGAGAGATGGCTATAGCTTTCGTATTATTTCGAAAAAGTCTGTACTGAAAACATTTATTAGAAGGTGACTATGGTAAGAAAATGCCTTGTGTATATATAATATTAAAAATGTCTTTTTTAATATTATATATATATATATATATATATATATATATATATATATATATATATATATATACACAAAACATAGAACTAAAACAATTTTTTAACATTTTGTTTACGTTTGAAAAAATTAAATGATTTGCAGTTGACGTCCGCATGGTATATGTCTATATGTTGTATATATCATATATATTTATATGATGGTATATCTAATCTAATTATGGATTGATAAATTATTTGCCACTTCAATAATTTATCAATCTCTAATTTGAATGATTTGCACTCATCACCAGAGCTAATCACTTCAGAAATAATTAGGAATCAACCCTTGCCTGGCTGTAAAAGGACGTTATCCCTGAACCATGAATATAAATAGTCAAACTCTTTCACGAGGTTCTTTGAAGCATTAATTCACGAACTAGTTCTCCACCACCTCCTCGGTGCAATAAACCGCCTGAAACTGTCAAAGATATTCTTTATGAGAAATGTATTCTGCAAAAGACATATAGCTCCGCTAAAATTACCATAGAATTAGATCTTTAAGCATTCTCAAATTCACCTTAGTCTGTAAATCAAATTTATTATCGGCACTTACTTGATTTGTGAACTTGGAGTAGCGGAAATGAAAAAGAAACATATCAAGAAAACTACGGCATGAAACAATAGAGAGTCTGTTGATCATGAAAGGGAATAAGCGGACGATGTTATAACATTATTCATTTGATTTATATTATTCATATTTTATTCAAACTGCCTATTGTGTGATATTTACCTGTGTTTATGTAAATGAATAAAGGTGACTCAGACCAATGGAAAAGAATGAAGGTGCTAAAAAAGGGGATCCCATTAAACCAATAAGCACTCTCCTAGGTGTAAGCGTGATTTGAATATTTTTTATGATGCACAATACAAGCCCATATTTGTTTTATAAAGTCATTAATCATAAAATGTATCCTAAAATTTTTAAACTTTTCCATGATTAAATATGGGAGACGAAGCACGAAAATTTGGGGGAAAATGTCTGTAAAGTAAAAAAAAAAAAAGCTATAAGCTTGAATAGAAATTTGAAAGAGATTTAAATGTTTTTTCTCGTTGGATCTAGTAAAAATATATTCACTGTGATGCAGAAAACATTATAACACATTTTATGGCAAAAATATGTAAAACATTTTTATAATAAAGAATGAAATAGATTTTAAAAAGGTAAACATTTCAGTTCATTACAGTTTCTCAGCGAGGTGAACTAAAAATTATTGAATCTTGACTGTAGTTAGCAGGAATTTCTTTCTAATGTTTTATCGAAAACAATTAGGTATTTTTGGAAAACGAGGTGGCCAAAAAGTTTGTCCGACAAGAACTACAGTGACAAAACTGCATACATATATTTGTGTCTTTTACAAGATCAGAATATTACAATCAGTATATCTAATGAAATTTCTCGAGCTCACTCTCACACAGTGAATAAAATATATATATATATATATATATATATATATATATATATATATATATATATATATATATATATATATATATATAAGTTGCTAGGTTCAGTTGCAAATTGACAACGCCTTCTAATCCTAAAACGATTCGGTCTATCTTTAAAGAGAAAATTCAATGGTTTATTTATTTTTTTTACGATTAAATTTCTTGTAGGACAGATGTAATCGTATCCTTGTTCAGTGTTGAAGTTAGTGGAATTCAAAGGAGAGACGTTTTCAATGAATCGATAAAATTAGGCCATCGATTACTACGAAGCTGATGACGTAAAAACTTTGGTCGTTGATCAATCTCAATTCTCTGAGGCGTATTCGTACACTTCCTTTTGTAATATGACGCGCATGGCCGTGACGTTTGAACTATTCCAAGATCTTGCAGATTGTGTATGTTTCCGGTAAGCAAACCAAAGCAGACTTGCGTATGTAGTACATTTTTAACCACGTAATATTATCAGCGTTTCGAAACGATTTATAAAAAGTATAAACTACTTTAAATTTTGAAAAGATTTCAACCTAAGGTGTTCGGATCAAAATAATGTTTAGGACGTATGATTTGGGTTATGATTTAGTTAGCCTCATCTAACGAATCATATGCTATATGCTATAGTATCTTACGAATTATTCACTATTATGAAAAGTTTTTTTACATATAAGAAGAAGAGGGATATCTCACGGGACAAAGTATTCCTAATTCCAGAGGCCGAATACAATTATGCAAAGTTATTGTATTGTACATAATTCCCGAGTGCGAGTACGATCCTGTCTATGGCAGAAAATTGTATACTCTATGAGACTCTATAAAATGGATACTTGGTCCTACAATGACATCGGAGATAACCTGGCGGTTGAACGTGAGTTCTGACCAAATCAGATGTTGTATAAGTCACGAAACATCGAATGAACACAGGATCCTTCGTGAGATGTAGTGTTAATGTTTTGTTTTTTAATATGCATAATGTATAACGGTATTCATATAAAGACCTCTGTGTGTGTGTGTGTGTGTGTGTGTGTGTTCAAAACATCTTAATATTAGTTTTTAAATAATTTTGAAGAACCGAAAAAAATTACCAGGTAATGAAAAGTTTTATTTACAAGAATTTTCGTCTTCAAAATAAATAAAGTTTCAAGCTCTTTACTTTAATGATTTTATTTATTTACAATTTTTTATAAAATTAATACTTATAAAACTACTGATAATATTATGCATTTTATTTTATCATTTTCATTTATCTTTTTCAACTGTTCAAATCTTTATTTTTACCTGAAAATGTAGATAACCATTAACAATTAACTATCTGAAGAGATACAAATTATGATAAATCACAGTTAGATTTTCTCTTTTTTCTCTCATTACCATCTCGAATCCTTAGCTTTGAGTATATATTGAGTATATATGAGATATGGTATAATGTATAAATAAAGGATGTATATATATATTATATATTAACTTTTTTTTTTAGGTAAAACCGTAGAAGACAAAGTTCTCAAGCAAGATATTGGAAGCAATTATTATCTCGTGCCCATGGACCCATGACATAATGATTCCGTAGAGTAAGCAATAAATAAAATAAATAAGTAACTTTATTGGCGGCCCCGGGGAGCCACATCTGGCTCCTATAAATTTCCAACAAATGACCCCATAACTTGTAAATAACGAAATCGGAATAGAATATTTCCTCTTGAATGAGATTTACATTCGATGCGGTATACTCACGGCGATAATAAATACATATTGATCATTGTAGTTATTGGAAGGTTAGAGCCATAGAAAAAAAAAAAAGTCAATCTCATTTATGGGTCATACGGCCCTGGAAGGCAGAAGGGAACCAATGGCGCCCTTGGACGGGTATTATGCGTCAATTGCGCACCACCCTATTTTGTGATTCAAACCCATTTGTGGATATCTCCTTCAGTCACTTTACCTCTCCTGTAAAGTATCATTTATAAGATGCGATAAATTGGGGTGGTATGGTTAGATTACCCTCAACGCATAAAAGTTTGGATACTACTCCACTCATTTATTAGCTATTTTCTAGCGATATTGTTATTTATTTACCTATTTATAAGAATGGAACATATTTATGGCCACATTACTATTTAAAATCTGCTAAAGCACTAATCAAATACTCTGATAAGGAAAAAAAGTACATATAAATTTAAAAAAAAAATACAAAAGAAATACATATAAAACATCTAAAAAATAAAATAGACAAACAAAACCACAATTATAATATAATTATATAAGAATCGCAGTGCAATATGTCTCTTGGCTACCTCCTTAGTAGTCTTCTGGGCGGATTTTAAGGGTTCGATCCTTTAATGTAACCTTCCATACATCTGACATGCTCCAGGCTTTATTGGATGCTGATAATTAATAATTATATCTACTAATAATACAATCATTTGTGTATGAACGCGGGGACGATTAAGCTAAAATAGGTTTACCAATCTCTATTTTCAAAAGTTTTGAAATAAATTTCTCACCCTCAAGTACTTCAGTTCCTCTCTAATCCAAGAACGAGGGGTGCAGGATAATCGATCGAAAAAAGTCATGGAAAACTTATTTTTTTTTTTTTAATCTTCTGAGTCCAAAAAAGTTTTAGGGTCCCTAGAATACAAAAAATTGATTAAGAAAAATGTCAGTTATGATCTCTTAATTTTACAAACTACTGAACGATTTTTGATGCAATGTCCTGTATATTTAGGGGTATTTGTATGTATGTAGAGGTCTTTGTAGGTATGGGTATGTAATGTATATAGGGTATTCAGATTAGTGAGGAACTCAAAGATTTTCGAAATAACAAATCTTCTAGGGCGGCATCGGCAACTGCGGAAATCGGTTGACTGTTATTTTCAATTAACAGCAATTTTTTTTTTCTGGTTTATATCATATCAAAAAACGTTTTAACATAATAAACTGTACTAGTGTAAAAATAATACATATAAGAGTTCTTTGTTTTGATATTTTCATGAAAAGGTGTGAATTTATATTTAAGTTATATGAAAAACAGAAATTGATAAGTATAAAACCAATTTTAAAACCGTTGAACTCCACTTAAAATTAAAAAAAAAATGGCTGAGGACCTTGCCCCTTTCAATCATTACAATTGAGGAAAGCGTCAAGCGTCAAACGATAGAGGTTATATGCTTCTTTATTTTTCAAACACTATTTACTCTAGGCATAACTAGTTCAAAAATTGTCCTTTTTTTTCAATCACGATTAGGTGGGTTCTATCTTCAGCTTTCGTTAAGATCCATATTTCACGGTATACGTCAATATTGATAAGGGTTTCATAGAAAATTTTTTTTTTGTTTTTTTTAGTATGACATATTGCAGAAGGATTGGTGGAAAGATCCAAAGCATTGTTGACGTCATTAAATTGTATTCAAGACCAGCCAACTGCTGAGAAAAACTCGCAGCTCGGCTGAAGTGCCAGTATATGAACCATTTGTATGATTTGCAGACTGTGAAGATGCGGCTCGAGGTACATTTTCATGGTAATTTATGTCAATATTGAGCTAGGTTTTATGGGTTCTGCTAGGAAGCTCTCCCGTCGCTGCACTTTGCATTATAGATTCACTCCCGACAAGAGAGATTGGTGATTTTTTCAGTCCTGGTTAGAGCTCATCAATTATCGGATACACAAATAAAGTATTCTCTAAAGTCTTTACAGTTCTTAACTGTGAAGACAAACATTGACGTTATAATTTAGGTGTGGTTGGTCAATTAATATCTCATTTGATCTTAATGAGGTAAAAGGCAAAAAATGTTTATCACTAAACAACCTAGCTTTCCTATTTGAAATCAGGCCATTTAACAATCTTATTCAATGCAAACAAACTGGATTGGACTAGAGTATTGATAGAGAACAACATTCATGTTTATAAATTAATAGCATTCTTTTTTTCCTCATTGGGGTAATTATGATATTTTAGAATTTATAATATACTTAATATGAATAACAGTGAAACACTTACTTATTATATAAATGAAGAAGCTAACAGACAAATGCAGAATATGGCAACAACTGACTTTCCCAGCAATACAAGGACCATGAAAGATTAAAGATAATAGTTCCCTTTTCATAACCTAAAATATCTGGAAAAAAAAAAAAACTTTGCAGTATGTACTACATGGTACTGCGCCTTCTCGATGCTTGGTAAAACATTATTTCCTTTTGCAGTCAGACGATATGCTAGTTGTCAATTCCTTATTTGACAAGTGTGAATTAATACTCGAAAGAAAAAAAAGTTACCTATATAAATCTTAAGTTTTGAGCTGTCAATTTAAGATTTTTACGTTTGTTACATTAATCATAAAAATAAAAATCTTCCAATACTTCAAAGGGTTTAGTCACAAAATCGTCTGAAGCACACCCACTTCAAAAGAGAAGGAACTAAATTTTATTAAAATGTATATTCTTATTTTTAAATAATCATGGATATCAAACATCAGATAATTTCGAAATATCGAAATTGTTTAGATTACACACTTCAGAATTTATATTATTATCTTGTCGCACTTTTTCATTGGGGTTTTAGAAGATTTAAATGGATTACCAGAAAAGAAAATAGTTTTTGAAAAATTAATTTAAAATGAATACTAATGTGATTCAGCTTGTATTTTGATTTTCGTAATATTACATTTTTTTGGTTGGATTTCGAAAAAAAAATGTAAATACCCAAATTCAATGGGAAAATACTTATACATACATTATGTAGAAATGTCTCTTGAAAGTGGATATACAAAATATTATGAGATATTTTAAAAGACATTATAATGTTTTATTTCATTTTTTTTTCTTTTATCATTTAACCCCAAAGAATTTGTAGCAGCAAAATATATCCATTTTTTAAATTATTACTTTGTAAAAATAATAATTTTAACACATGTATGAAAAATTGGTAAAAAAATCTTTATAAAAATGGTGAAACACTAAAAAGAAAGAAATATTTTTTCTTGCAATAGCATATTATTAAATAGCATAATGATTTATTGTTTCTTGATGTCGGTGCCAAGCCGCTCCACAACTCTTTCATTTCAACTATTAAGGTGATATAAGTTACTATATTCGTTTTTGACAGCAAAGATTAGCTTATTTATTTATTTAGTATAAAATAAAAGCTTTATTTTCAACTACTTACCTATGTTTATTTACTGCCTATTGAGTGTCTCACTGTCGGGACAGAGAAATGTATACTGTAAACTAAACTACTGAAATTATCGCGAGTGACAAGCTCAATCTCAAAGTTTTCATCGGATCCTGATCAAGGTATGTAAGTATTTTTTGAGCTAGCGGCTAAATCTATTTTTACACAATTTAAGCTCAAAATACTGAAAAAATGTTGTATTAAATGTGTTTTGATCGTTCCCATTGTTGGTATGCAACGATTTCCTGAACGAACGGCTCAAATGATTATTAAGTTTGATGCCTCAAATTACTCAGTGAGTTCCGGTGAATGTTTTGAATTAATTTGAACTCAAACTACCGAAAAAATATTTTAAGTGTTTTATATTAAGTATTGTGCTGTTTATGGTTCTTTCATATTATATCATGTGAAAGTTCAGATTATATGTAATAAAATATAAATCACCAATTTTTGAAAAACTAAAAAGTACTCTTTCTCTAAACGTTTATATCGGATCCTGATACAATCTATATGGAACCAATCCCCTTATGTACCCTTTAGATTAAAAAAGAAATCATTTAAATCGGTTCAATAATGGCAAAGTTATGAGTGAACATAAATTTAAATATCTGATGTGGACAACACATGACTTCCTTGTAGGCCTATTAAACTATAAATCGGTGGCTCAAAAAGTGATCCTGAATTTGGTTACTAGTTTCCGAAGTATCTCAAAAACAACACTCGGCGTCGCGACATCCATCTATTAACACACACACAAATAGGGAGGAAAACCAGTATTTTACACTAAATTTTAACACTTAAAACAAGTAATAAAAATATTTAGTTGGATTGGAAACCAAATTGCGATTGTAACCTTTATTACCGAAACATATGATTTATATATTTAATTTAAATATAATTGTTGATGTAAGCTTATTATGACCTTCAAGTAAAGTACCGTTTTCGGCTCACCAATTTTAACCAAAATATAGTAAATACATTCACATCAATATAAAAGTCCTATTTACCAAATTTGAGATGTTTTACATTATATTTTAATATAATTTTTGATGAAAGTCTAATATGACCTTCAAGTAAAGTACCGCTTCCGGTTTTCCAATTTAGACCTAAATCTAGTATGTTATTTAAATTAATATATAAGTAATAAATACCAAATTTGAGAAGTTTTGCAAAGTATTTTAATATAATTTTTGATGGAAATCAATTATGACCTTCAGGTAAAGTGCCACTTCCGGTGATTAAGCAGTGACCAAAAGGGGGGGTTTCACAACTAGATTTTACAACAATCCTAAATACAAAATTTCAACTTTCTACAGCTAACCGTTTTTGAGTTATGCGAAATACGAACGAACGTACGTACAGACGCCAGGACGAAACTAGTCAAAATGGATTCAGGGATGGTCAAAATGGATATTTCCGTTAAAATCTGAAAACCGAAAATTTTCGCGATTACAATACTTCCTTTACTTCGTACAAGGAAGTAAAAAACGTTTTCGTCGGATTCTGATAAAATTCGTAGGCCATCCTGAGAGGTAAATTCTTTTAATTTAAAAAATAATCATAGGAATCGGTTCAAGAACGACGAAGTTATTGAAAGTGTATTTTCAACATAAATTGAACATAATGTCAAACTGATAACCTCCTTTTTTGAAGTCGTTTTAAAAATAGAATACATACAATAGTCGAAAAATATATTTCGTAAAAATTATTTCTCTGAATTCTAGCAAACATTTTCAAAAACACGTTGGTGTTTCTGGGAGAGACCTTTTAAGGTGAATGAACTCGATTCTTGTAGTAACCAAGTGGCTTGTACTTGTAATTACGTACAGCAGACACTTTTTTAATTAAATTATTTCTTAAAATAAAGTTTTTTGCTGCCAAGCCCTTCTGGTATGTTTTGGTATGTATTTATGTAACTAACTCTATGATTTGCAATTAACGAATTAAATACACAGCCATTTAAATTTTAACAACATCAATTAGGAGTTTAGTGAAATTGGAATAACTATGAATCTGAATTTATAATGAGATCCGATTAGAGTTGTAGAAAGATGTAGAAAAACTGTTTTCTCACATATAGCATAAACTGAAAAAAATTATACATAATAAATGAAAAATTCACCGTCATAACCCTCTCGTTTGGGGTCTTTTCCGTTTCGGGTACCGCAGTTACTAACCGGTGATTTATGTGATCACTAGTATAACATATGATGCTAAAGTTTAGGATATTAATAACGTATGCAATGGACCAACAAAAATAAACATTTATTTTTATTGTTAAACCATAAATTAAATATGCAATATAAAAAGCTTTAGATAGTAGTATAACATATTCTTCTTCTACACCTCCAAAGTACAGACGAAACTCTCTTGATGGAGAAGATCATATAGTGTCCAGTTGGATACAGTTTTCTATGAGGAATGACACCCTGATCCATACAATAACGAACAAAACTATCCTCGGTATTAAAATCAGTAAAAAGTGCAGAGAAATTCATTTTACCCGAATTGAGAACTTTGGAATGTAAAAAAAACAGGTAACGAGGTTAATTGGTGATTACAACAAATGTTTAAAATTAAGCATACAAAATAATAGACATTATCACAGAAATCACTGGTTAGTAACTGCGGTACTCGAAACGGAAAAGACCCCTCGTTTGATCTCACCCAAACATAAAAGAGTTCCTTCGTAATTAAAGCCACCTTACCCGCAGCTCTGCTGATTTACAATCAGTCAAATGCGGCCAAATGGGTACCTTTCACCCGATCTGTGTTCTCCCATCAAAGGTTCGGAGCATGGAATTTAGGGTGAATTTTCATGTTTTTAGAAGCAGAAATAAACAATGGAAACCTTCTAGCTAACACTTTAAAAAATATATATGCTGGCATATTTACAAAGGTGGCCCCTAAAGATAAAAACCTAAGGTTTTTTTTTTTTCAAATTACTATAAAACGTATCCATTCTTCTCTTAATTAATCATAAAGACCTGAATTGATTATCATAAGTAATGATAGTATTTTGTGGCAAATTAAAGAACTCAATAATAATGACAACTTTTGTTCTTATTTCATGAATCTTCTTCTTGATTATTTCTAATGTTAAGATGCCGACTTAGTAGATCCCGATGAAAAACGTCCCTGCGATTTGTGAACGATTATCCTTAAAGACCTTTCCCGTTTAACTGAACAAAAAATTAATCCATCACTAGGACGAACAGTTATTACGATAGGAATTAGTACCTCCCTTTTGAGAGATATTTCAGCAGTCTGTTTCAGCCATCATTATACAAAGTTGCAACACACTATGACCGCGTGAAGTCATATCCATCGCTCATAGCCTTTGGAATTGTAGATGGTCGGTGATTTAACGCTACAGCTCACGGACTACTAATGCTCCAATTGTGCAAGCCTACAAAGTTTACAGCCTATAATTGATGATTTGACCGCAAATCTGCATTTACCTCCATCGCAGCCTATTAATATTAAAAAGTTAAAAAAAGAGAACTATGAGTTTTTTTTTTAAGTTTCAGATTTATACTACTTAAGATTTTACAACTCCGAGGTAAATAGATAAGTAGTTTTAGCAATCGCTTTTAACTAACTACTATAAAGGTTACGTTTTCAACCATTAAGACCTATTCGAACTATTTCTTAGAAGTTAATACACAGTTAAATTTATATAAAGCTTTCTCTTAAGTTGGTTACCATTCTGTTCTTCTCTGTTATATTAATATAATGGCTATACATAATTTCGTTAAGGAACTGACACAAACGATCAACTTAAGTTTTAGGTGGATAAAGTAAAAACGTCTGCCAAGTAAATCTATTAAGTTCCTTCGTCATTTCAATCGAGTTCAATAATTAGCTTTATTTCAAGATCTGTGATTTGTCGTTCGAGAATAAAATCCGCGGTACGTGTCGTTTTTTAAATATACGCATGCGTAAGCGATAAAATTTGATAAAATTTATAATTGACCGTTATTACACCACTCCTTACCTTTGGAACAAGTCAGATGAGCCCCTTTCGAAATATAGGTGTCAAGAAAAATATGTTTGCGCATGCGTAATAAAGGAATTAGTTTGAAATTTGATAAGATTGATACTGGAACATTTTTACACTATACCCCATCTTTGAACAAAATCAGACGTGCCGTTTCCGAAATATAGATGTGTCAAGGAAAATACGTTTGCGCATGCGTAAGTGAAGTAATTGATGGAATTTGTAAATTGTAAATGGGCCATCTAGGTAACAAACCGACAATCTCTGAAAAGTTGATCTATATCGGATTAAAGGTAGTATGTATAACTGCTCGTAACATGGATTTGGCTACAGACACACGAAACCAAATTTATTCCTTGATGGCTAAAACGCGAGTACAAATGTTTGATTCTGAGGGCAAATATTGTTTTTACTTCCTGCATGAATGATATTCATCTTCTCTACTATTTGTAGTGAGGAATTAATAATAGAAATTAGTAAATTTTATTTGGCCGGACAAAATTTCTCCAATGTTATTATATGTTAACATCATTGCGTTTATTTTTACTTACGCAATAATTTTGTTACAACCGTGGTAACATATTTCCTTACTATTTTGGTTAAATGTTAATAGTATTCAGGAGTTTAATTCTATCATGTAGGAAAATGCATAAGTGAATAAGTTTAAATTGGTATAAACTTCCATACGCCCTTAATCAAGTTTCCAAAATAGTTTTCTCCTTAAGAAAACCTTCGTCCTTATAGAATATTAACAAATTTTGAAGTAGATGTTCCACTCCCACATAATAAAATAAAAATTTGCAGTATGAACATAAGTAGTTTTTCTTTATCAAATAACTAACTTCAACTTTTATTTTATTTATCAGTAGCTAATTTATTTAACTAACAATCGTTAGTGTTAATTTCCATTTTCATAGTGCCATAAACTCAAAAAAAAAAAAAATATATATATATATATATATATATTTATTTATTTATTTATTTATATGTATATTAAAAAATAAAAATTACCAGCAAACATGCACCAAAATATTAAAGAGAATAATACACTCCGGTTGAAGAATTAGCTATAAGAAATAGGAAGAACTTCAACTCTATAAACATCGCTGGGTGATGTTTAGTCTCTAGTCCGTTTATCTTTTCCTAGCCACCTTTTGTTTCTCCTATTTAAATATAACGTTCTTTCCTTTGTCCTCCATTCGTAAGGCTGCGCACACTCAAGAGTCACAAAATAAAATAAAAATAATTGTGGAATAAATAAAATTAATACTAAGTAAGGTAAAAATAAAACAAATTTAAAATATTGTTTAGTTGCACGCCTTTTACGTGCAAAATAAACTTCAGTAATTTGGTAAAAAAATATAAAATGTAACTAAATAATATAATATTAGTATAATATAATTTAATAATATCAACGTTGTACGTTAGCTTCAATTTTTTTTTGCTAAGATACTTTGACTAACAAGAGGATTGTACGATGTGTACGTCGCCGATTTTGATCAAAATTTGTTGGGTGATTCTACATTGAAAACAAAGTTGACCCATATCCTTCCATTTCATCAAATGGGCTTCAGGAACTGAGAAAAAAAATAAAACTTGCAGAAAATGCTTTATTTTAGATCTCGAGTTTGAAGAATGATATCGACATACCTTTTTCAGCTAAACATTTGTTTTTTAGATAATACTAAAGAAAAAATATAAACATTATGAAATAATTGATTTTTGGTCAGATTATTTAAAAAAGTGTTAAAATTAATAAATAAACTAACCACATAGATTTTTTATACCAAAAATGATTGCATAATTGGATTCAGCACATCAATAAACCCTAATATTGGAAAAATTATGGAAAATAAAAAAACATTTTAGTCCTGAGTGTGTTCAAAATGTTAAAGTCACAAAATTACGTTTAGGTTTGAAGCTCTGTATCTCCTCTTCAGTTTACCCGATATAGACGTTCTTGGACTTGTTAAAAAAGGAGAGTTTCTTCTTTAAATACATACAAAAAACTGTTGGATTAACTTAGATGGTCTGTATAAAAAAAAGGCGGGTTCAAACAAAATTGAACTTTTTTGCGGTTCTAAAACACGTAGGAACATCACTCTTAAAGAAAATTGCGTAATTTAAAAACCTTTACCGATGCCCCAAATTTGGTTTGAATTATTCAAAGGATTCATGAATTATGAGCGATTATTTAAATCTTTAAAACTTTATACCCATGGAAAAAATTTTAGACCAAAAATTTTTATTTTTAGATTCGCTCGAAAATTTGAATATAGGAATTTTTCAGTGCTAAAACCAAATCAGTTTTAAATAAAAACATTCTGTTAATAAACTTCACTCCGCAAAGATGATCGTTACCATTACATATAAATTAATACACACTTCAGGTGGCTCTAAAATTCAATTATTTCTTTTTAAAAAATTGGATCACTAAAATTTACTATTTCTGGATCACTAATAATGTCTTATTTACTCATAAATATGGCCTAAATGATTCTTATCCACGTACATATTATAATATAAAAACATTATTTGTGAACAAGAAATAGCAAATAGCTTCAATAAACCACTATAAATATTATCGTAGACAAAAAAATACGAAAAAGTAATATTAAATATCAGTGAGACTAAATTTTTTGAACTGAAATTATGAAATTTTGGAGTGTTCTGGCAGGTCTATTGAGTTATAGGGATAACGATCAGTATTATAATTGGACAAAGATATATTTTTTTACTACTATAATGTTCATAGCAGTGGTGTAAAAGTGTATATATACTATTTCTTTATCACAAATAATGTTTTTAATATTATGATAAACTGCAAAGAGGTAGAATATGTTTTATTTATTTTTTCAATTATTACGGGTTACATAACTGATAATTTGTTGTAAAGGAGTCTCCTGTAGTAACACTTATGTAGTCCATGTTTAATTACTTTTTTCATTTAATTACGAACATTCAAATAAATTATTTTTATTTTTATAATTAAAAATGGACTACAAGTAAGTATCAATGCTTACTACAGGAGACTCCTTTGCAACAAATTATCAATTATATAATCCACAATTGAAAAAATAAATAAAATATATTCTAGATCTTTGCAGTTTATAAAATTTCTTAAAATGAATTAATCTATACACTTTTACTAACACTAAGTCTATTGACATACTTAAAAAAGATTATAGCAAGTTAAATATTATGAATATTATTATGAATTATGAATAAACTTTTTATTTTTTAAATAAGTAAAAGAAATTCAGATTCCATTGGGGTCCTTGTTGGAAACCTCTCTTATTCTAGCTCTATTACCTATGATTTTCTTCTCCTTCACGGGATTATTTTTCCTTCATATTGTTAGCCCTTTCCCTTACTTTTTTTTTTCTGATTTTCATTTATAATTCAGAGGGCAGGGAAAACTCAGAAACATGAGAGGAGTACACAAGGAGTTAATTTTAAAACAAGGAAAAGTTTCTGAAAACTTTGAATAACTGTTCTGACTACTGTGCAGCTAACTTCTACTTCTACCACAGATAATGTTTACTCATTTCAATACAGCAATTTCATTATTATTAACGATGGATATACTTCGTAGTATATTTCCATAAAAGGAAGTGAAATAAAAAAATTATAGATGGTCCAATTAAAATAATTACATACCATATGTTTTTCAACCCGTTTCATTTATTTTATTACTCTTATTTCCGGGAATTTGTTTCCAACCTTGTAAAATATTTCTCCTTCTCCCTCCTCAGTTAATTATCAAATTATTTCATAGTTTATATTTATCCATTTATTATTACCACTGATCATGGCAACTGGTTAATTATTTAAATTAAGCAAAATAACAGGTACTTTAGAGGAAGCCATTTTGAAAATTCGGCATTTCTCTCCTGTCAGACCATTCCAATGAGGATAAAACCTAGCTGATATAAAATACAATTTAATAGTACACTGATATATGCAGTTTAATCAAAATCATCAGAGCCATTTTCGATAAAACTGTAAAATCCATGATACAAATTGGCACTTTCGGTAAATCCGATACGCTGTATTTTTGCTAATATTGGTCCGATTTAGATAATTGTTTTTTTATTTGTAGAGAATTTTATTACCTCTCATATGATTCCATATATAATTAACCATAAAATGTATATATGATTTGAGTTATGCACAAATTAAACTTTCTTTTCATCATAACTTATTTTCAGTGCATTTTCTCGTTGTTATAATACATATATAAAAAGTAAAAAGGATTGTAGATAAAGACTTCAGATAAGTTCACCAAATCGTTAGAACCGTTTTTGAGAAAAGGTGTAAAATCGATGATATAAAGTGTTTCCGGTTAGTCAATATTGACAAAAAAGTTGTTGTGACATCACAAGCATATACCTATCTTAAATACGTAATTTCAGTTTCGTACAACTTTTCGTTGTTGAGCTAGGTTGTTCACATATACACAGACACACGGACAAAGACCATTTTGTGAGACTTGCTAATTTGGACTCAGAGGGTCTTCAAACGTGTATTTCAGTTGAAAACACCAATTCAAAATGATTCACGACCGCAATGTTTTCCCTTACTATGCTATACTACGGTAAGGGAAAGTAAAAATTATTTGGCACGGTTAGGCTGAGCTTTGTTTTACTCATTTATATATATATATATATTATATATTTACATATATATTTTTTTTTATGTATAAAATGAATATTAATTTGTTTTATTTGCTACGCTTTTTATTAAAACGTCAATGTTTTCTAAATAATTACAATTTTAAAAATATTTGCAGTATAAGGTTGAGATACGTAATCAATTTTTTTTTTTTTTTTTTTTTTTTTTTTTATGAAATCATTTTATATTTGTTGATTTTTTTAATTTTTACTTTTTTATGTAAATCGTTATATATATATATATATATATATATATATATATATATATATATATAAAACATAATATTATTTTCAACCCCAAGAATAACCTCGCTCTGATTAATAAACTCCCCGACAAGGGATCAGAAGGAGCAGTGGCTGTTATATCTAGCAGTTTACTGGCTTTGTTTCAGTTAATCTCCCTGGATCACACCTCTCTATATTAGAATATATACTATAAAGTTAAATTAGGAAATCCTAGTCGGTATCTAAATTAATCCAGGAATGGTTACAGAGTTCAGAACTGTATTAGACCAAGTTTTACAGTAAGAACATGAATTAGCACTGCCTGATGAACTGCCTGTTTTTTTTAAATTAGTGATTTTTTTAAAATTAAACCAATACATATTTAGGTACAAATAAGTATTTTTTTTTTAATTTCGATAAAAATGATATATTCTATATTATTAATTGTATTCAGTGTTTTGCATTTTATTCTACACTACATTAGGTAAACACTGTTATTTTTCTGTTACTTAACTGTGAATTATTATTATTATTTTTATTTATTATCCAGGTATCTTATTATTTAGTACAGTAATTATTTCCATATATAATGATGCATTTTTCGAAAGTATCTAAGCCAGTTGAAAATCACCCAACATGTTCACTTTTTGAGTTTAATGCTTTTATATTATTACAACTTTAAAATCATTTATAAAATATACAAAATAAAAGAATTATAAAATTTTGATTTTTATTTTATTTTATACAGTTAAGTATATTTTGTTAAAATTCCTGTTTTCAATATTAAACATTTTAATATAGAAAACCGAAATAGGAGATACGCACGACCTCTGCGCCGAGTAAAAACCCCTGCCAAAGTGGACGGCAAAGCGGGTTTGGTATACCTCAAGTTTGGGGGTTTGGAAGTCTAATATTGGTCAGGGGGTCTAATGGATCTTACTCGAATTTTCAAGTGTACCAGCTATGATATGATACGTCATCTGATATATTTTAGGTAATTATGTTACAATAAATTTAATACCCAGAAAGAGAGAGAGGAGTGAGAGAGGGTGATGGGGAGAGGAACACTTTATGAGGTGCTACCCATCTAAATATACTAAATACATTTTTTCTTCTCTATTATCCACATTAAAGCCTATAAACCTCAATATTAATAATGTTCAGATATCATTCATTAAAAATTATGAATTAAAACCGACCTAATAATTGAAATATTAAATTTTTAGCTAAAACATGTCTAATAATAATAAATAAATAAGAAATCAGAATATAAACAAATTCCCACATAAATAGTAAATTGCATATGAAATTAGATTAAAATTTAACAAATATTTATATATTTTATATGGTAAAATATTTTTTAGATTTATGATATATATATATATATATATATATATATATATATATATATATATATATATATATATATATATATATATATATATTAGAAGGATATAATATAATAATATTGATATCTTAAGGTCAGAAATACTTTTCTATTTTATTAATGTAGTTGTATATATAAATTTCACGACCTAAATTGAAAATGAAAAATATAACATTTTATATTATTTCGAATTCACAAAAATTAAAATAAAAAAAAAGTAGTTCAAAACCAAACAAAAAATAATAAAACAAAAATTCTCAATTAGGTTTTAAGTGCGACTTTATCCATTAACATTAATTTATTCAAATAATTGCTGAAAATACTTTTATAAAATATTTATAATTGAAGAAACAGCAATCAAATTTTGATGTGGCATTCCCATTTCAATCCATTCTCTTACTTTATTTAGTCATTTAGCTAACCGTATCATCTAACAGAATTGTCTCTTTTGACTTATTTAAACATTTCATTATATATTATATATAATATATAATTATATATATATATATATATATATATATAGCATTATGTAAATCGTTATATATATTACACTACTTTTCTGATTGTCAATGATTAATCAATTTTTGATTTATTATTACACCATCAATTATAAATACACATGGAGAAACTTGTTTTGTTATAAATTGTATTGTACTTTATAAACATAGGCAACGAAAAAAAAAAAAAACTTCGACTTTACTTTTAAACATGAATAAAAAACAAAATAAGCTTTACAAAAAGATTAAATGAAGAAGCATTCCCATAATTGTCTTAGAGTCGAGAAGATTAAAAAAAGAAAAGCTGCATAAGAATGAAAATTATGCAGCAGAAGTTTTAAGTTGAGCTCAAACCAACTAATCTCTTTCGTTTTAGAATCCTATTTAAGCGTCTAGAGCAACTATTATCTTCCAGATATATAAAAATAAACATATACTTAATATTATATATTTAACGTTTAACAAACATCACAAAAAAAATAGTAGTAGTAAAGTAAATTTTATTTCACAGTAAATAAAATACAATAATACAACAAAATTTACATAGACTTGGATCATCTAATCCGTTAGTCGGGTTACACCACGTAAAATAATAAACGTACAAATACAAAATATAAACTTAAACAGCCTTATTCAAGATACTCAAATTTAAAAAAAAAATATAGGACTCAAATTAAATTATGAACGTTTAGCAAGCGACAGTCTTCTCATTAAGAAAAGTTAATAAAATAAAATTTAATCTACAATATTTCTGAGATTGATTCTGCAATTTTAATGCAACTTTTCAGTAAATAAATATAAATAATGAAATATTATAGTACCTTAATACTCCCTCCCCTATTGTCTCTCATTAATGCATAAGACAGAAGTTGAGATGTGTAAAATGTTACGATTTTAGTAGAAAGTAAGTCTATGATATACAAATATATAAATGTCGGTCACTCCTGGTATATTCTAATTCATTATGCAAAGATGAAAATGAGACAAAGTAATTTAGATAAAGAAAATGTTTATGTTAAGATATTGTGTGATAATTAGTAAATTTAGTTGAATAAAATTAAATAATAATTAAAATCCGATTTAAAATGCTACACATCTAGAATTTACCCCGAAAATAATCCGAAATTTCAAAAGTATTCTTTACAACTTCTGAAATTATTTATGGTGCTTTATGGTGTTTCACTGAATATAATTCAATGAATGCCAATTTATTTAATGGTCTTCCAATGACCACATATTAAAAATGTTTTTGTATATAAATAAAAATGTCGTTGTAAGCTCAATTAAAAAATGTATTTTTGTTAGAACAAAAATTAGTCAAGGATTAGGTTATACATAAAAGTCCCCAAGAGGTTATTTCTATCAAATGTTACTGGTAGATCAACTATTATTGGCCCTTATTCTTGAGGGCCGGCAGCTCATCGGAATGATGGGGGTACAACTATTAAAATTTCTGTCGTTAGAAATATTGAGTTCTACATGTTTCAATCTGGATTTGCGAATTATGAATAGATGTATAGAATGTATAAATAGATGAATGTGTGAATACATGAATAGAGTGTATTCGTAGTTAGGAAACAGTGGAATCTAATGATCAACTTCAGCTAACTTTTTTTCATTGTGAAACAAAACTGATTACCACAACGTCTTTAAAAATTATTATTGCATTTATAATTGTATAAAATTTTGAAAGTCTGTCACAAATATAAAATGGGTAATTATCCTGATTTACACAACTTTTCGAGATTTAATTTTGTTTTCATCGGCTATTCATAATTTACATTCAGTTTCCAATTTTGCTTGACTTTTGATAATTTGTATACTTATAAAGTATATTTTAATAGATCTCCATTGAAACAAATAAAACAAAATAAAAAGATACAAAACCTAGCACTATGGACCATGAGGAATCTTGGGTTCTGTTCTTGATATACTACTAGTTCTTGACCAACGGTTATGCGATAAGATTGCCAAGCTAGAATCAGGCGAAATTGCTAGGTTTTTCCCACAACCAATTGTAGGGCCAAGCTTCCCTATTTATAGAAATTTCGTGTTTCACCGCAGACCATGAAAACGACAAAGAAATGTATTCACTGCAAATTTATTCAAGCGAATATAAGGCTAAAGATGTTAGAGAATTTTTAAACTTATTCGGATTTTATTATATTTGGAAAACTCATAAATAAAAAAAAAAAGGTCCCAAAATTTGACATTTTTCATATAGTAAAACAGATTCTATAAACAAACAAAAATCTGAAATTTTAATATTTCGTATTTTTTTTTTAAATTTCTTTATTGATTATATAGATATTAGTTGTTAAAATATCAATCAATAAATAATATTTTTCGTATCCATGACAAGAAACATATGAACAGTATTACAATCTTCAGTATGTATACTTAATAAAACCACTAATATTGTAAAAATTGGAGTTCTAAATTTTGGGTTTTAAACAAAATCGAAAGTATTATTTTTCTATAATGTTCTTATTGTTTTTTATCCTTTTATTCGTATATAAAGAGGCAAGAGGTGAAAATTTTGAATACATATTCCGTGATAGCGCATTGTTGCATGAAGTTCAAATGAGAAAAGTTTTTGATGATCCTGAAGATTTCCTACGCCTGAAACTATTGAAGCCTCAAAGAGAAATCCTATTTGAATACAGAGAATTAAAAATTTTCAACGTCCCAGCTCTGAAAAGGAAAGGTTTACTCAAAAGATTCATTAAGGAAAATTTCGAAAATATCAGTGGCTTAGAGCCATGGATACCACCTGATTTTAATGAGTCCCCAAAATTAATGAATAATATCCAAGATAGCGAGCTCCTCCAAACACTGAAGAAGTTCAACCAAGCATGGTTGAAAAATGGCAGAAAATTTACGAAGGATGTGATGGACCATCCTGAACAGTATTCCTTCATACTAGTTCCTAAACCATTCTTCATCTGTTCAGAAAAGAAACATGAGATGGGCTACTGGGAAAGCTTCTGGATCTTTCAGGGGCTTATGGCCTGCGATATGGTAGAGTCTGCAAAGAACCTCATGGAGAACATTTTCAGTTTAATCGATAAGCTTGGCTACTGTCCTCCGTACAACAGGGTTTACTACAAAGGAAGGACTTCGCCTCCCATGCTACCTTTTATGATGTCCTCCTTCTTGGAACGAACTAAAGACACAGATTTCTTAGCTAGACACATTACTCGCATGGATTCTGATTTGACTTCATGGATAAGACAACGGCTCGCGTTATTGCAGACACCATTCCATTACTTCTTCATCGTAGTCGAAGAATGGTGGGCCACGGTCCGCCCTGAGCACTATCGAGAAGACATCGAACGATTGATGAACTATAAACCGAGGAGTACGGCTGGTCCGAGGGAGATGTTCTGGGAAGTAGACAACAGCGTGATGATGACCTCTGTGTTCTTCACAGCAGTAACAGAAGCCTCGGCCAGGCTCATGGTGCCCTGGCTGCGGGAGTACGGCTTCAAGGCCAAGGCCCGCTACTACGAGAGCCTCTCGAAAGAGATGAACTACACCTTGCAAAATCTGTTACGCATTAGCGACTGCTGGAGAGATCTCCATATGGATGAAGGCTATTTGTAAGTACGATGATGACTACTTACCGACATCGATGATTCTTATTTGAGATTTTAGTTAAATGTTTGCTACCTAATTGTTCTTCTATATTCCTGCTTAGTCCAAGCTTATTCAATGTTCATCGTTCTCCGTTTCTTACACAATTTTAAGACGAAACCTCTGTAATTTTGTAAACTTTTGTCATTTTGGTATTCTAATCATTTCATTTAAACTTGAGATGGGATTGTTAACCATATGCATAACATTCAGTATAGGATCAATGATATTTCAAATGATGTTGGTTGTCAAGTAGTAGTTTATTAAGAATAGACAAAAAATAAAAATATTTTTGTAATTTAATGAATATTAAAAAAGCTTTAAAAGGATAATAAATCAAGAACTGAAACGTTTTCCCTACTAGACCAGAGTCAAGCTTCAGCCTTTCTCCGATGTGGCTAGGTATAGCTACGCTGCCCTGTATGTCTGCCAAGCAGATCCCGGTATCTACAGGTCCGGAAGCCATCCTCAGTTCAAGAGCACAAGCATTGAAATGGATATCGGACATCTGCAGAGTATGAATCGATAAATTTATCATGCGTAAATACTATAGATAAATGTATACTTTGAGTAGCATTCCTAACAATATTTTCTATGTTCCGAATGTATTAGAATTTTGGACAAGCGATTGAAAATTTTCAACACTCAAAATCGATCCAACATAATGATTTTCAAAGAATAAAACATATATTATTTTTAAAAAACATACGTACGTGAAACACGTTACAATCGATTTCCACGAAATCATCATTCTGACGGATAAATCAGGCTTTCAATCTATTCTTGCTGGCCCAAACTTCTAAAACACGCATGATTAATGGTGCTTTCATGTGAAATTTCAAGTTGTGCGCTGTCCATTCGCCGATTGTCATAATTGACCAAATTTTACTTTAATATACAAACAAAAATTTGTTAGTCCATACTAGTTGTATACATGCGCATGTGTGTTAAAATCAATAACTACAACTGGTAATAATTTTGGGTAAAATCATAAAAAGCGTTGTTTTACATATGTAAATTTGTAATATATTTGAATGACGAGTTTGATGTACCATATTAGCGTGCCTTATAGAATGGTGGACAGTATTACTTCTTCATTTAAGCAAATTACCTTTGGATTCGAAAAATCTGAGTAAAAGTCTCTTTTGAGAAATAGAAACCATAATATGTTGTTTCATGGTCAGACTAGCTGAATTTACAATGTTAGCTATATTTCACGTTGTTGTTTTTAAATAATAAATTTTCTTTGTCAGTTGACGTCCACATGATTGTATAGAAGAATCAATCCCTAATTCTCTTTGTGTAAAATTAATTATTAATTAAATGTTCTAACTTTAATCAAATATATATTGTTTTCCTGAGGTCCATGTTGACAGCCTCGTCGATATCGCAGCAGCTTTTCACATCGCTAAGACGACACCATACGTCGCCCTGAAACATAGACCGGCCGTGGAATCTGCAAAAGTGAAGCCACCGTCACTAAGTTTGCTGATATTAGCAGTAATATTCTTCAGATATTTGTTATCTCTGCCTCTTGGTAGTGTAGGAAGGGAAAATTTCAATAGTCAAATAGAAGAAAAAGAAAATGAGGGACAATAAATCATTTTTAGAAAGAATTATTTTTAATTTCATTTAAAGAAAATTTAAAGATTCGACAGAAGAGTTAGTAAATTGAAATTTATAATATTTTATTATGTTGTATGGACTTTTGTCTTTGTGCGTGTTCTATTTATTCAAATAAAATTTAAGATAATTTTAAGCTTTCGTTTGAACAAATATTAGATATGTACCCATTCAGAAAATGAATATGGACTGAGCTGTGGATGTACTCTACCGCATGAATTCTGAATAATATATATATGACTCACTGTCTACTGGAGTAGATTGTCATATTTTCAATCAGGGTTATTCAGTCTGTATTTGCATAGCCCAAGTTCATTTCAAAACTCAAATAGAATCTACCACATATGGGATGAAACATTTTTTGTTATTTATGGATAATGATGTGTCGTGTGGAATATGATTACATTTCAGTGATATTAAATATGAGTAAGAAAACCAGACCTTTAAATAAAAAAACAAATATAATACTCGTATTTATTTATTTATTCCACTTCGTTTCAATTAAAAACATGTAAAACAGATAGCAACAAACGATAGCTGCACAAACATAATTAAATACAACGTCAAACACTTACTTTTACCGGCGCTACAACTCGGGATTAGTGAGACAGGAGACCCGCTTAAACTGCCAGACATCTCTACTTTCTGCGACTGTTCCATAAGACCAAGGATTTTTCTGGAATCTTCATGTACACAATCTAGCCATCTTAACCTCGGTCTTCCTGTTCTTCCTCTGTCTTCCTACCTTCATACGCAACCTTTTTATTATATAGACATGAATTATCTAAATAAAAAGATACCTCTTAGCTATAGTGTCGCGTGAAGCAATGTTCTGAGTAGCTGATGGAAAAATGAAAACAATATTTTTGAAAACAATTTTTAAAGGCACTACCTAGAAATTACATTATTTCCATAGGTTATATTCTAAAATGGGATAAAGCTATGCATATTGATTTAACAAGGAGCTCAATTAAAATTTCTCTTACTCATCATTAAAATACACATTATATGTCTAGTTTTGTTTCTATTCCGAGAATGAAGGATTTTAGTAAGTTTTTATTTTATTATTTTTTTTAAACTACAAGCCACTAGGAAGTATAGTATGAATATTATATTATATTATTATAAGGGTCGAGTGCTGAGTCCAAAGGCTTTTATTATCTTGGATTTAGTCTAACAAAGGCTATCTAATGATTTAGCTATTCCGAGACTAGAAAAATGTATTGCCAATTCTGGTATAGGCCCAAAGTAAACCAGGCGACTGTTAGTTTTATTCTTGGGGCAATCCTTCACCGAGACCAATGTTATTTGGTTATGACAGGCTTCTGGTAAAGAATTATGTTTAGAAATAATACGGATAAAACAAAACAAATGATTAGCAGCAGAAACGGGGAAAATTTAGGTGATACAAATATAACAAGGAATACCTTTATATACATAGGCATAGGTTTACTAGCTTTACAGTTTAAATTTAATAGAAAATAGAGGTGAGGTTACAGGCAGGTAGTGTTTATTATTTCACAGTTGAAAAATACCTGAAAGTTAGAATTTACAAAAGTATTATACTTTCTACTCTTCTTTGCGAAAGAGACGGTTGAAATGGGCATCTACAGTTGTGGGTAAATAGCACTAAACTAATGGGTATTAGAGACGCAAGTGGAAATATTGTGTTGTCAGACCTTGCTGACTTGGGTTTTGACGGGTTTAATAGGGGACGATTGGTAGCATCGGCATTAAACCTTCGGGGAACGCTAAGCCTTTATTTCTTTATTATTCATGGTAGGTTTAGTTGAGAATTAATCCTTATTCCTGATCCAGTAACCAGTCCTCAATTTTTAAGTTTTTTTATCCTTTCTGTAGTATACAAAATTGTAGATTTCTTCTATCTAAATTTAGTAGAAAGTAAATATAAAGAAGAGGAATATTGACTTTTCAACAATTATTTATTATGTGTTCACGACGTTTTGGGAATGTACTGCCATCATATATTATATATTTAACATATAAGTATGAGCTGATGACTTGGTTGTAGCAACATGTGACAAAATAGTGACCTATTTAAAAGTATATGTAAGCGAAAAAGAAATATGTTCTGATGATGGGGGAACATCTCCGAAACATCGACATTAGTATGATATTGTGATGCGAATACGTAATAAACAATTGTTGGAAAGTCAAAACGTGAAAAGAAGAAGAAAAATAATTAGCGATTGACTATTTATTTCTATTTTAATCTATATTATTCACTTTTAACATAGAAATAAATATTTAAGCCCTTTTATTTCAGAAAGCTTTCTCCATCAACCTGAATTTGCAACTGCTGAAAATGACATGAAAAAGCCGTTAACAATTAGGTGAGATAAAAATAAATTGTTATCAAATGCACATAATATTTTTATAAAAAATCAAACAGATGTTAGAATTTTATAAATTTTATAATTAATTAATTTTTATTTTTATTTTGTTATTAATAATAAATAATTAAAATTACTTCAGCATCTTCTGATATACGAAAGTTATAACGGCCATTAGAGAAAATGGGGTAATCAGCTATGAGTTCTATTGGAATGGAGTCATTCCCTGAGCATTCTTTATCCTACGTCGGTGATAGTGAATAAGACATGTACAATGCACTCATTGGAACCCGCACATGTTTCATTTAGGACCACCTCATTAACGTTTCCTGTAGCATTGTCCTCCCGCAGGTAGGACGGAATTAAAACAGGATAAGAGATTAGTTCCCCTGCACAGACAAACGAGGCGAGCATTCCGTCTTTAATAAGGTGACTAGTTAGCTAGAAGGCGATGTGAATGGGACGCGGAACAACAAAGGGGCCAATAGAGGCAGGACATGGCGAAGGATGTTCTTGTCTTCGTGGGAGCAGGACCCTGCAGCGCGGTAAGCTGGCCATAGACCTTCATCCAATCGTTTTCTTCAAGGCTAAATAATGTTGCTTTACCTGGAGGATAAAAAAATAATGACCGAATGGATTTAAAAAACGTAATTACTCTAATAACAGCAATATCTATTAATCATTAATTTATATTATGAAAATTATCTGCACTGAATAAAATATTTCTTAATTAATAAAACAAAAAATATAGGACGATAATACACTATTGATAATGATAGAAGCTTTTTGATAAATACATATATTTCAAAAAAAAATAAAACATAACACATGGCTACTACCTTTTCTTCCAAATGACGATTAATTTTAATAATATTACTAAACTCTAAACGGTTATACTACACAGACGTTATAACCAAATTTGAAAATGATATCGGTACTATACAGAGTGTACCAGATAAAAACCAGGAAACTTTAAGGCTCAATCAGGGCTGAGACTTAAAAATAAAATAAAACTTTTCGCTATTGGTCCACCCGAAAGCTCACTTACAATAAATTCAGTTAAGCCAAACTATATTTCTTAAAGTAAATTTTGTCTACTTTACGATGGTGCGATTCGAATACAATTACCTTAAATAGTTTTTGACTAATCGCTTCCTATTCAATAAAAATTGTGACGAACTTAAAAAACACAAAAATTAAATTTCCTACTTTTCTATGCGAAATCGGACCATGGTCTAAATGAACTTTATTGATGCTCTTGAGCTGCAGAATCGGCCCTTGAAGTTTCCAGGCACCGTAAGTGCTGATGACTACCCCTGATGTGCACTTATGGAACCGATGGTCGGCCTATAAGACACATGTCGTTCATAATTGCTGATTTGACCAACTCCTACTATGACCTTCATGATTAAATCCAATTGTCGAACAAAAATATTAGATTTCAATGTCTTCTTAAGAATTAAAAATGTGTTCATGCATTAAAATCACGTAATCTGCAGCATATATTTCACAAATATAATCGAATCCTACTTTCTAAAAAAGCAGTAATACACATTAATGAAATTGTTAATAGCTGTATGAGGCTTGCCTATTTCGCTATCAATTGGAAAACTTCAAAACTTATCCCAAGGTCAAACCAGATAAAGATCCTGAATTTAGAACGAGCTATAGACTTATTAGTCTTCTCAATTTTTTTTTTCAAAACTATTTGAGAAAAAAAATCGTGAAGCATGCCTTATCCAAAACATTATTGCCAACAATTTATTGATTGAATTAACACTTAAGAGCATCAAGTGAGTATAATATTAAACTGCGAAGAAGGTTATGAAATAAAGTAATTATTATTTATAAAACAATATTTTTATTAGCCAGGAATCGTTACAAATTAAAAAGATAGAAGAAAATTATATTGTGGAAAAACAAAATGTAACACACTTTTATGTTGTAGGCTTTTAGCTATATTTCATATATTATATTCTTCTACGAATTTTTCAATAACAAAACTTTTAAACTTCTAAAAAATGTATTTATCTAATAACGTTTCCGACTACATTGTGCATTCTCAAAACATTCATCAAAAACCATGTAATTCATTTGATCCATATCTCAGTACAATAACCATTTATATTATTATCTATTTGTCTTTACATAGGATTAATTAACATTATTTATATATAAATCTTATCTACTATTTTTTTTTTTTTTTTTTTTTAGTAAATAAATATTGTTTATTCTTATATTTATTGGTAAACTGTAAATAACACCAATATGACGGACGTCTAGATTTTTAAGACCTGACTGTACTTCGAGCTGCGCATGTCCATAACAAATTCTATCAAACCAACGGATCCTTATCAGTTGAGGTCGGGGTCATACCGTAATTTAAATTATTACTGCTTTAATTAGGTTATAGCTATCGACTTTCGCTCGCTACGCTCACTCAAGAAATAAACAACCCTTCCTTCCTTTTAAATGAATTAAAAAAAGATAATCCACAATAAATATAATCAAGCTGAATTATAGACAAAAAATTCAAAAACACAAATCGCGGAAGTCGATTTATTGAGTAAATATTTATTTGAGTATTTGTTGTGGGCGTGCGCAGCTCAAAGTATAGGCAGGTCTTAAAAATCTAGAACTCTGCCATGTTCGGCCTACGATTATGGAGTTTTACCAGTAAATATATGAATAAGCAATATTCTAAGCAATAATACCCAACTGCAGTTCAGAGATTGTGTTGGAAGGCATCGCTGAGACATGGAGTAGTGTTGTGGGCAATTTCAATAAACAATTGAAGATTTTCTCTTATTGTACATATTTGTTGAATATTTCGCTTGTGGTCCATGCTTTTGTGTTTGTACGATAGGCTATCGGTGAGGTTTTTTTTTTTTTTTAACACGCTGGTTTCGCGGACTTGCCAGTCATGAGCGAACTTAATGTTTCTGATCAATCCATGTTGGCGGCTAACTATTTTGGTTACAGGTTTTTTACAAAGTTTTTTAAAGAGAGATGAATAGAAAATAAAAGCGTAAGCCGACCGAAATTCATAGAAACGAATCAACCCTCACTCACTCTCCTCTACTCTTAAAAATATTAAGAGTTAACCAGATTTATTATTTGGAAATTCGAATTATAAGACGTTTATATCACTTGGAAGACGAAAATAAATCCGTATTATCGAGGAGACCGGATTGCATTGTTTTTATATGGATTAAAGGGAGATTTTCAAAAGACCGTAGAATCTATACGAATTATCGGAATATGAATTATCGAGATTCTACTGTAATACAGCCTAAAATGTCAGTATCATCGATATATCGCTGTAAAATATTGATGAAAGAAATCGATAGAAAATATTTTTTTCAAATCTGATATTTCGATATGTTGCGTTTAGATATTCCAATCCTAGATTACACACTACATTGACAAAACTGAAGCCTTCATTTTCACAAAACGATCACCTGCACTTCCTTCGAATTCCGCTTGCAAAATTACCGAAATACTTAGTGGTAACGCTTGACAATATACTAAATATTAAATCAACATATTAATTTAAACTTAGAAAACGGCAGGAAAATGATTTACAAACTGTTTCCCTATTTCAATAAAAAAATTCAAACAATATAAATACATTTGTAAAAAAATCGAATCCTAAATCTCCAAAATAAAATGTTTAAAATTTATATAAATATATGTATGTAAATTGCATTAGCAATAAATTTAATTATATGATTTTATCTAATAAGGATTCATTTAAATTATATGAGAAGGAATCAGGTGAATTAAAACTTTATCAGAGTTCAGATCATTGTCCACCAAGCAAATGAAAAAGTTCGAATATGTATTGTTTTTTCACAAAAATAGCTGATGTGCAATTGACTATGAAAAAACAAAATGTTTGACTATATTTCTTATTTGTTATTAGTATGAGTAAATTTATGTAATATAATAATACAAACATTTAATGTTAATACAAAAATATGTAGACATTAATTTTAATTTTGGAATTTTTAATATTTTTATATGATTGTCATTATGCTTAGTGTAACAAACTACCATTATATAATCATATTTAATTCTCACCTTCCTTAGATATTAATGTGTATGTAATCTATGATAGTTGTGAAAAACTATCGAGTCGAATAACACAAATAAAATGAGTTCTAGATTAGTAAATATGAATGAGTTGAATAGATTAAGTTTTCAAAGTTTAAAAGTAAGATAAAGTAAAACAAAAAAATAAAATAAAACTCGATTCAAGAAATAGTAAACTGTATTCGAATGTTACATAAAAGGTCTTGATTTACGAAGTTTTTCAGGTAGCCATTTTTTTAAGTATCTAAAAATCTAAGTTAATCAATCTATAAATATCCACATTGGAGAAAACAGTTAAATAATAATAATGAATCAGCATGTTATAAAAAAATGATGCTACTCACCTTTGAACTTCCATGATTGCAATTTCTTCTTTCTTAAAGTTTACTATTCCTGAGTTTTTACAGGGCAAATTTCTAAAGCGTACGGAACTTAGAGGAACTATGCACTTATTACAAAAACAACACTTTTTAAAACTATTTTAAATGAAAATAACATAAGCGAAACAGATCCGAACCCGAAACCGATACCGATTAATGGAAACTAATATGTAATGTAAAAATCTACCAAACGGCAGTTAGAGAAAGGTAATTAGATTTCACAGAACTCACAGTCCGCTCTCCAAGTCCAGTTCTACCAGCGTCTATATAATCTAATTCAAATTTCATAGAATATTTTTTATGTAAAGCTTATTTTTTTATTATGTTTGAAGATTAATTTAACATTAAATATTCATCGATCGGTAACAATTAAAAACTCTCATTTTTATTTTGTATTAATAATTTCAAAAAATATTTATAGCAACAGATTTTTCTTTCCATAAATAGAAAGTAATTTTAATAAAAAAAAAGTTTTGAGAATTCAAATATCAATATTTCATTAGAAAAATATTTATTTATCAATGAATTATTTTAATTTTGAAACAACAAATTTTATCTCTCTTGTAAATTCATCATAATCTTTAATAATACGTTCTGAGATAAAGTCACTAACATTATTTAAAAATAATCCATTGTTTATTTAAAAAACTACATATATATTTATTTCCCGCCAAAGTTCACACATATGAATGAATATTGAGGCAAAATGGGGTGGCAGTATTTATTTAGGAATGATTGTGATTAAATCTCCCAGCATTGTATAATTAATACAGTTTAATCTATGAAGAGACATGATTCATATGATATATCTATAGATGGATTTGAATAAGATGTTACTACTTTTTTTATTGAGGAATGGGGAACATTCATCAATAGTGAAATAATTGTACAACAATGATGACAAAGTTAAGTATAATTATTATAAATAAAATAATTGAGTCTGGTTACACTTTATAATGTAATATTCATTCAATTCCCTTTAGTATAATTACATAGTTAGTCAGATCCTTTAGTTTAATATCTCTTAGATATATAATTCTTATCATACTTCCAAATCAATTTGTAAATGAGCTATAGTATTGGCACAGTAATTTTTTATCAAAACCCAAGAAGATTTTATTTTATTTTTTGGGCACTTCATCATGGGGTGTCCCATGATATTTATTTCATCTTAGGACTCTGAAACACAGGCTTCTTGCAAAAAATAGATCACATTTAAATGTTTTAACATTATACATACACGTTCCAAAACATAATAAAAAAGTAACTCAGATTCATTTGTCTATGATGCCCCAAGCTCTGACTTGATTAACCATACAGGTTCTGTGCCAGTCTACTATATCAATTTTAAATATTTTTTTGTTAACTGTATTTTAAATAACTTACAGTTTTAGAAGAACTATCAAATCGCAGTTTGTAGAACTGAAAAACTAATATCTAAACTGTCCTATAGGTAATAGTTCATTCCCCTGGCAAGTTCCGAAATTAGATTCCCACCAATCTGCTTGGGGGAAGAAATGTGAAAAATCCATGGTCAGATAGTTTGATCCCTTCTTTATCATCCATACATGTTAATTTACTCTTGGTAAAAACCTAATCTTCCAGAAGGAAGTGATCCCCAAATTTCTGTAATGGTGATGTTTATTGATGTTCATTCTCCTGCATCCTACAGTTTTTACGGAGTGAGCCTTTTCTTAACTTATTTATTCAATAACAAATGCTCTGTATGGCATTGTTTAAGTTTCCTAATCAGCAAAGCTATAATATTTTTTTTATTTTAACAGTATTTAAAAAAAGCTTTAAAGTTCATACCTCTGAGCTAATGTGAATAGAAAATGGCAGAAGTATGAAAACACTGACAGGGGGATGAAACTTTTGACAGAATTTAACTTATGATGAAGTATCGATTGTGATTTCAGTGAAAATTACACAATGAAATATGCCACCAAAAGACAAGTGTTCCATTTTGGTGGTAGTCGGCAACAATACACTCTTCATACAGCTATAGTGAGTCACAGGAAAAACGAATATACAACTCTCAATCAACAGTGTTTGCACTTTATCAAGACATGTTGATCATGGGCCTGCTGCAGTTCGTGCATATTTGATACCTTTATTTGACTACATCAAAACATCTCTGCCTCGGATATTTGGTCAGGTGTATTTCAGGTCTGGAATGTATTAGTGCTCTCTAAGTAAAACTGCTTGCTTAAGATGATTGAAAGAATAGTATAATTTAAAAAAAAAATTCTAAGAATAATCTTTTTTTTAAATCCTGTTTAAAAGTGCCCATTTCTGTGAGAATGGCCCATAAAAATATTACTCCAGTATTATATAATGTAACAAACATCCGTAGAAATTTCAAAGTTACGACAGAACAAATTTCATATAAGTCAGAAATTCAAAGATCGTAGTGTAATGGCATTTTTGTAAATTATACATTGTCGACTTCATCAATCAATTTCATTTTAAAGCATTGAAAGAAATAGAAAACTATATCAACAATAAAACTCACTCTTTGTTCTATCTGCATTAGATGACTAAAACCAGAGAACACCTAAGACCACTAGCTGGGTCACGGTTTAGGCTTATTTCTTGACTAAACTAAGCTTATTCCATCATTCTCAGGCTAAACTGGTTTAGGGATGAGATAAGGAATAATATGAACTCAGAAGTAGTTTACTCATAGGTTAATAAATGGGAATTAGCTTGGAAGCCATTGGCATTAGATTCTTTTCATTATAACTAATATTTCCTCATTTATTCTAAGTGTTGCATAGATATATCTTATTTTTTATCTTGATATAACATAAGTTTAAGATTTTATGTAAATTACTAGGCTAATTGATGTAATTTTAACTTTTTTTGAAAAATATTTGCATGGTTTATAATGTATTTTGGTGTCTTCAGCATTATGTATACCAACATTTTTTTTTTGTTAAGCTAGAGCTGACAATCTGTCTTTATAACAGTTCATTGCACACTTCAAATTGTAAAATTCATATTGCTTATTCAACAATTTTTTTAATATTTTAGGTAATTTGGAGCAAGTTGAGTTTAAGTAATTATAAGGGTTGGAGGTTTGAATAATATTTAAGCTGTCAACTTTTATCACTCATAATTCACGATCTATTATTAGATGATAAATTACCAGCGCAGTCAAATCAACATTAGCAAGATATATTGTAAAAATGATTCCTTCATATTATATAAACCTGTTATATCAAACTAAATTTGAATGTTAAAAGTTAAACTAGAGTTACGCAAGGTCACATAAGCTATTGATTCATTAGTATCATATTTTGAAATTGATCATGAAATTTAACCATAAAAAAAAAGAAGAAAGAAATAGGAAATTCAAACACACAGATGCAAAAATAAAAGACTCCATTTATTTTAATAAACATTAATATATTTTATTTATAAATAAACTAATACAAAAAAGAACAGATTGGCTTTATGTTATGGTTTTTGTGAACTCAAAAATTTTCATGAAAATAAGAAACAATAGAAGATATGTTACTTTATTATAAGATAAAGTTCACTCAAATAAATGTTTACTTTTCTTATATTTATATCACATATATAAAGTATACTTTTATCCTCTACTGAATCTCAACTAAATCTTGGCTAACTAAATCTCAAACTTTCTTCTATCACATTTTCTTTTTGTTGGAAAAACCATCATCTCTAGTACAAAACTTAACAAAAACAGGAAATAATTCCTGTTTTATCTTTCATCTGATTGAGGGTGTTTGACTAGAAACTTTCTGGCTTTCTTATTTCAGCTCGTCCAATTCTTCATAGGTGATCAAGATTGTGCTGTGACTTTTTCAGTAAAGTTCTTATCTCTTCAGATTCTGAAATGAAAGTAACATGAAATAAAAAATAAACAAGTAAAAAAACAAATTTGACTTTATATACTAAATATGTAATATACACTTTCAATTAAAAAACATATAAAAGATCAAATCTTATATCACAATTACTCATATAAATAATCATATTATTGATCATTCAATACCTCATTAGTTTACACGATCTAGCAATAATACAACAGGATTGGAATTTAAAATTTAAAGGGAGGCTAAAATATCACATTAAAAGCAACGTAATTTTATCTTTAAAAAATGTTATATATATTAATAACGTATTTGTATTTAATCATATATTAATAATTTAAGAGTTGCAAAAGCTTTGAATTATTTTATGGGTGAAAATGGAAAGTTCACAGAGGCAAAACAAAGTGGCCATCCATTATTATTTATTTTTGTAACCAATTAAAAATGTATTTTGTTTACAAAAAAATTTGAATTGGGATATTGCCTCCTGTTTTGTTAACTATATTCAATAAGGTTTTCAATTAATGGCAGCGAAAAATGTTCATACTTTTGCAACGTACTTAATTCTTGAAGTGATTCTGGTAAAGTCAGACATGTCTTCGTCTTGAAAGCATATCCCACTGTCGTTCAATATGGCTAGGGTTAGGACTAACAATGATAATGACCAATACAAACATCAGACTGAAATGTTATACAGGAATTGGAAATATGAGACAAAAATTCATGAATGACCACTATGTTGGCTCTTAGAAATACTAACTAAAAACAAACTACAAACGTTTAAATATCTTCTTGTATTTAAACTGTATAAAACCCTTTTATATAACGGCCATAAGCAAAATGAGTGAACAAATTAAAATAAATAAATTATTATCTATACTATGAAATATATAAATATCAAATACATTTAAGATAAAGTAGGAGAGCTTGATAAAATATAAACTGTTTATGAGGCAGTATAATTAATAAAATCTGAAGCATTTCTAAATTAAACTAATTTCAAAATAAAGTGATCTAGTTTTTATTGAAAATATAATTAGAAAAATTAATTACCTAATTCATCATAAAGAGAATCAGTAGGTTTTTCCTTTCCTTCTTCATCTTCTCCTTCCATTATAGGAGAAACCGCTGGACATATTATGAAAATATTATGAAAGATTAACTTCTGCAATCAAGCAGCTTTAAAAAAATGTAGTCTAATTAAAAATATTTTTTTTTCAATTGGTATAATATTAGGTACATAATTATGGCATGATAATTTTAATAGGACTTATATTATGGACAACATTTTGAAAACAATAGCTCATAAATGTACTCTTATGAGTAATTACCAAACCATGACTGTTTTGTGCTTATAAATGTACTCTTATAAGTACAAAACAGTCATGGTTTGGTAATTACTCAACATCACCGACAGTTTTTTCTGTAGTTATTCTCGATTTTCAGCCAATTTAATAGTGCTCATTGAGTAGTTAAAAATTTAGTATCCAAGGATATAAAGGAAATTTATAAAAATAAGATCATGAATATCATAATGATAGTAATATGTTATTATTGAAATCAAAGATATTAACAATATGCATTAAGAAAAAGTATTACAAGGGCTGTTCGAATTTATGGTTCTCTTCAGCAAGCATTTAATCAATCAATATTAAAATGTTTGTAGATTCAACTCTGTAAGGAGCCAGATGGGTCAAAACATCATTATTTAAAGGAAAAATAAAAAGTGTGATGTATAAAGGATTAAATTCCTAGATATAAATTATACAAATAACTACAACCCTTTGAAACCAGTGTCATTTTGTGATACAACAGCCTTAACATTTAATCAATAAATTTTCTTATCTCTTTACTTAATAAATATTTATTAATAAAACAAAGATTTTTTTTATGATTGTGTCTCAATATTTTCATTGATTTTAATTGTAATAGCAGTGACATACATCAAAAGTTCAAAAACATATAAAGTGAAAAATACTCAGTCCAGTGAAGGAAGAAGCATCAGGACTAGTGAATAAGGAACAAGAAGTTGAGATAACTATTTGTGGCAGTAGCTGTCAGTCTATAGACTAAGTTCAGCAGGTCATACGGTCACTTCTGAAGAAGATCACTTCATTAAAGTAGTTTATAATGTTCACATCTCAGGAAGAAAAGCAAGAAGTCGACCATGACTACTAGTAGAACCAAATTGTTAACTGGCAGTTGATCACACCAGTGGTAGAAGTTTGTTTAAGGGAGTCTAGACATTCAAGGTCCTGTAGTCAACAGAGTGACTGTATATGCAGATACTCCTCACTTTATAGCAAAGTTCTCTTCCGATGACCATATGGCTAAGCGAATTGGTCGATGATTATGCAATTATAATAATTATGCAATAAACTTCAAACTTATTCATGAATATATACATATTATCATTTGTTTAATTGGTTATCTGGAGTTTTTGAGGTTCCACGTAAGGGAGATGATAGCAATGAAATAGAAGTTGTATTTTCAAAGGCAAAGGTCCTGGATGTAACAGTCAAAAAGAAGCTTGTAAGTGGGGTTTGCTAAGTTATCTTCTTTTTCTTGTTAAATTTGTTAAAAGCACTTTATTAAAATGTTCAGTATTTGGATCCATACTCTCAGCTTCTAAATTATCCATATTAATTTTGGAGAACACAGCAGCTAACACATGTACTGTGAATTTATGTTTCACTTCTTTAGCTCTTTTCTCTTCTTTATCTTCCAAATTTCACGTCATTTCTAACTCCATTAAATCATTATTTTATCTCTCACTAATACAGCAATGTATGGTTGTCTAACCACATCACCAACAATTTTTTCATCTCACAAATAAGACCTTTCACTGCTTAGTTCTTCAGGCATTAAATTGTGTCAATGATTTCACCGTCTCTTTCACTTTAACTTTTTCCTTTAAAATCGTTCAAATGGTCAATTGAGCCAATTTTAAGTCACATGTCACTATTTGCCAATCAAAATTATTCAAATTTAACCTGAAGAGCCAGTAGAAACTCGATTGGTCGTAAAGTGAGGAGTACCTGTATTAAATATAAATTATTTTTTTGGCCATCAGATAAAATATGCAAATGCTTTTCACAGTTTTTCCTGTGATTAGTTGCATAGTGTTGCAACTAATGTTGATTGTTAATGTGTTAGTAGATTTTTTATTCTTCAGTCCCAACATTTTCCTTTTTTTTTAAACCTGATAATTATTTTTATATTATTTGTTTTAATTTTCTTAGTTAAGAAGAAAGGATGTATCTGTTGCTCTGGCTTTTTTCTCAATGGAATGTATTGTCTTTTTCTGATATTTTGTCTGCTATTCCAGGTGACTTTTTGAGTGAGGCTGATACAATTGATATAATGGAAAGAGGCTTGCACATCAGAAGAAAGGATATATGTGTACAATTCATTGAAATAATTCCAAATATTTTAGCTCAGATTACAAACCTTTAAACTAGGGAATATTAGGTCAATACTCGAATTGAATATAGTAGAATATTTCTTCCCCTTGGCAATAAACCAGCTAGTTAAATAATACCATATGTGTAACAACCTAAGATATTCTTTTTGTTTTAAAATAGAAACAAGGCAATGAAGAGAACTCAAGAATATACATAATTTGACAAATGATTATTTCACAAACATTATAAAGTCAAATATAGGAAATGATAAAGCAAGTGAAACCACAATTATAACACAATGCATTCTTTGTGTAAGATATTAATCTACACATATCTAAATGTGTTAACTAATGACTAATAATCAATTTATTTGTTTGAATATAATTAAGAATACCTCTGTCTTCTCTTGGTCTATGACCTTTTAAGAGCCTATCGATAACTATAGCAATCTTCTTTTTCAATTGAAAACTATTCGTTATAGCTTCTGAATGAGGATCAGGGGTGAATTGGTCTCTTACAGATCTAAAATGATTAAATATTCAGTGAATGATCTTATTTGAGTTCATAAGCTTTAACTATGATTTTATTTTATTTTATATTAATTTATAAAAGTTATCTGATGATTTTATGTGAAGTCTATAAATTTATGTACTTACCTCGCTAGCGTAGTTTTCAATAAATGACTCAAAGAAAATTGAGTGATTTCTGCCCATCCCTACAATACATTTTTTTATTTAAATTAAGATTTTTTTTTTTAATAAAGCAATAAAAATTGCATTCTAACCTGGTCTTCAGACAAGTGCTGAGTGCTACATATGGCTTCATAAGCTTGCTTTAATTCATCTTCTAAAACATTACCAGTCAGTTTTATCATAGTGAACGTAAACTTCAGTAAATTTGCTAAGAGGTGGCCATTTTTGTTGAGATCCTATGAAATATATTAATAATTAATTTAAAATACATCAGAAAAATAATGTCTTCTTATGAATTAAAAAAAAAAATATTAAGGAAATTAAGATTCAAATATACACATTGTGAGCAGTCAGCAAAGCCATATATTTAATTCCTGACTAATATTTTGCAATGTAATAGAATATCGATCGTACTACAATGACTATCCCATCCTCCTCTTCCACCCCAAGACTAAGTATTTTTTAATCCTTACAACATAAAAATGGTCTATACATAATAGAATAATCATAAATACGGCCATTCTACATCTGTACAAATTGAGCTGCTGGGACATAATAATTTTAACTCTTGGAAGAATTAAGCCATATAGACAAAGAAGAGCTCAAAGGGCCAGGTAGTGAAGAAGAAGATCTGGAGGAGGAGATAGTTTTAGAGGATGAGAAATGGAAAGCCTCAATGAACTGTTGCAGGAATGGGAAAAGAAGAAGAAAATAGGTCTGGACTATTTCATTGATGAACTTAATGGAATCTGATTGCCTTTGATCTCTTCAAGTCCTGGCATCTAAATTATGGAAAACTCAACACATTTAACATTATTAGAAGAAATCTAGGTAGATTATAGGTACCTTGATTTCTAAGGCATACAGTTAGATCTATTTACTGGTCTGGAACATCACAGTGAAGTCCTAAATAATGCGGAGAAATAAAAATAAAGTTTAAAATTAATTTTAATGAGAAATATTTTATTATAAAATTCATACAATCTGGGCTCCTTCCATCCTGTGAGCAGCATCCATTAAGTAATCATGAGTATAAGCAATAAGAGCACTTAATGGTTTCATATCACAGGGAGTCTTATCTCTCATTTTACTGAGGAGGCGCCGTTGTGCAGACCTCATTTGACCACTTCCCTGTCTAAGTTCGATCTAAAAATTCAAAGAAAATTTCTTACATGAAAGCATATCTTAAAAAATATTTTCCAAGCATTTTATAATTGCCATATTGTAATATACAACTTTACCTCCGTTTCACGAATTAGGTTTCGAAGTCTAATATTTTCATCGACAGCATAGAAAAGCTCATTAAGACCAATTGAATACTGGCTTGATTTAAGGTATTTAGAAGCCAGCTTTTTTGCAAGAATACATACCTGAAAATCATATTTTAAAGTTGATTTGGAACGTGAATATAATAATGCTATTATATTCACGTTCCAAATTTTTTCTTTTTTCTTTCTTTTTTCACTTTTTCTTTAGAGTGTGACGCACACACTCTAAAGAAAAAGTTCCCTGTTTATCAAAAATTCCATAAATTTTAATAATCATTTATTGAGAGATGTAGGTAATTATAACTAATAATAACAAAATAATACTGTAGATAATTATTACTTATAATAACAAAATACTATTATATTACTTCATTGTGCAAATAATATTGTGGTTATTTAAGTTTTATTTTCACTATACATTCAGAAAGTTTGTAAAAATTTTCAATTATTTTTATTTTTTATGATTAATATTTTGGTGTAGTCTATTAAAAAAATCACTACTAGGTCATATGTTCAAAATAAATTTTTTAATCGAGTTTTATAGTACAAAGGTAATATTTCATAAATAACCAGACTTGCCAAGAGGTTGGAATAATTGCCAAATTTCCAACAATATTTAGCCTTGTGTATGTTATTAAGTAAATACTGGCTGTATATAAATATTATGGTCATATTGAGTCTGAGTGCAATCAAGTGTTCAATAGATGCAGGTGGTAAATAGGTTAGAGGCTGAATTGGTCAGTTTTATCTTTATTGATACCACAAGGCATCAATTAGTCCTGTGGTTTACCCTAGTGCTATAAGTTTGGAACCTAGAGTCAAGAAAGGCTTTATGCAAAACCGCCTCTGCAGAAGATGCAGGTTGGGAGTGATAGTGATAGTTCACAATAAACTCAATTACCAAATTCACTTTATCTCAAAACAAAAAATACCAAGATTTAAAAATGATACAATAAAACATGCAAATCTCATATATCTCACAAAGGGTTAAAAATTCAGCCTCATTGGTTTTTCATTATTTTTTATATAATAAAGAAATACAAAGCTTCCCTTCTAATTTAACATTCCTTAACTGTGAATGTTATTCTCTACAAAAATCTAATATTTACCAATCTCATTTATTATATGCCAGTAAACATTTTCATGAATCGTCCATTGAATTAAATCATTGTATTTACTACTCCATTTTAAATGAATGCCAGACTATCATACCGGGGTTGATGGTGGGAGAGGTCAAGGAAGACCAAGGCAAACTTGGGAGGACGGAGTCAGAGAGGCCTTTAAGAGATGAGACATCGACTGGAATAAGCGGAGTGAGCTGATAGTGGACAGAACCACTCGGAAGCGACTCTATAAAAAGGAACCTCATACTGCACAGTGGTAGAGAGGACTGGAATATGAATGTATGTATGTATTTACTACTGATTATTGTTATTGTCATATTTCCTTCTACTTTTACCAGAGAAAAGTAAGGTACAACTGCTAATAGAAAAATTGGTAGGGATTATGGAGAAAATGTGTTAACAGAACACAGATATCAAAATTGATTTTGGAATATCAAATGGAAAATTATGATCCCATGATCAAATTGCACACGAAAAAACAAACATTTTTTATTTAAATTAATAATCAATAAGCCAACGAGACTGATAAAACATGCCATATTCCTTCTGTAGTTAAAAAAAACGAATAAACAAAAATCTTTTCTGTACTACTTATTTTCTGATTGATTGAATATTGCCATTAAACAATATATACTCTGATGTAGAGTAATATCAGTCCTGGCAATATTGTCCATCAAATTCTCTGCTACATATATAACAAAATATATACAGATGTACATCTATGGAAGCATAAATATATTTTTATTAATTTATTTATTCTAATTGGGTTTTTTTTATTTATTTGTAAATGACAAGTGGAGTTTAATTATGCTCTTAGCATTTTTAATATCTGACAATATAATCACTGGAAAAAAAAATATAATATTTATTTATTTACCCTTTATTTATAATATTTATTTAGCCTTATTTATTTATTCATGGTCTCCCCACAATAATACAGTTCTATATAGTTCCCGCAACACTGAATAGTTGTGAGTTTAGTGGATCAAAACAGTGGAAACAGTCGGATGCACCGAAGAGCTTTATTATAAACATGACAATGGGAATATTAGTGCAATAATAAGAAAATATTTTTGATGCACAGAGATACAATCCCGAAATGTTAAATGATATAAATTGAAGGTGATTAATAAATAGAATTTAAAGGAAGTCTATTTTTGATCAATTATTAATTGATTTATTATTTTCCAGTTTCTATTTTAAATTCCATTAAAAAACTATTTCATAAGTTGCCTTCACATTCCTAGGCTTCTCTGTCAGCACCTTTTATTTATTATTATTATATTTATAATGTTTCAAACAATGAGAAATAATAAATCAATTTTCATCTAACAGATTTTAGGATCTTCCTAACGATTTCAGAAATAATCTGTACTTTACCCTAATTTAGCCTTTAAAAAAGTCTATTTATATGATTAGATATATCATTTAGCTATTATATAATTAAATATAAAATTTAGAATTTAAATATGTTTTATATAATTTGATACATAAAAGGTCTTTAATAAAAAAATAATTATGTAATTCGATCTAAAGGATGTATAAAGCTGGAAAGGAAAAAAAAACAACATGCTTAGTAAATATATATATATTAAATAGATTCTGAGAATTACTGGAAGAGTAAGAGAAGTCACAGAATCTCCTTCAAGTCGATACTTCAAACCTGGTCTGTTCAAGGTGAGTGTGAAGGTGATTGAAGGATTATTCCTAAAGCGGAACCCAGCAGCATATTCATTGCTGTTTGTCGAATTCCATGAGTCAGCACTGAAATCTGAAAAAATAAAATAAAAAACACTAAATATAGTATTAATTAGTTTAATTAGCATCAAAAAGAAACAATGATGAAAGTAAAAATGAATCAGTAAATTAAGATGATCAAAATAAACTTTAATTGGGAAAATAATTCATATATAGTAATAACAGAACTAAAATAGTTAGTGTTTATCCCCTAATATGGATCCTAATCTATTATCAATGTCCAAATCATGTACTAATTTCTCCTTTAAAATATTATTAATATTCTTATGTTTGTTTTTTCATTCATATTTCATACTTATAAAAGTATGAGGATAGTTGTTACCTCCATCTGTCATTGTTACATCAATTTTTTTTTTTAATTTTCTTATCGCTCGGTATAAATATATTCAAGCTCATGTAATTCTAAGCAATGATCCACTCTCTCCTCTTCCACTCCTGTTCTTCTGACTTATACATTCTCTCCTAAAACTGCTTCTCATGAGTTATCATTATCCCAGTAACTTCACCCTTCCTCTCCTACTGTCATGCCTCTTTTCTACTTTTGTATACTGTTTATTCACTTCTTTCAAATAATTGTATTCATTTACCAACTCTTAAATTCTCCTTATACTATTAATCTAATATCTTTCTTCTGTAATTTGATTAATAATTTACATAATTTTTTAGCAAGATTTTTTTTTCTTTAAAAATTAAATACCATAGGCCAATTATTATTATTTTTTTTATTTTTTTGCCACATTATTATTTATTGGTCCCAGAATAAATAAAACAATCTCTTTCGTCTAAAAATATATGAAGTATTACCAATGAATTAGGATTAGTATTTGTAAAGTATTTGTAAAGAATAGTAACAATGATTACCGAAGGACTACAATTTTTGTTGTTTATATTTAACAAGAGATATAGTATATTGTGAGACAATTGTTAAAACCCTTGGATAATTTAAAGCTCAATAAAATAATGTAAAATAGGTATGTATCTAAATTACTATAATTTGAAATGAAAATGACCTGGAAATAATGCTGATAAGATAACAACTTGAGTAGCTGTAAAAGTGAGACTGATATCTTGTCCTCTTGAAGGGGGTGCTAACTCTAACACTAACTTTGCAGGTAGTTCAACGTCGGTACTGACTACACCAAATGTTTCCTCACTTAAATATGTACAGACAACGTTGCAGTTTAAATCCCATATATCCCCTTCTGAAACACTGATACGAGTAGATACTTCAACAGAATCATCTGTAAAACAAAAAAATGTGAATTTGATAGAAATCTAATTAAAGTTTAAATTTTATAAACTAGATAAGCTTATGCTTATATTTTTTATTTAAAATTATTGTCTTAAATTATTTAAAATTTTGTAATGTAAAATTTAAGATTACCTTTCACTTCAGGGTTTAAGAAATGACTACTCTAAATTATACATATTTATCGCCCATTACATGAGTTTTACTCATCAAATTTTCAATACTTTTAAAATTGAATGAGCTAACATAAATTGAAATATGGACCTTAATTTAAGAATGACTCAAAATTCAGTGAAATGCCAAAACTATTTATTAAGTTTACTTTCCTGTTGGAATAACCATTGCTTAATATTCATATGAAAGAAAAAGGGCCTACTAAATCATTTACCTTCACCCCTCCCTCCCCCCTTTTGGCCATATACATGTAAGGGAGGTTATTCCCTACTAGGGGTGGTTTTTATTGGAGAAAAAAAACATTTCAACATTTACGGTTATTCGGTTATGGAAATAACTATTTTTTGGGTGTTTTTTTTTCAAGGGAAATAATTTTTTTAATTCAGAAAAAAAAATGGAAAATGTAGGACACTGGCATTCCAGTATTTTGTTTAAAAAAAAAGAAGTGATTTTAATAAAATGTAAATAAGTAAAAAAAATATTAATTTTACCTAATTACAATTATTATTCAATTTATTGACGAGATATTTTTACAATATTATACATGTTTTTTTCTTTTTTTTAAACTGTGATCATTTAATCAAAACTTAAAGAAATTAAATTGTCAAGCAACGCAATATTTTTCCAATAACCTATAAATATCCTTTTAACAATGTTTTGATCTGTTAGATGGCTCCTCTCATCCGAAACAGTTAATAATAAAATTAGTTATTCCGTAGCCACAGAACTTCCGGCCAAACATAAATATTTTTGAGCAATAAATGACTAGTCTGGCATACAGCTTTTACTCTGCTACCAATTAAAAAAAAAGGATTGCTGCCTCTTGGCAACAAATGCTGCTGAAGATACAGCTTTAGTTCACTTGGAAATGAACTTTCAACTGAAACACTATAGGAAACCCTCTGGTCATCGGTCAACCAAAGAGGGTTAGGAGGCTTAACAGTTCACCTTGGTTCTCTGCCTTTAGATAAAGATGATGAAATATGCCTAATGATTGCCAAATAGTATTTTACAAATAAAGAGAATTTGGGACCAATTTGATAGATTGGGTGATGGGGTTCCTGTGAAACCATTCCACAATTGTCCATTGATCGCCACGAAATGTGGCATTTTTTTTTTTCTTTTCCAAAGCTGACTTTTTTTGTCTGGTTATTGAATTATTAAAAAATACCCGGTTATAACCAGGGTAAAAAAAAAAACAATTAAAAAAAAAGGTTGACCAAAATAAAAATAAAAACAGTTTTCAGTATCCCCCAAGTATAAGTCAAATAGAAAACTCATGGTTATCAAATAATAATAAAAGAAAATTAAAGCCGGCACTGCAAGCATTAAAACACCTAATCAATTGGTTAGCACCGCATAAAGCTAGTTCTGGATTGATATACCTCATCGATTAATTTTAATATTTTTCTTTTTAATAATTAACATTTGTGTTGAGAATTTTCAAATCAATAAAGATTTAATATAAAATTAACTAAGTTCAAACTTCTGGCTCTCTCTTTTTTTTTCTTTTTTTTTTTGTTAATGATACATATAATAAGAGGTGTAATGAACTTACTAATAGTCTGGATGAAGTGTGTTGCAGGCTCAGCCACCAATGGTTTGCAAACTTCAATTATAATGTTTACATTATGTACAGATGATCCAGTTGTAAGGTAGATTTCAATGCCACAAGTTGTATCAGTATCTGACATGGGCCATACTTTAGGAGTTAATTTTATTTCTGACTTTTGTGTTGGTGCACCCAGTGATTCTTCTAGTAATATTTTACAATTTTGAATTAATATCACCAATGTTCTTTTGAACAAAATTATAGTTTATATTTTTAGTTTTTAATAAAGTCTAAATACTCACTGCTAGCCTTTGAATAGGTCGCTATTTGATGTTGGAGAGAAGCATATTTTGATTCTAATTCAGCGTTAGACAAAACACTGTTTTGAATAGGAGGAGGAACAAATACTGTCGGCTCAGTGCCAAGATAAGCGCATTCTAATTCACCCTCTTCAGTTAATATAACTAAGCAGCCCTGGAGACTCTTTGACAAACAAACATAATAAGACAATTTTGAGGGTCAACTATAATGTAATATTAATAGTTTGTAAATAGCTCACCTCCAATGAAGCTCTGCATATGGCAACAGGTGTCGCATGTAGTTGAGATCCCCATTTTAACTTACTTCCTTCATATATCAGTAAATTATTCGAATCGCTTACAATCATTGACATAACAGAAGGTTCTCCTGGTAAATAAATCAAAGTTTTAAAACTAGTTGTCTGGTTGGAATCAAGTATTCTATTATATTAATCAACCATTTGTTGGTATTAACCTTGAAAATTCTTTCTTAACCCTCCAGTATTCGCTCACACCTCACAGGTGCATATTTTTCTTTTGGCAGCTATTTCTAAGAAAAAGAGAGTTGAGCCTGTACACTCCTGTTATCCTCTGTACTTCCAAAAACTCACATGCTCTCGCGCTCACTCCATCTTTATTCAGGCATGCATTGGCTACAGACCCAGAAGCATCGCACAGGTGCTGTGTGACTATAAAACTTACGTTTTATAATTTTCATATTTGAAGTAAATTTTATTAATCATTTGTTATTTTTTAATGAATTCTGGCATAGTTAAAACTGTGATGACCTGTGTTCATCTGAACCCCTTAAAACTTACTTGCATCTGTGAGATGCAGCTCGACTATTTGTGTTTTTTGTTTGATTCAGAACTAATAAAATGTATATAATTTATCATCAACATTGAATGAACTATTTTATAATATTTTTATAATTTCTAGGTGGAATAAGTTCACTCAGAAGACCCTGAGACCACAAAAGCATACTGTCACTTTACCGGTGCAGCAAAAGTAAAAGTGTTCGAAATGTTAAAGCGAGTACTGGAGGGTTAGCATTGACCATGGAAAACTTTCTTTAATTTCTCTCATCCATATTCAGCTAATTTCAACCAATGAATGCTAAACAAATTCAAATAGGAACCTAATTAGTGAAGAATGCTTTTAGCATTAAAAATTTATCTAAGGAATTCAATAAATGCTAAACAATTTTAAGTTAATACATAAGTACATGATTTTTTTTAAAATTAAGTCAAGCCTTATCAATACCTCTAGAATAAATGTGACAGCACAACGGAATGTATTGAAGCCTCTTACAAAACTTGAGTATTCCAGTTTCTCCAAAGCAATAAAAATTTCTCTCTGTTAATACAAAAATTGCTGCTTCATTTGTAGTTAAGTTCAAGAAGTGCATGTCATTTATATCTTCACCTAAATTGTGTGACCATGATGGCAATACACGATCAGCCGATTCTTCTCCAAGAATTTGATATCTGCCATGTAACATTATTTATTAATTAGTTGATTTTTAATTAGAAACTTATAAAAACTTTCTAGAGCTTACCTGTATGATTCAATATGCCAATTTGAATTAAGCAGTACAAAAGAATCCGTATGAGGGACATAAACTATAGGAGAAGGTAGTAAAAAATTTGGTAGCAGTCTCGTCAGTGATAATGTCTCTTGTTCATAGAACATTAAAGTGCCATCAAGACCCAGAACACATAAAAAATCTCTTCCTTCAACTCCTCCAAAGCCGCCAACAAGGAAACTATAGGCTGAACGTTTCAGGTGATGCTCGTACACAATATTAATTTGGCACTGATCACCTAAGGTCAATAAATTATTAATTATTTGTAATATATTTCTAACTAATTTTAATTTTTTTTATCTAATAACTTTTACAAAATGTTGTAAGTTGTACCCAGAAAGGATATCTTATAATTTATCTTCTCAGTCTCCTTTCTCAATTCCATCAAAACAATGCTTTTGTTTACACATTCTACCCATTATATTTGATCTAAATTATTAAAGTAATAGTGATAAATAATTCTGATCATCAAGACTTTAAAATAATCATAAACTAAATCAGCATGATGATCAAGGGAGAGGATCAAAATGAAACTTTTCATAAATGAGCATTATTTATTTTTATTCAAGGTTTAAACCCACATTGTAGCTATTCGTAAAGAAATTTTTAAATAATAAAACAAGATCTAATTCACTATACAGGCAAAATTAGTCTCTTAGGAGGAAAAGGGGTTGTCTAAAGGATGCTGGAAAGGAGCCAACCATAACAAATGGGTAATGAATTCCGAAATTAAGTGATAAGTAAAATAATTCATTTGCCAAAGAAAGCTGGTCTATGAGGAGTACATGAACCAATGATTAGGATCTAACTATTGGATTTAGAGCTTTCTAATCTCATCAAAAAGTGTAGTTATTTGGGTGCAATGCAAAGATGTATTTAAAAAAATGATTTGCAAATAGGATCTTTTAGCTTATCACAGCAGTCAGTATACAATTGGGATGTACAGTTAATACTGTATATACGGGTCAGAATCTGGTATTCAAGGATTCGATAGAGGAAGGCTAAAACTGATAATCTGAAATATAAATCCTCCTATAGGAAGGAGGATTTCAGTAAAAAGTAATTTGAATGGGGAGGAACCAAGGTTGCAATATTTTCAAAGGACAAGATAAAGCCACATAAGCTCAGTAATCAGTAAGAGATACAAAAGTATTGTAGTTCCAAGAACATAATATTATAAACATTAAAAATAAAGTTGGTTAACATGCATTAAAAAATGTCTTATCTTACAAAAACTAATTGATTTTATTTGTTTAATAAATGAGTAATCTATAAAAAAATTTAATACCATGTTCAGTTGATCCTGTTTTTGTAATGACATTGTATACCGCAACACTTCTTGGGTGTAATACAGCTAAATGATTAACTTTTGAGCCACTGAAAATAGATAAAGACATACATATTAAAAGCTAATAATAATAGCACTGAAAATAAAACCAGGAATTTAGGATACTTGCGAAACTAATTTTCCAACTGCAATTTGTAATATTGGTTCTTCCAATTGGATTTCAATTAATTGGTCTATTGCTTTAAATGTTCCATATTCTTCTGCTTCTAAATCAAATTGTGGGTTGAATATTCTCAAATAACCAGAATGACTGCCTACTATAATATCATCAAAGTTCTGCCCTCTTATATCAGCAGTTAGCAGTGAACTAGATTCAAATACTTCATCCTTGCCACACTTAGTTGTCCACAGATCCCTAACTTTAAATAGCGACATATTCCTTAATATATGTTTATACCATTGTATTTAAATGATTTTAATGTATAGTATGTTCTAAATTAAATTTTTGGTCATCTATAGGCAAAGTACATTTGTACAATATCAAGAAATACTTCTTGCTGAATGGAGAGATCCTTGTGGTGAGTGGTTGCCATGCTGTATCCACAACAATACTGTGACAGATTTATTATTAATCAAAATTAATAATACAATAATCAGTAAGTTTCTTTTAATATATTTTAGGTTAAATAGAAATTATTATCAGGTTGATTTTGTCATAAATTGCAAAAGTTGTAAAGAGAAAAAAAATATAAGTTTTTAAAAATGAATAGGCAGTCATCATAAGCTTATAACTAACCAAAATTAAATATCAGATTTTATTTCATATTCTCTTAAACAGAAAATTTTAACTGCTTCATATTATTTTTTCTTGAGGCTTTTGTATTATTTTATAAAATTAAAAATTGTCGTTTGAATTTTCCCGCGGTTAAATTTTGTGACATAAATATTTTATATTTTTCGAATTATTATTGATTTATGATATACAGGCTATGATAGAAATAAAATAAAACTAATTTCTGAGGATTAATTTTTTTTTTGTTGATCAATATACGTTAGAAAAAAATGTCATATCAAAGATTCGTGCAGGCTTTAGCCGGGAAAAGTGTATAATTGACTTTAATCCACCCTTATATAGTTTACAAAACACTTCTTAGATGCCGCTATGCCTAGTTTAGTTTCTACTTCACATGACAGATCGCGCACATTCACAAAGTTAATAAACTTTTCTTTCTTTTCCTTCATTGGTTAATTCACAAAAGTTAATAAACATTACAACAAACTCACTTATTTGCTTTAGTTGAGCTAAATTAGAGGAATTTTCATTATTATTTTTTTTTATTTTCTAGCGAGTTCAAAAGAATTAAAAATATTTTAGTATAATTATTTACAAAGCACTTCAAACCAATCAAATTAAAAAAAATAAAATTATTTTTTAGTTAGTCTTATGTATAGTTTATTTTCAATGTTCAGACTAATGTTTCTCTTGATCAGCTAGTTATATCTCATTTATATATAAATTAATAATTTAACTAGCATTTATCCTAGTAGATATAATTAATTAAATCATACAGTTATGAGAATATATTTTTTTTTTATAGGTCCGTGAATTTGGGTCCACTGGCCAAAGAATATCTGTGTTTCTTGTGTACTTGAGATATACTGGAAACATAAATTTCCTAATATATGCCAACTAAACAAAAGCTTCATGATTTTCTCAAATCTACTACGTATAAAGACTCAGCTATCCTATGTTTTGTAAATTGTAGGTATAGCTTTTGTAAATTTTAGGTATTGCATTTGTAAAGCTAGACTTGATATATAACCAATACTTTTTATTATTCTTAAAAAAAAATATTTTATGATATAATTGGCTTATTTCAAATCCATTTATTTATTATGATTGTTGGCATTAGAAGTCAAAGACTTGTTAAAACCGTTTATACTTGGATTCCAAGTTTAATTAGTTCATCTTTGAGCCATAAAAGCGCATGTTGTTTTCAGTTTCTGGAAAAAATAGGTAGGAGCGCTGAAGTCAGTAGTGATTTCAGATTTCAGCAACTTTTTTCTCGTACGGTTCGAGGATAATGGATTTATTCCTAGTTTAGTGTGTAACTGAGTAATGGAGTGAGTGTGTAGTTAAATTTGGTTTTATTTTAGTAAGTTATTTTACCTTTGACAGGCTGTGGTTAATAGAGTATTAAATTATCGTAATTATGAACATTTTATACTGGAATTATCTCTCTCAAGAAAGGTCGAACATATGTGTTTCTCAAAGACAATTATAATTTATTTTGTTATTTTATGTACAAATCGTTTGAAAAAAAGGAAAACATGTCTGGAAGTGTGACAAGGCAATGTATTAAAGGAAACCCATCTCAATATGTGAAATTAAATATTGGTGGTGCTCTTCATTACACTACTATAGGAACTCTTACTAAGCATGATACTATGTTGAGAGCTATGTTCAGTGGTAGGATGGAGGTGTTGACTGATTCTGAAGGTAATTTGGATTTATTTTTAGTAATGTTACATCTATTTTGTTTACCAAAACTATTAATATAATTCTTTATGGAACTTAGGTTGGGTGCTTATTGATAGATGTGGTAAACATTTTGGTGCCATTTTAAATTTCCTCAGAGATGGTATTGTACCTCTTCCTGAGTCTGCCAAGGAGACCGCAGAACTTTTGGCTGAAGCTAAATATTATTGTATTTTAGAATTAGCTTCCGCTTGTGAACAGGCTTTACTTAAAAAAGAAAGAGAAGCTGAGCCTATTTGTCGTGTGCCATTAATAACTTCACAGAAAGAAGAACAATTACTGATAAATTCTACATCCAAGGTGTGTAATATTATTGATGATTAAATAAAATGGGGTTTCACCATTGCTTTTCTGTGGTCTACTTTATTTAATTAATTGCATCTCTAATTTTTCTTGTTTATTGTTTTCAGCCTGTTGTAAAATTATTAATTAATCGACACAATAATAAGTATTCTTATACTAGGTATGTTAACAATTAATGCTTTATTATCTTTTTTCAAATTTGACCTACTATTTAGCAATATATTCCTTTTTATGTCCCCAGCACATCAGATGACAATTTGCTCAAGAATATTGAACTTTTTGATAAACTCTCTTTGCGATTTAGTGGACGTGTTCTGTTTATAAAAGATGTCATTGGCTCCAGTGAGATTTGCTGTTGGGGCTTTTATGGCCATGGAAAGAAAGTTGCAGAAGTTTGTTGTACATCAATCGTTTATGCCACTGATAAAAAACATACTAAGGTATGAGCATTTTATTGACTAAAATCAGAAAAATATGCCTGTCTCATACCTTTTAAGAGGCCTTTTTTTCATAGTAATACGCTTTAGTCTTCTAGTTATGGATGAATTTTAGTGATGACTGTGATTTTCTCTGAAGACTGAATTGTAAAATTTTGCCCATTTATTATTGTCATGAATGATTGAAATACACTTGTATAATAATACAGTCACCTATTATTCAATCTTTATATGAATGAGATATTGCAAAAATTATGTAATGCTACAGTACAAAAGGACTGTTGGTTAATCCTTGTTATTGATGATCATATTTTGTTTTATTTTTTAAATATTTGGTTTTGTAATCTTTTCCTTCTTGAAAGAATGGATTTATTATCTTATCTATTGATGAATGAACATACTCATGCCACCTTTGAAAAATTAATTTAATAATTAAAACTTGCTTTGTTATTTTAAATTACAAATGAAAGTAATAATTTTTTAACTATGTATAAAAATAGTTTTTAAAAATAACCTCTTAATATTACTTTTCCTCTCCCCAAAACTCTCACCAATGTATTTTTATGTCTATTTATTTTATTTTTTAACAATTTTAATGGGTTAAATACCAAAAATTGAATATTTGTCAGAATATGTAATTATTTTAAACCATAATTGATAAAATGAACTTTATTTTCCATTAATTTTTAAATCATTTTATTCAAAATTTCCTGTGAAATCTCCTTCTCTGTACTAGTTTAATGAAATTATGCTGAAAGCTTAACTATTAAAAATAAAAACTATTTATTTATTTATGTCCAGTTTAAAAGAAATCATAAGAAAAGTACAATTTTTAATCTTATGAAAAGTTGATAAAATTGAGATAGGTCTAGTTGCTTCTACTTTATTTACTTTTGATAACAGAATCTATTGGTGACTCAGTAATTATTTTTTATTTTTTTAATAACAGCTGTCACGGAACTGAATCATTTCAGGAAAGATTTTGACAAGTCATATTTATTAGTACTGTGCCCAATATATTTTTACTTCAATGTAATTGACCAAGAAAAAGAAAATTGAAACCACCTCAAAATTTTAATATTTGTGGTATCCAAAAATCAAATACAAAAAAAATCTGTCTGCCTGATATCCACAGATTTTTTTCCGAGACTTCTGTGCCGATTTTTTGATTTTTAGCATTAGTCACAGGTTACCCCAAAATGATCCTCGTTCCTCGACTCGACATTATCATTTGTCATTTTAAAAAGGCGGCCAATTAAAGGTTTCATATGCCCTACCTCAGCCATTGATGCATATAGAGAAAAAATATAAAGTGTTTTGGAATCGTTATACCAAAGCCTTCTATAAAATAAAAACTCAAACCAAATAAATTTATAACTTTTTTTTTTTGGATGTACAACTATTTGGAAGTAATAAATCGTAGTATAATGATTTGCAGCATTTTATTTTCCTTGTATACATAATAATATATTCACTGAAAAGAAATAAAATTACTGCTGTTTATTATTCATTTTGGTAACCTATTAATTCATAATTAATATATTTCTATACTCTTTTACAATCAATTACAGAAGTCATAAAAACTCAATTAGTCAACTTAATAAGTTGGCGCTTGACCACACGCCTCGCTGCCCTGAAGATGGCCTAAAACTTAGGCCGAAACGTCGGCACTATTATATAAGTTCACTTATAGTAGTCTAATTCTTTGACCGCACCCCCGACCAACTTCTCCCTTTAGATATAAATATACGGTCAACAATAACTCCCTCCATTACAGTTTTTATAAAAAAAAAATAAAATATTTTTCTTCATATGCATACAATTTTAAAAACCTAGGTGTTATTTTCTCCTCTTATGCTTATTATCGCTTACTCTGAATGTTTCATGAATCTAGGGTAGGTGTTAAAGGGAGAGGAATGCCGATTAAAATCGTATATTTTTTTGGGATCCTATGTACCTAAAATCTGAAGTAGATTCTAGTCAACAGCCCACTACTACAAAGTTTTTCATGGCCCTAAGGTGACGTAATGGTGGAATCAAGTGGTTGTGGTCTACAATGAGCCACTTGAACCAAAGGGAACCGTTACTGGAGACCATTAAAAATAGCATTATATATTTAAACCAAAAATCTCCTGCATGAAAGGCCTCAGGTCGCCAATATGGCTATACAAATCCTGGAGAGGCTGCAGTGTGAGATAGTATCATGCTGGGTATATTCTTTGTTCCTTGCTGTGCATACTCTGTAGGGGTTGTTCCATGGTATTGTCGTCTTTTCTGATCATTTGAAAAGAAACTTCAATGATCACATGGAAATGTGAAAATAGTTTAATGAATGAAATTCAGAAGGCCAGATGTTTTTTGACACTGTATCAGCTTGCTGTCTGAAAGATTTCTTTTTCTTCCATTGGCTCAACAGATCATTACCGGTCCCTGGCCTCCTCCAATAATTTCTGCCAGCCTGCGTGCTGTTGGGCAGCAGTTCTGTCTCTGATCCTCAAGATCCTCCGTTATGCCATCTACATATCTAAGACACGGTCTTCCTCTACGCATGGTACTATGATTGGCCTCGCTCATTATTTTTCTGGAAATTTATCCTCTGACATTTGAGCTGCACGGCCAGTCCACCTCAATCTTCCCTGCCTTATATGCTTCACAATGTCAGGTTCACTAAGGAGGTTATATATTTCTTGATTACCTTTCTTGAGGTATGTTTGACCGACTCTTCTAGGTCCATAAATGTGCTGTAGAATTCTTCTCTCCTGTAAACTTCGCTCATCAGACTGTGATATTGCCTATGACTCCGAGCCATACACCAGAACCGGTCTGATCAATGTCAATGTCTTTGTCGGATATTTACTCTTCAAATGCCAAAGCCCAAAGTAACATCGGCTAGCAATAACTTTTCTCCTCTCAATTACGTTTGAGATGTCATTGCTCACAGTTATCAGGGACCCCAGGCAGACGAATTCATCCACTTTTTCAAACTTACAAGAGCCAAGCTGCACGGTATCGGCCAAGGTGCCAGACTCGGGAGTCCTATTCTTGGTTTTCGTTGCATTTGCGTGTAATCCCAATTGTCCGACCGTTGCTTCTAGAGCAAGGATCCGTGCATCCCGCACCGCTTTCTCCAATGCAATGTTAAAGAGCAGACATGCCAACACCTCTCCCTATCTCACACCATTCGTTGCTAAGCTAACCTCTGACAAATGGCTTTAATTGGTTAACTTAACCAATTGAATCAGTTTCTCTGGAATGTTTAGTTCTCTCATAACTTGATAAAGAGGTTCATGTAATACGCTATCATAAGCAGCTCTGAAGTCTACAAACAGATGGTGCGTATGAATGCAATATTCTCTGCTTCTTTCCAAGATAATATGGAGTGAGAAGATTTGATCGACCGTTGATCTACCTTTGCAGAATCTGCACTGATATTTTCCCAGTAAACCCTCCACATACGGCAGAAGTTGCATGTATAAAATGTTTGAAAATATTTTATACGCGCAAGGCAATAGTGATACGCTTCGATAATTTTTACTGTCAAGTGCATCCCCTTTCTTTTGGATTGGGCAGAGCATCGACTTTTTCCATGATCCTGGCATTATTTCTGATGTCCACACAGATACAAATAGGCTTTGTTAGGCTTTAACCAGATTTCAACCTCCATTCTTAAAGAGTTCTGTGGACAAGTTATTAATTCCAAGTGCCTTATGGTTTCTAAGCTTCTCAATTGCATCACACACCTCATCCTCATCAGGAGGTTCAATCTCGTTGCCTTGATTTCTTTCAGTTAGGATCCATTTGGTCAGCTTGGCCTTGTTCATCATTCAATAAGTCGTTGAAGTGATTTTTCCACCACCTCATTACCATGTCCATGCTAGTGAGAAGGGTGCTGTCTGTATCCCTACATGCAGTGGTTCGTGGTTTAGATGGCTATCGTTCATTATTAATTCTTCCATAGAAATTCCGACAATCATCTGATGTCTAAGCTGCTCAAGCTTCTTGTTCTCCCAAGTCTGTTTCTTCCTTGTGTGAACTTGCTTTTCCTCTTTTCTTTTTTTGCGATAGAGATCCACTGATGCTCTTGTGTGTCTTTTTTGAATCATCAACATATATGCCTGATTCTTGGCATCTGTGACTCTTCTGCATTCTTCATCAAACCAGTTATCTCTTCTCTGGTAACATTCCACTCCGATTGTTTCTTTGGCAGCTTTCCTAATATGAATTTTGATGTTGCACCACATTTGTTACATATCATAGGTATACATAGGGAGAAAATTAAGCTCTCCATCCTGAAAGATTATTTCTTATTATATTGAGGGATGGGGAAACCCTTCTTCACCTGGGCCTATATATTTTTTAAATTCCCCTCTAGTTTTTTATACTTCCCACAAAAATTTCAGGCGTCACAAAGCAAATTAAATTTCTTGGATTCACTCTGGTAATGTCTACGGGCTTTAGTATTAGTATTAGTAGGACTTTAGTAGCTTTAGTATTTAAATGCTGCAGTCTGTAAAACGCTTAAGTTTCACATCCACAAATAATGTGTTCAGCCTTTTCTTCTTCCTCTTAATACCAGAAAGATTGGAAAACACTATTGTTAGCAAGGAAAATACTTTGTGATTCATGCATTTTTTAATTATTTTAAATAAAAGGCTATAATTAGCAAAAAAAAAAAAACAGATATATTTTCACTTAATACCAGATAGTACATTTTCGTGTAATATAACTCTCCTTGTTTTTAATTAGGAATTGATATCAATCCCTAATTAGATTGATCTTTCTATACCATCATGTGGATGTCGTACTCCTTGTTTTTAATTTTTCTTTTAAATAATTCAATAATTATTTAAATAATACTTGTTTATTCTTAAATGGTAACAAGAAATCAAGGGATTCGCTTGTGTTTGTTTGCTGGAAGTCCCTAAATTATTGTCATTAAGAGGATTCCTATCTTAGTAAGCTTATTTTATTCCTCTGTCAGCAGTTTTATATACCCATCAAATAAGTACATTTTGAATTTTTTTTTTGTATCCTCTGCCAAAGAAAATCAGAATAAACTGTGTTTCATGATTATAAAATTTCTTGGAAACAGCTTCCAGTATGTTTCTACTCTTAATCTGATCTACTATTCCCTTCCAATATTTTTTATTAATAATTAATCCATGATTCATTAATTAATTAACGATTATTTGTTCATCATATTCAAAAGTTAATATAAGATATGGACTAATAGTCAGAAAATATAACCATGCTAATTATTAAATATATGTTATTCTCTTCAAAAAAATTTTTCTTCTGATTAATGGATTCTTAAATTTAATTTGTAGGTCGAATTTCCTGAAGCTCGTATATATGAAGAAACATTAAACATCTTGCTGTATGAAAATCGTGTGGGACCAGATCAAGAATTAATGCAAGCTACATCGTCAAGAGGTGCAGGACTGTCATCATACACTTCTGATGAAGAAGAGGAGAGATCGGGACTCGCTCGGCTCAGGTCGAACAAACAAAACAATCAATGATCTGCCTGAAGGGGAACATAATTTTTACATGCTTCCCCTTGCAGTGCTAACTTTTTCCCGGTCAAATGTCCCAAGCGGGAATTTTCACGTGATAATAGTATGGAAAATATAAGGGATTTATTTTATTTCTTGTTTGATATTTTTAATTTTTGTAATAGTAATTGAATTTTTTAATGAACAGGGTATATTGTGATATATTATCGGAAGTGCTCGATTTCGCGTTTGGTCTTATGATTCAGAGTAGTATATGTTTTGGTGCTTTTATTTACTTTTAAGCTCTTCAGTGTGAATGAAATTTACTTTCAAGTGAGCCATGGATTGTATAATGAGAAATATTAAATACAGATTGTGACTGATCAATTATCTTTATTATAAAAGATAATGCTTTGAAATGTTAAGAATTATGACTGATAAACCATTCTCAGAAATGCTATCCAGAAACATTACTTATGGATATGATACATAACCACTTAGTGATTCATGTGTTATTTTTATTCACATTAACTTTATTGTTATCTGTTTGAACAAAAAAATCATTTCACATGTCATTATGCCAAATTGACAGAGAGTGGTTTTTAATTAAGATTTTAATATTTCATCTTATGATTAGTTTTTAAAAATAATTTTCCCACCTATTCTCTTATGATTGTAATAATTTTGTGATGAATAACTATTTTTAATGTGTATCACATTTTTTTTTCTTTTCATTTTATCATTTTAAGTACCTGATATTCATTAGAAAAGTATTGGGATAAGAGTTGTTATAGAAGTAATCAGTGAGCTTCAAATTCATTTGATAGAAATTTTACTTGCTCAGGATAGGCAGGGTAAATCTTTCTCATCTCTAAATTTATGTTACAGTGAAATTCGGTAGTCCAGTGAATGTTATTTAAATCAAGTTCAAAGTTTTACCAGTGAGAGTGAACATTCTCTGCACCAGTGTAGCTAAGGTAATAGATATTTGGTCAATCATGTCTGAGCATAATTGGTAAAATTTAAAGACTTGGAAGTTTTACTAACATTTTGCTTCTTTTCATTTTTTTTTTTTTTTTTTAATATTTTCTCTTGCTGTATTTAAAATATAATAGATTCTTATTTTTATTTACAGGGAGAGAAAAAAAAATGTAGATTTTAATTTTATAGAGAAAAAAATGCTACGTGTCAGTTACAGAATTCTGATTAAATGTGAAAACTAGGCAATAAAGGTCTCAATGTCATTTGTCAAATTGACATATAAATGTTTTATACCTTGACAGATACACTGATTTAAATTAATTGGCTGCAAATAAATCAGATTTATTTAATCAATATCTGTATTCTTGTACCTTATTCTGGATATAATAATAATTAGTTATTTTCATGACTATTATTGCTCGCAATGAGCAACTTTAATCATTAGAATGACATATTTTTGTAATTCATAAAATCCATCCTTTTTGTCCTGTTGATAATGAGATTTTAAGAATCTTTAGTCGCTATAGGCTAAATTAACAACCAGAAGATTGAAATTAATCAAGATAATAGTTGTTTATGCAATTGAGACAAAGTTCTTTAAAAGCATAATTATTTTCATTATTTATTTATAGTTTGATCAGGAACAGTGGCATTCGGCTCGGCTGATACCTCCTCCAGGAGGTTGTGATGGCCGAACGCATTGTGGAGTGCTGTGTGTTAGATTTCCATCTTGGTCAGTTAATATTCTGTTTTATGTCAATCCTGCAAAATGGATCTGGACACTCCCAATATATTGCTTTCTAATTTATACTCGGGGTTAGATAAGATGTCATTTGCTCAGCTTATAAAATACTGCATTATTTTTGTTGAATGTATACATCAGCAGAAAAGCAAAAAATGGAATGTTAAATAAATCATTTCACTGGATTGTTGTAATTTGAATTATATCTGGCTGTTTACTTGCACTCTCAATGTTTTTTGGGCTCGCTTTGCTTCAAATAATTGTTTATCTCAAATCTATTTCTAATGTCTTGTTTAGAAATTATAAAATTGTTTCTAATTCTTTTACTGCCTTCTAAGCGCATGTATGGATATAAATTATTTGTTTATCAAAGGGATGTCACTGTTTTTGCAAATTTTGTCATTAAAAATATCTTGCTATAAACTTTTATCCAACAGGTTCTATTATTAATATATTTAATCATTATTGTTTATCATTTTAAAATACTCAAATAATTGTATATATAATATTCTTTCTTGAAAATCCCTTGTTAGGACAAGACCCTCCTACTTCAACCTGTTAGCACCCTTGTTATATATTTTAAATATGGTGTGTTTTAAGGGGAAATTAATTATAGATATTCATATAATGTTCTATAAGTATCCATTGTTCCTTTATTGACTATTATTATTAAGGATTATATTCTATCATGTATATAAAACTATTATTTATATTTTAGGATTATTCAATATTACTATGTATTTTATTTGGGTCTGCTTTGAATTTTCAGAGCTATCCGACATATTATTATTAAAAAGAATTTTATAAATCCTTACTGTGATCCAAATAAAAATGACATTTTTGTTTCAGACCGACTATTCCTTAAGTTAATTATATATGAATATCAACTAACTACTTGATATGTTTCTGCTTTCCTTTATCTGTTTGCTTTAATTATTTTTATTTCTAGATTTAACATACTAATATCTGGTTTTATTATTTTAAGTGTCAGTTTTGGAGACAATGTTAGCAAAACAAATGAAACTGAGCTTACTCGGTGAACATTGTCCTGACCCATTCGACACCAGGCTTCCTGCTAAGTACGTACGGGACATTGTTAGTTGGGGGATTTAACTAAAAATTCAAGTTGGGCCTGCTCTTAACAATTTCCTTTAGATTTTTGCACATTGTCAGAATCTGTCTGAATTTCAGTATGAATGGAACTTATGTTGTACTGAGACAAAGGTGAAGCTCTTACCAAGCACACTTCCAGAATATATATTTTTTTTTTTTTTTACAGTCTTTTTTGCCTTGGGCCACTGTACTCATATGTGAATTAGGACTTTACTTTCAGAATGATGAATTTTAGTGGGCTTAATTGATTGGTTGCTCGAAGATAGATAAAGATCCATTTGATACTTTCTTTCAACGTCTACTGAATTTGGAAAGTGAAGAAGGATAATGTTTTTCTGGCAGCTTGGCCAATGCTATAGCTTTGAACCATTATGAAGTATGGACTCCAGGTCTTGCAGATTAGCCCTATTCATAGTTTTAACAGAAAAAAACTGAAAAAACTATTAAAGCACATTATGCTTAATTATTTAATTATTAGTAGTAGTTTTAAATGACGAAATGGGTGGTTCTGATCAAATTTAGAATCTATGATAGTCTGTCTACTATCTCATAGATAGTAATCTATGATAACAAGGACATCCCTCCATACCTTATAGTTCAGAAGGAAAAGGATTATTTCTGTTTAAGCTAAATTTGAGGCATTTAGATTTTTTCTGTAGAATATTTGAGACCAACAGAAAGGAGCTCAGTTGATTCTTTTGACCCCTTTCTTTATTTTAATTATAATCAGTGATGCCATAAATATTTTTTTTGATACACGAAATAATAGAGTTGGGCTGAGGATATACCTGTGGGACACAACTGATGTGCCCATGGTCTTGAAAACATTTACAACCATTCCAATTCCTGTGGACTATTTACTCAAGAATTAAAGATGTTGAATTTTTGAATAAGTAAATATAAGTGTAAATTTATTACTTTTTGTATCTGTTAAAATCTAACTTTCTTTTTTTATCTTTTATAAATCTTTTATTGAGTATGAGCTGTATTTAACCAAGTTGATTAACCTACAGCAAACTTAACTTTCTATAAAAACATATTTCTTTCTATACTGAAAAGAAATATCTATATAAAGATATTTTCTCAATCCTTCTAGTGTTTCTATCAAAAGTACAGGTATTTTGGCATCTGCTCTGATACTAATCTTTTCTAGTACCAGGATAATAATATTTAGTTTACCATCATAGATTATTACAATGTGCCGTAATGGTTTTAAAATTTATGAACTTCATTGAATAGTCATCTAGCTCCTTCACTATAACTGGCATCAGCGACTGTCAAGTAACCAAAGTTTATAAGACTGAAAAACAAAAAGAATTAGGCTAATTCTTTCGATATTAAAGTCCTACTTTAGCATTGCAACAGGGAAAAAAGTTTAGATCCCTTATATGAATCAGGAAAGCGAAATATCTTTCAAAAGGGAGAGAGAGATGTCCTGATGAGGACATCGAGAAACAGAAAAAAATTCATAATAAAATATATGGCCCAACCATGAAGGAAATTGATTCTGTTTAAAAATCAGCTATGAACTTAGGGACCTGTATGAGAAACCAAATGTGGTTTCTTGTATCAAAGATGCGTATAAGGTCTTATAAATAAGCGTATTGGGCCATGTACATCGCCTGAATCACAAAGCAGAAAGTGGAAGGGCATCCAGATAGAGGAAGAGGCAAGCCTTGACAGTTCGGTTGGAAGAAGTCAAGGATCACCTTAGACATCTTGGAGTAGATAGATTGAAAGTGTTGCAAAAAATTGGTTAGAGTCAGTTTTATAAATTGATATGTACTTGCCTTAGGTTGGGGATGTGGGGTCTTCGTTAAAGCTAGGTTTTGTATTAATTAATACCAGACCTAGCTTTTATGAAGAACATACAAAACACGTGGAGGCCGCAAGTTTCCTACCTATGGTATATGCTATCCCTGGGAGAATGAAACAAGCTTTTTTATTTTTAACCCATTTACAGCCACTGTTGCGTATACGCAACATTAATTTAACTTTTTATTTCCTTCAATAAATTTAAATATTTTTTCTTTGTTATTATATCAGCTATTAATTTAAGGTTGATAATTAATAAAAATAATTTTTGTTTAAATTTTCTTTGTATTTTTTTCATTAAAACAAAATAGTGAATTTGGTTGTTTTTCAACACTAATGAGTAGCCAAATTTAAATTTCAGTCAATTAAAGGCTGCTGTAATTACATTTTTGGGATTCCTTGTTTGTAACATTGTCTTTTATTATTGTTGTAATGAAATTTTTGTATAGAATCAATTATTGTTTTTACAATAGCCGGTTTATTTTAATGTTGCATAGAAGCAAAGCTGGCCATTCATATGAAGTTTTTCTAATGAAGTCAGATTTATGCCTGTTCATTTTACCCACTCATTATTGTGGCTGAACAAAAAAATTTTTTTTTTTTAATTAGACTACTCATAAAACATTTCTATGAAAAAAAATCAAAGCTTTCAACTAATTTTAGACTTGGCTGTAAATGTGTTAAAGTGATTATATGTGTGGTTTAAACTCTATTAAATTGAGATAATTGCTGGGTAAATAAATTATTCAAATAAAAAGGAAACTTAAAAATGAGTTGTATGGTAAAATTTTAAATTCAATTCATATGGAAAAAGTTTTTAAAAAATCTACATGAATGTGTTGGATAAATTCGCTTCGCTTCAGATAAATTTTTTATTCTTGACCAAAACTGGAGATAAAAGATGTGGCATAATGTATATATCAAATCATAATGCTTATTTGCAGCCAGACAATCCAGAAAAATTTAAGTCGAAGGAAAAATCTTGTGATTCTTCATCCCTCAGGGGTGTTGATATGGTTGTCTCTTTGATTAAAAACATTATAGGAACTGGAAGCAAGAAGTTTTTTGGGTCTAAGTTTATATTTAGTGTATCAATGAACCATCTACCAAGTACTTTTCCAAGGGTTTTGTAGATCTAGTTCAATAGAAATAGTAGTATTTAAACTATTTCCACAATTTTATATCAATTTACTTGCATTGCTCAATAAATTTAATTTATAATGTTGGTTTTAATAACAATATGTATAAATGAAGTTGGGTGTCAGTACAGTTGTATAAACTAAAATGGAAGAGAGTAAATTTTAGTTTCTTTTTGTCAATAAACTTATTTTTTCTTCCTAGCGTTTCTTCATTTTAAGGTTTTAGAGACAGTTGTTTATGTCAAAGAGAATATTTCACAAAATATTTTTACCCAAAAAAGTATAAACATCCTCCAACAATAAAGTAATAGTTCTCAGTAATTACCAAAACCACGCTGCAAAGCTTAGTCAATAGTTCCAGTAATGATTAAAAGATGGCAGCACAAACTAACAAAAACAGTCACAATAGTTATAGCAATACCCGACAGAGGCCAGCACCACGCAGCAAAGGCATACATTTAGCAAAACTGAGTTAAAAATTCCAGTAACTAATAAAAGAGGGCAGCACAAAACAACGAAGTAGTCGTTAGTTCTAATAACTACAGATAGAGGCCAGCACTATAGAACCTTAGGGTGATCCGAAGTGTTGAGCTCCTGTGAACTCCTACTCTCCTAATACAAAATAAAGATTTTCAACCTGAAATATAGAAAAAAATTTTTTTTTTATTAATTCCATTGTTTCTTTCAAGTTTTCTTTATTGAATCAGTTAAAACGTCTTTGACTAAGTCATTTAAACCTCTTTTCTGTTCTTATTAATTAAAACAAACTAAATAGATTAAAGTGTGGACAAAATAAAATAGGTTTTTTAAAAATAAAAACGAATATGATTAGTTGATTAGCTTATAAAAAATTATTAGTTTTACAAATATATAATTATTAATATCAATTTATTGAGTTAATCATAATTTAAAGTATGGACAAATTTATAAAAAAAATATACAACCTACTTTGATGAATCAAACTGTAGTATGAAATAATAACGAATGAACAACTTAATTCTTTAACACTGCATACAATCAATGATATATTTAAAAATAGCAGGTGGACCCTTAATTTTTTACAATTAATGCATCAAATAAAATTTAATGACCGACTGCACACCTCAACCAACTTTTTCACGAATTATTTCTATAATCAACGATACCTCCGCCATTTAGTGGCTATATTTCCATCATATTTAATAGTATTGTAACATAGGGTAATTTACTGTCTCCATTGTTATTAATATTTCATTTAGGATTTATATGATCCAAATTAATCCAGCTCCTTTTTTATATTGAAATACCTTCATAGATAATTTTGTCTTTTATCTTAGTAATTGTTTTATAAGCAATTATAGTAAGATTCAGTAAGTAGGAACCACAAAATTCATTAATCAAAATAATACTTTAAAATAGCAGTTATCACCTTGATTGATCCTGACTAAATAATTATCTTAAAAGTCTGTTAAAATTATTGTCATTCTAAATCCTCTTCGAAATTTTATTTCCTCTAAGCCACTTTGAACTAATGCTACTACAATTTAGTTTCTTAACCTGAAAGTAAGGGTCTGGTATTTCGGGTCTTTGCCACATCCCGAGGTAATTTATTTCTTCTATAAGTCCAGAAAATTAAATCATTATCTCAACAACACTCAAAAGATTTGTACCATTTTTTGCAATATCTCTAATAATCCTGATGAATATACATCACAAATGACTACTTACTCACTTTTTATTTCAAGTATCAGAAACTTGGTCAACAGAGGAGGTATTTGTATGCAAACTTTTTTATACTTACAAATTAAAAATATTTACTGAATATGATTAAAATAGTAATAGTTTTTTTAGAATATAATTTGGTATCTGAGTGGGGAATGCAGAATGCTGGATGAGTCTGGTTCAATTAGTTAGCCACAAGACTCTATCAGTAGGGTGCCTAGAGCCCTTCTACCCTAGGGCCTTGATGGGCTGAAGGGGAACTTATTTAATTAATTATTGCATGAATCCAAAGTTTTTTAAATGTTTCAATCCTTTACTATAATATTCAACAATCTATCAAGTAGATGAGTTAGGAAGTTTTTGTTATACCACATGCATCTCATATTAACATTCTAATGACATACACTTACAATTTTAATTAGTAGGTCATACGCTTTTTTTAATTATTGGAGCATTACATTAGAGGATTAAATATTATTTTGTAAATAATAAAATTTGATCATCCTACTCCAGATAAAATGTGTTGGTAACCTTAATCTGTTCAAACTCCAATGTAAAGGAACCCGTGGTTTCATATCTTCCCAATGGTTCCACCATGTATTATGTTTATGCTATAAAGTTAAATTACAAGTATGATAATATTGTTTCCATATATTGTTAATGCTATATAGTTATATCTATCATAATATCAGTTTTGTGGGTGACATTAATTGTAATGAAGTGAGTAAGACAATCTTAATTTATTAATTAGGCAGAAATGTGTAAGCATTGGCTATTTCTCCAACCGGACTAATGATATGAAGAATGACCATGAATAACTTCCAAGACTTAAAAACCTAAGTTCTTCAGTATTCACCAGACCAATAAGCTTGATAAGTAGGACCCACAATTTATGCAGTAGAGTTAATTGTTGGAGTTGCATTGTTAATTGCTGCAGTAGATAGATTTAAAAAAAGTACACAAAAATCAAAATGCATAATGAGGGAAAAATTATCGAAATATAAAACAAGTGTCTTTTTTTCTATCAATTTTATTTTATACAATTGTCAACATATGAAGTGTATTGAACTAACAAAGTGGTTTTTATCCACTGCGAAATGAGCACAAAAAAAAAAACAAATGACTCACCGCAAGCTTGGGCCACTCAGAAGCATAACAATTTCAACATATATACAACCTTTTGCAGTAACTGAATCTTTAAGATCACATGTAATTATTAGAGCAGTCTTGTTTCTTACTGTGTAAAAAGTAAGATAAAAGTTACATTGATGATTTATTGCTAAATACATTAAATTATGTTAGTTTGATTTTTCGAAATCATTTTCCATTGTTTCATAACATTTTAACAATTATAAATAAGGTAACTTACAACGAACAAAATTCAGTCATTTGTAATAAATGTCTCATTTAACAATTGATTTTTCGATTCGAACAATAGAAAAAATAAATTCTGAGCAAATTATAATATAATTTTTTTTTCAATTTATAAAAAATTTGAGATGATAACAAATGACTTCATAGTTGAGATTTAAAAAAGGAACCAACAAAAATAACAAGTTTCATGTATAAACAAATATTTTGCTTAATCAAAATAAAAAACAGAAACAGTAACAATTACTAATTCAACTATTCATCCACTCCCAATATCGGGAGAAACAAAAACAAAATGGCATTATAATCTACTCTAGGGTTCTAACAAAACAAAAAGTAAATTTGATAGGCCTTATAATAAATCCAGTTCATCTATAATATATATATATTTTTTCAATTCAATTTAAACTAAACGTACCTGATATGACTTATTAGTTCACAGAATAAATTAAGTTAAAGCATTTACTATGCTGTCAAATTGTACAACTGTTTACTCTTGTCTAAGGACAATTTTTTTAATATATATTTATTTATTTTTTTAAATATTTTTGGTCACATGTTTAGAGTTGGCTTTAAAGCTCTTTTGGCTTCATAATTGTGACAAAACTATTTACAAATCCATGAACACACTATTATAGTAACTATATACAACGTACTAAAGAATATCACTATCTATAAACCATAGAAAAAACTTTGATCACTAAATGACTACTATAAAGCCTGTTACACTATTCATTCCCCTTCGTTCGGCCGATCGATGTTGAACTTTCAGCTGTAAACTTTGTCGGAGATATCAGATTTGAATGACAGTGATGAGAATACATCGGTCCATTTGTCCTAGCACTTTCGATCAAGAAATGAAAGAAAAGGCACAATCCTTTACACAGTACTAACAAGTATGCAAGAAGGAAATTTTATACAATTAAGAACTTGCAAACATCAACAATATGAATCCAATGTAAAAAAATAAGTGTCAGTTTTCAAATATATCTCTCTCTTTAAAAATGATAATCTACCTAAACACTTAAAGCTTTTAGGTATATTGTGGTAAAAATAAGATTTTTTTTCTTTCTTATTGATTTGAAAAAATATGTTGTCAGCAAAATACTCAGGGGAAAATAATGAATTAGGTTCAACTAGATTCGACAGGCTTTGGAATTTCAGTTTCTATCTCTTCTCCTTTTTCCATTTTTGCCTTGAAGTTTTCAATGTCCTGTCGGCTGAAATGAAACACAAAAAGATCAATGAAACTAGGTTTTCGAGAGATAAGGTTACATATAGTAGTTTTTTTAATAATCTTAGATGCATTTTTAAATTAAAAGCTTAGTTAAATATTATAAAGCTGATTGAGCAGAGAGAATGCCTTAACAGTAGTTGGATGAATATAATTTTACTCATAACATTTTCAAGTCTATTTGAACCTTTTCCAAACTAAATGTAACCATTTATAGATAATATGAACTAATTAGAATATAAGTGGTTTGGATCCAGTTTAGAAACTTGAGATATCAAGTATACAAAAATGAGTGCATAAAATGTGATTAGTCGTATTTCTCCCCAAAAAAATAGACTATTGCAGTGGATTGAAGGTCGGCGGTGAGCAGCAGGACTGCGTTTTCTATCTGTTTCATAACCCCTAGAGCACGATTGTGGAAATTCTCCCACCCTCTCCTGGATTTTCCGATTTTTTAAAACTTTTGCACACCCTTAAAACCTCTCCAAATTGAGTAAAGGGGGTCAAAAGCTGTTTCATTTGAAAGGAAATTGAATTGCCTATAAAACAAAAGAAGTTTCAAAGAACTGTGTTTTGTGGGTCTCAATATTTTCTTACTCCCTCCTTTTTATAATATTTTTTAAAAAGTGGAAATACGACTTTAGTAACGGAGTTCTACTGCTCACGGATTTTTTTTTATTATGCTTCAGCAAGTTGCATAGAAATAAATTTACTGTCGAAACCAAATGAGATATCTTAGTACAAAAAATCAATTATGTGGAGCGTCATTGGCGTTCCCAGAACATCCTACCAAATGTGGCCCATCAATATAAAAATATGGATTTATTAAAGTTCTATTAGGGGCTTCCATGGCTTTCATTCCAATCGGCATAAATGTAGCTTGTTCCAAATTAATTGGAGCCAAAAATGGGGGATTGTGGCGGTTTATGGAGCAGAAACAAAAACAAAAAATGCATATGCCAATATTTGTTTCCAATATTTCTAACTCAAAACATCAATACTACTAGAAGACTGACACCACTAGCGGAGCAGAACTGCTGACTCTACCCTCTCTTCCCTTCCCCTCCCCATACTATTTACAGAATCAAAACCTTCAAGCCACATTGTAAAAATAACCAACGTAAATATTAAGACTCAATATATCAAAATAATATTTATTTATAAGTTAAAATTATTGATACAAGAGTGCTGGTAGTTTGCTTCAATCACTGCCTTATTTGCATCCATACTCCTTGCCTTTTGATCTTTCATCGTCCGTAACCAATTTTTATTCAGTTGCAAAAATTTTAGTTTCATTTTGAAAACATGTAATTAAACTAGAAAGCTATATGAATATTCTTAAAATTTATTTTCAAAAGTGTTTCCCATTATGAAAAGTGTTAACTGCAAAGTTGCTTATGGTTTGGAAAGGGTTGTGAGTGATTTGGAACATGATTTATTCAATTTGTAAAAAGATACATTTGCTTTGGAAATATTCAAATAGTCTTGAATAAGTACAGATAATTAAAAGAAAGAAATGTTAAAACAGAAAACTGTAATTGAATTATTAACATCTCACTTATCACTGATAGCTTCTTACAGAATTTCCGATAATTAGGAGGTAGAAACGACTAAATTTGAGTGAATTTCCAAAAAGAATAAAATTAAAGAAATAAAATAAAAATGGCTAAATTGATTTATATTTCGTCATTAGAATAAAATCAGTTATATGATTTTGAACAAGATTTATCTAATACATGATGGTAAAAAAGCAATTGTGTGCTCGAAAAATCGCAACTTGATTTTGATCAAAAAGAACTCTACTATGTGTTAGTGTTCATCGCATGCTTAACATTAATCACTATAAATCACCCGTTATAACTTCCAAGACAGTCTACACATAGGAGGTTTCACAGTGACAATTTATTTCTACAATACTGAATATATCATTGAAATAACATCAAACCGAAAAAAATTATATTAAATAAGAACAAGTAAAACGCACCAAAACCCAATGATGGTTACAGGTTATGAGAGGCTAACTGCCATGTTTCAGGTAGCCAGCCAGTATCCAATAGTTTTATCCTATTATAATACTTATCTATAAGTTCTTAAATGCATAATTTACAGCATAAATGGATCTATCATAATTAGCTAAATAAAAAATTATAATCCTTTTTTAAAATCATTGCATCATTGTGACAGAATGGTCTGGTCTAAGGTGTCCCAATGAGTGGAGTCGACTATATTACCAAGATGTTAAATGAAATAAATCAGTAGTTGACAAAACTATTATATTCCATATATTCTATGGGAAAAAAAAAGGTTATATATAATATGCAATGAACACGTAAAATCAGGATCTGTATATCCTCACACTATAAAATTAAATCCTATATTGATTAGTTCAGACAGTAATCATCAAATATTTAAATTAAATTTTTTTTTTTACTATTTGTGCATTAATTTTGACTGCCATTCTGACCATATTCTCCTTGACGATAAAAATAAATACTCGCATTCCCTTTGTGCTAACAATACAATTTTTTTTACAATTTTCTGCTATAACAAATCCACTTAAATTAGAAATCAAGCCATTCCAAAATAAAATTAAAAATGAATCGAACAAAGCAAATACAAATCTACCTATTCCCATGCGCATACGATGACATCTCTAAACTACAACACTGGCAGGAATTAACCTGCAAACAATTCAAAAGCAAAACACAGGCACTAGTTAACTGTTAATGTCATTAACAAAACAAATAAAAATAAGCAGACAGTAAAATGTTCTAATTACTTGTCTAAAGAGGAAATTAAAATGTTAAAAGTTTAAAGTTTACAAAAAAATACATTCCATATTCTTAAATGAAAAAAAAAAAAATAAAATAATGGTACCAAAAAAATGAAAATTTAATGGTAAAAGGAAAACTACTGTTTCTATCACTTTTTCTAAAAATAATTTTAAAAAAGAATCTGAAATGGAATAGGTTAATAGCCGAGAGAAGAGCATAACAAGTAATTTAAATCAGCAGTAATTATGTATAAATTTATTTGATTAAATAAGCAGCTGTTTTTCATGTTGTTGATTTATATTTTAATATTTAGGACAATGAGGCTTCTCTATACATAAAATGTTTTTCTTCAAGAACAATATTTTTCAAAAATACATTGAACTGACTGACGAAGCCATTTATTTTCAGGTTCCCTTGCCAAAGTATTATTTTTTATAATTAATTTTTCCTTAAAAAGTAGCGTTTTATTATATTTTAATATTAAATGGTAAACCTTTGGAATTGCTACTAACGACCTTGAAGAGGTCTAGATTCTCAGACCAGACTATACTTTCACCCACTGCGCATGCCCAATTAAATACTCAAACCGATGGATCCTTTTCATTTGGAATAGTCATGTAGGGTTAGGCCAGACTTCCCACCTCTTTAAGTTTAAATATCAAGCCCAATCTCTTCAACGTTCTATTAGCTTCGGATCTGGGAAGTTTAGTCCAAGTGGTGAAAAATTTTTACCAATTATGTGTAAAACTAAGGATGAATAGATTTTCGTCCATGAAGTTTTAGAAAATTGCATTAATTTTCTAATGAAAAGGCGGCGTTGAGCTTCAACGAATCCGGATGAGCCACTTGTTGTCAGCAATCGTTTATCATTACTACACCTCTGGCTTACCATTCTTCCGCTCCCTGGCGTATGATGGTTCGCAGTTCCTGACTTTGGTCCTTGGATCGAAATTGTTAATAGCATAACCCGAATGAGTTGGTCCTGGATCAAATTAACCTTTTTCCTCTATAGAGAGTCTTCTTAGCATTGCAATACTCCTTCATAAAAAGGCTGGAAGTCTGACCTAACCCTACACCAGCGTTCCAACTTAGAAGGATCCGTCGGTTTGAGGATTTAATTGCGCATGCGCAGTGGGTGAAAGTATAGTCTAGTCTGAAAATCTAGATCTCTTAACAGTCATTAGTAGCAATTCCAAAGGTTTACCAAAAATTAATTAAGAATATTGTGTGTTAAATTGATCATGTTTCTTCTTATTTTTACCATTTACCTTTAAATTACTCAATATCATTTATTAAGTTATTTATATGCTATTTGATGACATGTCCTAGTTTTATATATTTCTTCTAGTTGCATATTTAGTTTTTGGTACCATAATAGATAATTAATACAACTAAAAAGGCCAATAAGTCACCAAAATTCTTTTGTCTTATTTAAAATTACTTTGATGTTTCAGCCATCTTGGGCCGTTCTCAAGTCATGTAACACACTGTATTTTCTCGTTTACATGATACAACTCATCACTATTTATTTATTCTATTTTTGGTATTATTTTTCCAGTAATTAAGTTATTTCGTCTTATTTGGTTCGCTATTGAAGCATGGCTGTTTCAGTCACAAAGATAAAATAAAAGGAAAGGACTCAATTACTGCAAAAATAATGCTGAAAATAGAAGAAAAAAAAAATAGTAATGATGTGTTTCATGTAAAGGAGAAAATACAGTGCGTTACATGGCTTGAGAATGTTCAAAGATGGCTGAAACATCAAAATAATTTAAAATAAAATAAAACAATTTTGGTGACCTATTGGCCTTTTTATTTTTACTTATTTCAAATTTCACCACGTTATTGTGCAATTCATGATATGTTTATTCTTTGTTGCTAAGAACTTTTAACCTCAGTTCATAAATAAATTGAAATAAATATTGTTCCATTAAAACAAATTAACAAATATTTACCATGGTATTCATGTTTTAAAAATTTTAAATCTGGTTAATACGTTAGTTGAATAAATATTGAAATAAAGGTAAATTAAATAAATATGAAAGGTACATTGCAATAAAAGAAAGATTTACCATTGTATTAATTTATGTATGCATGTATGTATCTGAAAATTGAAAGTTAGATAGTTTAAAAAAAAAAAATAACACATTGCTGATTAGCAGCCCATCTCTAGTACTTTTTTTGGGCCTTATTTAGTTACATGACAAAGTTTGTTTTATAACTTACAAATATATAAAATTCTACTTCCTCTAAAATAAAGACTAACAAGTAATAACTATTAAGAAATTTTTTTTTATAACTTGAACCTAAGTATTTTAGCAAATGAGTTTTTAGAGATTGATAAATTATTTGCCACTTTTATAAAAAAATTTTTATTGAAAACTAGTTTCGAATGTTACACATTCATCTTCAGTTCTAAAAACACAAAAATTCAAAAATAAGCAATTCAAAATATATTTTTGTATTATTATACATATTAAATTAGATGTAATATAAACCAGTATTATAAAACATTTATGAATTATAAATTTAATTAAGACAAGAAATCAAATAAATAATTCATCAATCCCTAATTAGATTGATCCTTCTATACTATCATGCAGATGTTAACTGAAAAGAGTTTTTCTCATTTCAAGTTTGAAAAGTAAAGCCATATTATACAGCAGGTTTTTAGACATAAACAATTAAACATTACAAATCAACTGACCTTATTTGCACGAAGAGGATTCCATTAATGACATTGAGCATATCAAGAACCGAGCCCATCGAAGGAGGTTGGATTTGAATTGGGGGAAGACCTGCACCTGGTTTGCCTGTGTATATCTCGTTCATCTTCTTCTGAAGAACGACTGCTTGATGTGTTAAATGCCTGAGGCATTCGGAAGACTCCTTTGTTTTTTCATGGTCCTCACCCAACTGATAGCAAAAAAATTAATATTTGTCAGTCTGTGTAAATTAAAACAAATTGCCATGGTATTGTACAAAACAATAACTATCGTAACATAGGAGGAAAATATTGTTCTGTTTTTCTCTATCATTTGTTCAGTTACTGACATATTAAAAGACTGATTCATAAAATAATTACGAAATGTTAAATGTGTCAGGAATATATCATACCTGATGTTTATATATAGCGTATGTTTCCTTCTCCGAATTCAGGGCTGACCTAAAGTCACCCATACAGCTCTGTGTCCTAGCTACTAGGTGGTAACTCACAGCCACTTTCAGGGATTTAGGGCCATAATACCTCATGTTCAGTTCCAGAGCTTTTTCCAAGAACCTGAGGGAAAGTTCATATTCTGCGACTGCATGGAGTATCAAACTGATATTGCTCTGCAAATGAAAAAAAAAAAAAATATTGCAAACCTTGCTATTTATTTCATTCTTCCATATTTTAATAGCTCATGAAACTGAATTAGTTTTAATTTCTATGAGGGACAGACCAAAAAAATAAACTAAAATAAAAAAGACCAAAAAAGTACCTTGAGTAACAAATAACAGCACTAATTTAAAAAACACTGAGTCTGACTTGTCTGTTTTCTGTATTCAATCCTTTAAATTCTTGGATAGCAAGCATAATTTGTTCCAGAAAGTTACTCGAAATGCGAAATACTCATTAAGTGAAACAATTTTTTTCATATATAAGAATTAATGTAAAATATGATGCAATCACAAATGACACTACAATGAGTGCTTAACACAACTTTAGTGTGGATGTAGCGCTGGCGAGGCAAGTTCCAGCACACACGCACAAACTAGTGACATGATGAGAGGACTTCTCCTTTTTATTATGCAAAATGTCGGAGCTATTTTTTTACAATTTATTTTGCTTGTTATGAGGGATACTTGTTAAGTGAGATCCCACTGTAATACATTATACATTTCTTTTGCATAAAATAATAAATGTCTTTTACAGTATTTTCAAATTATTTCTAGAAATATTATTTTGAACTGCAGTCTAACTTCAAAGTATATAAAATCACTCTTCACCTTTTCTAAAAAAGAAAACTACGAAATGTCATAAGATTAAGATTTGGCTAACATATTATTTTTTCATCATAATTATCATATTTAACGACACATCATATTAAAATTTAACTGTAAATAAATGTTATATTACAATATATATTTAAAATATGAATTCATACTAACATCGAGAAGAGCCATTTCCGGATGATTCTCGCCACAGACCAAAAGGGCCAAGTACCTAGCTCGATACAGCAACTTAAGAGCAGTAGAAACTTGACCATTTGCAAAGCAATAAAGAGCAAGATGTGTCTGAAAAAAAAAATAATTTAACAATATTTAGCCATAATAAAAATGTACTGTAAGTTAATACAATAATAAAAAATAATAAAATATAAAAATAATAAATTAACATAATAATAAAAAATAAATTATGTTACATGAAAATACCTCTGATTCAGATTTTACTTCTGGAATCTAAAAACTTAAATTGAATATCTGACTTGAGTCATATTGCTAAAGAAAGTATTAAAATCATTTGCAATTTTTACTTCCTTGTACGAAATAAAGGAAGTATTTTAATTGCGAAAATTTTCGGTTTTCAGATTTCAACGGAAATATCCATTTTGAACATCTCTGAATCCATTTTGATCAGTTTCGTATGACGTCTGTACGTAAATGTGTATCTCGCATAACTCAAAAACGATTAGCCGTAGAAAGTTAAAATTTTGTATTTAGGATTGTTGAAAAATCTAGTTGTGAACCTCCATTTTGGTCACTACATGATTACCGGAAGTGATACTTTACTTGAAGGTCATTAATGATTTTCACCAAAAATTATATTAAAATATAATGCAAAACTTCTCAAATTAGGTATATAAGACTTGCATATTAATATAAATAATATAATAAATTTTGATTAACATTGGAAGACCTGAAGTGGTACTTTACTTGAAGGTCATATTAGACTTTCATAAAAAATTATATTAAAATATAATGTAAAATATCTCAAATTTTGTAAATATGACTTTTATATCAACATGAATGCATTTACTAGATTTTGGTTAAAATTGGTGAGCCGAAAAGAGTACTTTACTAGAAGGTCATAATAAACTTACATAAAAAATTATATTAAAATTAAATGCAGAAATCATGTTTCGGTAATAAAGGTTACAAACGCAATTTGGTTTCCAATCCAATTAAGCATTTTTATTACTTGGTTTAAGTGTTAAAATTGATTGTAACATACTGGTTTTCCTCCCCATTTGTGAGATGAACAAGTCTGCAGCAGGAGAATAAGATATAAGTTGAGTGGGTTTTTTCCGCTTAAAATGTAGAACTGTCGATTTACAATGCTTAATCTAGTGATATAGACAGTTTAAATGTTGTCACGGAACATGAAGAAATCTATTGTAAATTACAGTTATCAAGAAAACTCCAGAAACAAGAGTATATCTGTGTGTTTGTGTGTGTGTCTGTCAATAGATCGATGTCGCGACACCAAGTATCGTTTTTGAGATACTGCAATCTTCAGAAACTAGTAACCAAATTCAGGATCACTTTAGAGCCAGCGATGTATAGTTTAATAGGCATACAAGGAAGTCATGTGTTGTCCACATCAGATATATATTTTTTTAAGAAATGTGAATAACCAACCATTAATCATACATGATTATATTACCTCAATAAATTTATAACTTTTTGGCATGAAAATGTGAGATAAACTCTTAAGTGAGTAAAATTTATTGGTTATTCCTATTTAGACAGTAATAGCTTACATATTCAGTAATTGTATAAGGGTGATCGATTCCATTGACCCTCTCCGACATGAGGACAGCTTTCTGTTGAATACCCATTGCCTCGGCATGATCTCCCATGATGTAGTTGAGCCGAGCAAGCATCCTCAGACACTGCGCTATTTCTGGATGCATCGCACCATAGACATTATTGAGGAGATTCAAAGCTTCATTGATCAGCTCATATCCCTCCTTTAGGAAACCTTGTTGGATTTTATTTTGACCAGTAGTGTAGAAGTTATAAGCATCACTCGCCTGAAAACAAAATGTTATTAAACATTGCCAGTTATATTCAATTTCCTTTTTTAAACAAACAGCATTATACATACCCGTGGATTAATGTGTTTAACGACTGGGAAAATGTTCAAAATGTCTTCTTCATAAAATGTAAGCTTGTTTTTAGTATCAAAAGAGTATTCCCTTAAGAGAATCTGGATTCCTGTTTTAAGACAGAATGACCTAAAATAGAGGAGGTTTTCATTTACAAAAAACAAAAACAAAAAATTTGAACAAAGTAAAGAAAGTATTTACAAAATTGAAGGCCAACTTTTTAAATAATTATATTGAAATTTATAGTTTAAAAATCATAGTTAACTTTGAAAGAAGCAACATTTTATTTACTATGTATTTTAGGGTTTTTCACTGCCTAAAAATCTATTCTCTGGTAAATAATAATTTCTAATTTCATAATTTCGGCTAGTACATATTTAATATTGGCAGCCAAATATTCATTGTTTATGTTATGAAAGTAATTGTTTTGTTTTTTTTCAATTAGTCAAATCAATTACAGTTAACTGTTTTTAAAAGAAAAATAAATAAAATCACCTCAACAATGAAATCTTCTGCAAGCCGTAAGCCTCAACAGCTGCATCAATCGAATCAGCCTTCAGTTCCCAATCGTAATAAGCCTTAAGCTCACTCTTTAGCTGTGACCAGAGGCCCTTCGGCGTGAGAGTTGCCCATTCATTGCTGTCAGCCAGCAGAAGGTTCAGGCGGCCCTTTCTCTTTCCTGCTTGCTTCCTTCGTTTTGATGTTTTGCTCTGCATCTAAATCAATAGAAATATTTCATAATAATTTACAGTTTATTTTTATAAAACTGTAAAAACCGTTCTTATGATATCAACTAGTAAATCCTAACTGTGGAACTGTACCTCATCAGTGACATTTTGAGGATGGTGTTGAGTCTGGCAAGAGGAAAGGAAACAGTTCAAGAAATGGCTGACAGCAGCTGACAAGCTCATCATTTCGGTACTCTGTAAAAAGTGAAGTTTTATTAGCACTCAGAATGTTAAAGCAAGTTAACAAAGAACGAATTTAATTTTCAAATTCATTAAAAAAACAGGTCAAATAATTTCCAAAGATGTACTTTATTGTTATTATTTGTTTATTTATATTATTTTTTACATCAATTAATTTAGATTTACATCTTCAATATGTTCTTACATCTATATAGAATAATGAAAATAATTTTAAAATTCTCAATTGATAACCTAACAGTATGAAGCTGAACACCAAGAGTTTTTGCCAAACTGTTAAGGACGAACTAGAGTAAATTTAAAAGAACATAAAAAAAAAAAAAAATTCATATCAGGCTTATTTACTTCTTTTTTTTTTTTACCAGCAATGGACTATTGCCTTAAAAACTACGATAATTGTTATTTATTAAAGAGAAACAATAACAATAACAAATTAATGAATGGTTCGGTTTAGTTCTAGCTATGATCCAGATTCATACATCCATGGATGGAGCATTAAATTGGAAGTACAAACTAGTTCAGTCCGTTTTCAAAAGATCGCATTGGCTGAATGAATGTTATATAGTGACATGTTTTTTACTGTGTTGAATATGTCAAATTTTGTGTTAACTAAGCAATATTTTCTTTCATCGGAAGAAAAGTGCAGCTGAAGCGCATCAAATACTTGTGGAAGTTTATGGCGGCAATGCTCCAACTGATAAATCATGTAGGGAATGGTTTCAACATTTCAAGAATGATGATTTCAGCGTTGAAGACAAACCTCGCTTTGGACAGCAAAAAAAATTCAAAGGAAGAATTACGGGTGATGAAGACGATTTCATTACGGTCGATCGGTATAAACTACAATTGGCTCGTTTGAGCCGCACATTATAAGAAAAACAGCCAGAATACGAGCAAAGACATGACAAAATTATTCTTCAGTATGACAATGCTCAGCCTGTCGCAAAAGTCTTAAACAAATATTTGGAAACGCTCAAGTGAAATATTTTACCAGACCCTCCCCTCCTCCCCCTCCCCGTATTCTCCGGGCATTTCTCCTTCTGATTAAGGACTGTTCTGACAGATGCAGCACGATTTGGCAGGCCACCGGTTTACTTCTTTTGCAGAAATCGAAAATTGGCTCCTAACTTGGATTGCCTCAAAAGACGAGATATTTTTTCGAGATGGAATTCTAAAATTGCCAAAGAGGTAGAAAAAAGAAGTGGCCAGCGATGGAGATTACTTTGATTAATCTGTTTATTCATTGTCTTCTGAGTTAAATGCATTTTGTACCACAAAAAAACGGACCGAACTAATTTGTACTCCATATAGTTATATGCTGGCCCGATTAAAAGTAAAATACAGCATACATCCGATTATTTCTCATTCTGAATTTTCAAGAGAAATTACATTACCACACCACAGAACGAAAAGCTGTACTTATGCAATAGTTAATAAATAATCCGAGGAAAAATTAAAAATATTGTATTATTTCTTGAAATTAACTAAAAAACAATTAATAAATAATAAATTTTTCCAAGAAAAAAAAATGATAATTTACCTGCATATAAACATTGAATATGTGCTTTGCAGCTCGTGTTATGAGTTCTGAAACAGCAATGGTATGGAGGTACTCCAGCTGCTTCATTTTGGAAAGCATAGCAGTTATCTTTCCAAGGTATCTTATGTTGATACCTCGGCTGTGAAGGCTCTCGGAGAGGGTGATACCGTCCATGGGAGCAGAAGAGTGGTCCAGCAGTTCTCTTATCTAACAGAAAATACACATAACAGAAAGTTAAAACAAAATAATAAAAAGCCGTAGAGAATTTATATTAAAGGATAGAATTTTAAAATGTATACATACAAAATTAGGTATTTGAGTAGTGACTAGGAAATCAGCAGCATCCTTGACTAGTTGGCGCTGCCTCTTAAGAGAATCTGGAGCAGAGATGTTGTCAACATGCTTCACACCAGGAGAATAGACGTCTGGGTTGAACCTTATATCAAACTCAGTCTCCTTAAGAGAGCCGACTGCGGTTGCTGCTCGTTTAACAATCTCTTTAGTGCTCTCTTCAACTAAAAATAGAATAAAAAAAATTAAAGTAAAGGTTTGTCTTATTCGAATAGTAAAGTAAATTAAAAGCAAGCTAAAATCCTTACACTCTTGTTTATCTCCACTTGTTATAGAGTCGGTAATACTTTCAACAATTTTTTTGGCTTCAGCATGTTCCATTGAAGCTTCTTCTGTCATTTTTTCCACTTCCTTTTTACTTTCATTCGACACTTCAGTCTTGTTCTCTACAGTTTTCTCCTTTCAAGCAATTCAATAAAATATCAAACTAAATACAACCATATACTTCATAAATATAAAGTAGTTAAAAATAAAACATAATAGTAAATCTTCATTCTAAACTCAACTAAGAATAGACAATTAATTATTAAACAAAATTACATGAGTCGCAACCATCCAGATCCCCGTTAAAGCAATCTAGGTTGGCTAATATGGAAACTGATGTGACTAAAAACAGTTATTTTGATATTCATAAAAGATAAGAAACCGTACCTTAGCTTCTATTTCATTAATGGCAAGTTGAGCTTCCCTTTCTTTTTGTTTCTTAGCACCTAATTGTTGTAAATGGAAGGCAGCATATTTAATGAACATCATATAACGAGACCTGAAACAAGATTGTTTCAATAATACTAATTTGTTTTATTTACGTGATTCTATAAAAAAGGAGAATCTTAAATACTAACTCGACAAATGCGTCTATAAGTTCTTGTCTAAGGCAGCAGAGCTTATGCTTGTGTTCAATCGGGAAACCCAAAGACTGCAATTCTTTGCTCAGCTCCTCTCCTTCAACTACGACAGAAAACCATAGACAATCAAAATATAATGATAAAGATAGTTAAATTCGGAGGAATTGGTATTAGCCTTACGTTTAAGAAAGTTTACATCAGGAGGGAAGGTCCTTAGCAGATCAAGAATATAATGCCTTCCATCGTTACCAATAATACCTTTACATTCTACACTACTGCACAATTCGACTTCTTCATTTTGATCATTAAATACTTTGTGTGGAAGCATTTTCAACTGCTGAGCAGCTTTATTTAACTAGAAACGATAAAAAAAAAAAGTAAAAGCACAATCATATGATAATACGTAAAACAAAACAGAGACGCAATATAATAAATTAAATCAAACTCTGAAGAGGGAAAAATCTTTTTTTGGAGCAAAGTTCCCTTGAAATATTACTGCCTTATATCATACTTTCATAGCATTTTTCAGTTTTATTTATGATGTTGATGTTAAAAGGGGTATTCATGCAACTTGTGTTAAATGCTAAACAGGTAGCATGAATCTTGAGTGAGACCCCTCTGTGTGCTAACCTGCTAACGTGTTATTTGCTGAACTAAGGTTATGCATATTATGTTAACAAGTTAAGTGAGTTCTTGTGCATGATCTAATAACAGTAAAATTTTTTCTAAAATGCCAATGCTAAATAAAAAGTCATAGTTGCTAGATTATATGGTCAAAAATGCCTTGATAGAAAGCACAAGTGAAGATTCAGAAGATGAAGAAGGCAAAGAATTTAATAAAAAAAAATTGATGAAATACTTGCTGTTCAGTAAATGTTTAAAAAAAAAAAAAGGAAGTAAAGAAGTAAACAAAAAAAGAAAGTAAAAAAACGAAAGAAGTAAACAAAAAACAAAAGTAAATGCTTCAGATGAAAACCTCACAATAATCTTCTCTGTGCATTTACGAAATTAACACAGCTTTACCAGATCCCATATCCTGCTAACACTGTGTGCTAGTGGTCATGTTTAGCACACAAGTGCTAAGTCAGTTTATCGACTTGAGCACACTTAACACATTAGCACAGCTTGCATGAATACTCCTGATGTGTTTTTATGCCAAAATATACAATTCAGAAACATGATCACTCCAAATTTCTATGCAATTTCATTCACAGAATCGAATGAAAATTACTGGTTTTGGCACGGAAAGGAGGAAGACTGATGTAGACAATGAAGCAATTAGGAAAAAGAAATGCAAAGGACAGGAATAATAAACTAAAATACATGATAGAAGAAGTGACAGAAAAATAACTAACATAATTGTGTACTTACAAGATCCATGTACTTGGGGTGTGAGATGACTGTTTTACCAAAATCAATGGAACCATAAACCACAGACTGCTCCTGCTCCCTCTCCAAGATGCCAGGTATAATTGACTGAGCGGTGACTCTGTAACCTCGATAATCAACCACAACAGTCCCCAAAGTATAAAGTCCTGGCAGATCCACAGCACTGTACACTCTAACGCCCTGAAGATCGTTTCTCTGGAGGGAAAAATTATCGATAAAATTATTATCAATTGTTTCAAGAATATTGGTTTAATCTAATAAATGATTCGTTAATAAATTAATTAATTTTTCAATATCTTCTTTATTCTGGAAATCTCAGAGGTTAATAAGAAGATTTAGACAGTTTTAGACTAACAATTGCTTTGTCTCAATACAGAGTTAAAATTTTATGTTATATAGCTTATTTCTATTCCATTCTATGAAAGATGTCACAATAAAGGAGTTGTAAGAATTTTCTGGCATCACAGATACCATAGATAATATAATATAGAGGTATTGACAGCAAAATAAATATATGATCCACAGATAAAATTAAGTATTGAGTTAGAACATATAAAATGTCACATAGGAAATGAGATGAATGAAAGGAAAAAAATTGATTATATTATTTTTATTCAAAATAACTTCCGTTAGCTTACATTTCTGACAATACCCAACAACATTTTTTATCCCTAGTTTAAAGAAACCTTTTAGATTTGAATCAATTCAAGAAATAAGTGATTTCTATCATTTTTGCTAAGCATTACAGCCTTTCCACTGCACAATAAATATGGACTAAAAATCATGTAAATGTAATGGGACAGCGATGTCTGTTCATTTAAATATATATTCCAAATGGTAAACAAAAAAATTTCTGAGTCGTATTTTAAAATTTGTTACCTAATTCCAAACATTATAAAACTAGTAACTAATTATAATAACGTGTTTCTTACGGGAGCAATGAATGCAGCAGCATCACCTCCGAGTTCTTTGTAATGATCTCTCACATCAAAGCCTAAAGAGAAAAATATGTTATTCCAAATGAACATCTGCATCTTTGAATCCTCTCCTGGATTAATGGCCATAACATTTCCATCAATTACAGCCACAGCACCTCTCGTTGCACCAGCAACAAAGTCACTATGTACCTAATAAACATACAAAATTTAATAAAAATGATTATTTTAAAAATATGCTTCAAGTTTTTTTATGGGTAAAAATAAATAATAAAGTTCAAAGACTTCAACTAACCTTAAAAATGGCCCTTTCTCTGAGCAGCCTTTCCGGAAGATTTTTCCTAGGGAGTTCCCGTGTTGTTTGGAGCTCTTCATTCCAGTCTCTTGTTTGACCAGGAATATGTTCCTCATACCCCAGTTTAGAAGAGAATGCTAATTGCAATAAAAAATGAATTTATTAAAAACTTTCATCATAACTAGTATAATTAAATATTGATATTAACACAAATTCTTAGCACCCTTATTAGCAATAACTTTTATGAACATCCTTAATAAAGGATGATGTACGCTATCATGGACTTTTTGAAAAAAAAAAAATGTTAATTAATTTTGTTTTATTGGTTTAAACCGATGGTTATTGGGCAACAAAATTTTATTATTATTAAACAAAGCATTTTTCTCTATTATTATTTTAGCTATACAACCAAATAAGGAAAAGCAATTACCAAAGCCTTTTGGTTTATTACTTTATTGAGACATTCTCCATAAAATGATATCAAAATAGTTGAGACATTCTCAATAAAATGGTACCAAAATAGTGTAAACAATGTAAATTTGCATCTCTTTTTCAGAACAAAACATTGATTAATCTGGACAGAATGATATTTAAGCTGTAAAGCTTAACATAAAATAATAAATCTTACATGAACTTTGATTTTTTACTTTCCCTTATCTATATGTGAAGTATATAGTAAGAGGAAGTATTGCGATCTTGAAAATTTTCGAATTCGAGTTTTCAACGGAAATACACGTTTCAAAGTCCTCTGAGTCCAAATGACCAAGTCTCACAAAATGGTCTGAGTTTCTGTGTGTGTGTATGTGAACAGTCTAGCTCAAAAACGAAAAGTTGTATGATCCTGAAATTAAGTATTTAAGGTTGGCACATGCATGTGATGTTACAGCAACATTTTCGTCAAAATTGACTAACCGGAAGTGCCACTTTATATAATCGATTTTACACTTTTTTACAATTTTTTCGAAAACGGCTCTAATGATCTTGATGAAACGCCTAAATTATTCTACATAAAGATCTTTATGTAGTAAATCACTGAGGAATCGCAGGAAAAAAAGTTATGATGAAAAGAATTATTTATTTGCGCATAGCTTAAAAAGTATGCATTTTACGGTAAATTATATATAGAATTGTATGAAAGGTAATTAAATCATCTAAAAAACAAAAAAAGAATCATCAAGATCGGACCAATAATAGCAAAGATACAGTGCATCGGACTAACCGGAAATGGTAATTATATCATGGATATTACAATTGTTTACGATTTTCTCGAAAACGGCTCTAATGATTTTGATGAAACTTGCCTAGTGTCTTCTCCTTACAGCCCTCTAACTTTTCATTTATGTAGTACATCACCGAGGAAATGCAGCGAAAAAAGTTATGATGAAAAGAATATTTTATTTGCGCATAGCTTAAAAAGTATGCATTTTATGGTAAATTATGTGAGAATCGTATGAAAGGTAATTAAATTATATAAAAAACAATAAAATAATCATCAAAATCGGACCAGTATTAGCAAAAATACAATGGATTTAATGAGAAGCACTAGACCTAGATGGATAACCGAGCGCATCCAAAAGGAGACGGATGCGATCGAACCTTCTCCCACCAATCTGTTATAAAGAATATACTCTGTAATAAAGTAATTTAAGAATACAAAAGCGGAAATTAACTTAATAATTTCTACTTTCATATTATTTAATGGAAAGAAAATATTTCCATGAAAACTAAACCGAAACTTTTAAAATATATTTGCAACTTGACGAAGTTAAAATATATAGGTAGTGTACAGAATTGTTATACTAAAATTGTTTAAAAAACTGTTTTATTGTACTGAAGTGGGAGAAGATGTGAAGAAGTGAATGCTGCTGAGTTTATTTCAAGCATTGTTTATGTGAACTTTTTAAAATTATATTAAAAAGATAATTATTATAGGACGGTAAGGAAAAGTTGTGTGATGCGCGCACCGCACCAGATTTTTTTTCTTTGATTAAATTCTACTATTATTTATTAAGTTACCTACTACCCTTTTATTACAGAAATTATAATGAAAAAGTATAAATTATTCAATTACTAAAAACTTAAAAAACTGATTTGCCAGTTATGATTTTAATTAAATTTTTAACTTACAGCCTAATTTTGACAATCCTATATTAGGATTAAACCATCCGTAGGTTATAAGGGCAAACAGTAACTTAAGCTTAATAATGATAAAATATAAAATTTTCTTACTATCTTCTGCTCGGATAGCATCGACTGTGTGCTCGATCTGAGGCGAAGACCAGGCATACACCTGATAAGGCGTTGCGACTCTCTCAAAAGGATGCCTGTGAGTTCTTTTCTTTTGTAAGATACTGAAGTTTCTTTTAAAGGATGGACTAAGCTGATTTAAGAGCTCTATCAAAGAGTGGCACAAGTGGCTGGGCACAGCTGGCTTTGGATTGAACTCCTCTTCTGATGATCTAAATATAACAAATAATAATAGAGCACAAATCAAATAAAAAAATTGCAATTGTTGTTTTTCTTTTAATTTATTTATTTTATTATTTAAAATTCCATTTCTCTGTCTTGTTTTTCTGTAATCACTACTTATATAAACTTGTGAATATGTATATAAATCCATATTCTGTAGGTGCACATTGCTCCGATCATTACAAATGTACGTGTAATTTATTCTAAAGAGTCTCCAGTCCCAGAATAATAACAAATGTTTTTTTTTTTATTTTTATTTCAATAATCAAAGTTTCAACTCTGTATACATACTGATTAAGGAAGAAGCCTCTAGTACAGGCAGTGATGTGGTGGTGCTTGTCCTCCATAGTTACTACATATAAGTACATGAGGTCACCGTGCATCTTCCTGTAGCCTGGTGGAGGATTCCAGCCAGATGTCGTCAGCACCTATCACAACAGAATGTAAAAAGGGCATCAATAATAAGAAGATAGATTACGATTTTAATTTACGCGAACTTCGGTCAAAATAAAATCATTTAATACCAGGAAATCATAAGTTATTGTGAAGATAGAGAAAATGCTGTGAAACATAAACATCTAATTTTCTTTTAGCAGTCATTGACTGTTATTTAGTTTTGCAATAACAGCTATAATTTCATAAGAAATATACAACTGATAGGCTCTGCTCTATCCAAGTTCAAACTAAATATCAAGAAGTTGAAGCATGGAGCTGAGTTCCCAGCTAAGCTGTTTACTACTCAATTAAGAATAAAAAAATATTCGGTTATTTACTCTTAAATTAACAGGATGAAATAACTCTAGAAATAGTTGTTATTTTTCAAAAGTTCTTTTGTTCAGCTTACAAAACAACAATTGAACAAGTTAAATAATAATATTAGAAAATTAAAAAGTTACCTTTATACATTGTGGACCTTTCTGCTCCTTTGCCATTGGCTGCAATGGTAGGAGAGGTGGTCGTTCCTTGCTATTAGGCATAATGTAGTCTGGAGGAGTACAGTCAACGCTTTCTGCCCTGTTCTTCTTTTTTTCTGAACGAATAAATACTTTATTTATAGTTTAAATTGTTTAACACAAAAGATTAATAATATATTTTGTGCTGTATACTAACTGTTCAATAGACATTTCTATGAATTCCAGATATCGCCTATTTTAATTCAATAGCACTTACTAGATATAAATATCTAAATTTCTTTTTAATTATGTTTAACATAGGAAAACTAAAGATAGATTTTAATTTACATTAGGATCCCTGTTAACCAGCCACATCGGAACTGGGATCCTGGCCAGTTCCCGTTTTCGCTGAATAATTCGAAGTTACAGTATTTCAATGAGAAATATTAATAGAAATATAGAATAGCACTATTTTATGACATATTTGATATGTATGTACAGATTTTACTATGCACAAATTAACAATGAGGTATATAATAACATTAGAAATAACAATGAGGTATATAATAATATTAGAAAATAAAAAAATTATCTTTATACATTGTGGGCCTTTCTCATTTTATGCATGAACCTTTTTTCTACATTTAGAGAATTTTTAAATCCGAAATCTCTCCATCTTTTCATGATTAGAACGTCTGCAGCAGTTGAGCCACTTTTCCATCAGCCAATCCAGCCTTCTCTTGCTATAAATTTGTGCTGGTTTCCAATTTTTTGATGAATGGTCAGAACTTTTTCTTTCAAAATTAACCACCGATGGGCCTACCTATCCGAAATTCCTGAAGATACCACAAGCATGTGGTAGTATATCTTCTTAGAGCTCCATCAACAATCAAAGGATGATTTTTTCTATGTTTTGTCTTATTCAATTTTTAGACAAAAATCTTCACAGGAACGCCGTTCCTCCCGTTGCCAATCGTTGCCTATACTTTTCCCCACGTTCAGTTTTTGACAGATTTATGCCACAATATAATTCACTACTATCAATTCTCTTCAGAGCCCAGATGTCTCTCAATACTCAAAACAACCACTCCATACTAGAATCACTCATGCTTAATCCTGATATTTAATGATTAAAGCTCGGTATGAATATGAAAACTGAACTGAGGAAAGTATGAACAATGTAATAATGTCTGGCTCCAGAAAACAGACTCCCATCATCTTCCAGGAAGTAGTTCCTTTTCTTTGTTGCCGTCATTTTTTTTTTTTTTTTTTTTTTTATCTTCACACTAGGCCAATTAATCCAAAGGAGGATTATTAATACGAAGGACGATTAATACGTGGCCGGTTAACAGGGGTTCTGCTGCACTTATAAATAATTCATAATAAATCATATTATTATTTAGCCATAAACAATAAATGAACAAAATTTCTCTTAAACACAATAGGAAATTGAGATTACTTTGAGTTACTAAATTTTAAATGATATTTATGTCATTAATTTTCTTAAATATGAAAATAATGAAAATTCATTCAAGACATTTAAAAGATTTTGATTAGTGCTTACCGAGAATATCTCCCTGAGTTATGACATTCAAAAACGACAACGAGTTGCAATCAACTCCATTGTAACAATCGGCAGGATCTAAAGACTTCAAGAGATCCCTCACATGACGAACATGAATTCGTGCTTCACGCATTGTATAAGCTTCCTCGACTACCTATTTCACAACCAATTTCTTGATAAATAATAAAGAACATTATCATAATTTTAGTTCTTAAAAACTATGGCTGAGAAGTGAGAACCATACTTAAAAACAGAAGGACTTCTATTTCAAAACAAAATAACATTCCTTAATAAAGAGACTTATTTACCTTTATGATGGAACCTTCTTTTAATCCTTCAATATTTTTTAGTTCAGCAAAATTGTCAAGAGTATTTCCATTAAGTTGAAGGGAAAAACAAGTTCTATGGCAAGTTTCTTCACGATCCATCAAAAGCTGATGGATCTCTTGCACTAATTCCATGCTGGACACCTTTAAAAATATGAAAAATAAATAAATGAGAAAATAAAACACAATTACAACAATTTAATTACAGAGTATGCCTTAATAGCAAACAACAATTAAAAAATTACTACTATAAGATAAACACACCATTTGTTATAGTGTTAAATAATTATTTAAAAACTATTAGTCAAAATAATTTATTGAAATTTTGTTAATGGTGCTTACAGAGATAAGGACAAGTAGTAAAGTAACTACTGTCAGAAACAAAAATGATATGTAAAATAATTTTTTTGAAACAGGAAACTTTATCAAGAAATTTTTATTTAAACTTATAATGAATTGGTGAAATAAATTTATCTTTAACTTATACTAGGTTGTTACAAAAGTCCTTGTGCATGAACACAACCCTTAATTCCCACTCTCATAATTATCCTATAAGAATGTTTCTGTTCCTACTATTTATGTCAATGTTTACTTTGACTAATCCTTTAATTCCTTGTGACTTTAGTTGGCTTTATAAGGTCATTTACATTTTTAAAACGCACGTGCAATGTACAAATAAAAATCGTGATTTGCAGTCTTTTGAGACATTACTGAAAAAAAAAGTTTAAGCGCAAAAGCAGCTGCCGAAGAAATTTGTGCCATAGAAGGGGAGACAATTAAGACAAGACCGCACAACCTAGATCAGGTCACCCATCGGTCATTGATGATGACGTTCTTCTTGGATGTGTTAACCAGGACCCACATGTAACTACTCGTGATTTATCAGACATAGTAAGGACTCAAACCTTTATTGTGAACAGCTAGAGTTTATGCAGTTTTGAATGCAAAGTACTACCTCGCTTTGGTCAACAGGAACCAAGCCATTTTGCAACACGACAATACTCTTGCACATCGTTCTTGTTTGACCAAGGAAAAGTTATCGGAACTGCAAGAAGTAAACGATTTGCCTCATCCAGCATGTAGCCCAGATATTACACCATCAGATTATAGTTTGTTTAGATCAATGGTCCATTTTTTAAAAGGTCGGATCTTTAATAATTACAAGGACGTAAAAATTGGATGTGAAAAGTTCTTTGCCACAAAGCCAAAGGAGTGGTATCGGTATCAATTAAAATTAATGGCAGAAATATGGATGAAAGTAGTTGAAAACAATGGACTTTACTTTGAAGAGTAGTATTCAATAATGTTTAAAATATGTAATCTGAAAAAAAGCTATACTAATGCACAAGGACTTCTGTAACAACCTAGTATTTACATGCATATCACCTATAGATTAATTTTTGTATTGTATTTTAGTTTTTACCTAATGTAAGAGTTAAATTAATATTGCAGTTTTTTTTTTTACTTATGAGCATTTTGCATTAACTGGCTCTCTCACATAACCGGCGGTACCTTGGTTCCAAGGCACCGCTGGTTATGTGATTGGATTTGACCAGAGCAAATCTGGATTGGATTCGATTTTTTTGGTCATTTAAGCAAAAATCTGGATTGGATTTGCTTAAATGACCAAATAAATATCTCCAATAGTCCAATCTTAAATTTATTCCCATCTATAACAAAAAAACAATTACTCACCGGCATTACTGGAAAAACCCTGACCCTTAAACCGTTTACCTATAAGCATGCTAACTATGGTTCAATGCGAGAAGAAACCAGTACAAACTTTTCTGTTTGATATAATCCATTTAAACCTCAGTGAGTACCAACATGCATTTGATTTCTTGTCTTAATTAAATTCATAATTCATAATGTTTTATAATACTGATTTATATTAATCTAATTTAATAGTATAATAATACCAAACTATATTTTGAATTGCTTATTTTTGAATTTTTGGTGTGTTTTTAGAACTGAGGACGAATGTATAACATCCGAAACTAGTTTTCAATAAAACAAATTTATAGAATTAGCAAATAATTTATCAATCCTTAATTAGATTGATCCTTCTATACCATCATGCGGATGTCAACTGAATCTGTGACTTACAATACTAACCCCAAAACTATACAAAAAGATAAATCAAATAATTATGAGCAACAAAATTCTACTCAATAAACATTAAAAGGTAAGCATTTTAACAAGGTCAATAGGTAACTCTAGTAATACCTCTACTCTAAGAAGTCTAATTAAATTCACTTAGAAATTAGAATCGTAGAAAAAAATCAAAGGATAAAAAATCTAAAAAGGACTTATTCAATAAAAAACTATCAAAATAGGATAGTGTAAAATTAATAAAACAAGAAATTAATTTATACAAAAATTTATGGGTAAAGTGAAGTCAGAATTAGCCAAATTCAATTACTTTGTGAGCATAATCATCACCATAAGCAACTTAATAGCAGTTAATTAAGTTCTTATCTGTTGTTAAAGAAGCTTTAGTCCAACTTAAAAGCAGTTCTTTAATAATAAAAACTCTTAGTTTCTTTATTTGAACATTCTAAATATAGCTCACATTTTATTTTAAAATACGATTTATGAAATTCTACAAATTAAATATATAAGGTAAGTATTGCAGGAAATCATGCAATTATTTGTAAAAATAAAATCTACAACTATTAAACAAAAAAATTATTAACATTAAACCTTTGTGGCATAAAAGAATCTTTTAATGAAAAGAAAAGAATTAATTTACCAAAATGAAAAATAGTAACTTAAAAACCAATAGACTTCCATATTTTTTTAAAACAATACAACCGCAACTCAATAAAGCTAGCCTTACAATGACGCAATTGTTGAAACTGTGGGTAAATATACAAACACTTAGAAAGTAGTTCTTAGAAGAAAATTTTTATTTTATTTTGAAATCTTTCACGAATAAAATATAAATTTAAATGAAGATTTCTCTAGATTTCTATAAATGTGAAAATAATTTCCAAATTTCATTGAAAGAAAACTATAAAAAAAAATAAAAGTACTAGAAATGTCCTTTTTTAAATTTATTTTCTATTTCTTTAAATTAACTTGTTTTCTGTTGACTTCATAGCATGAGAATGAACAAATAAAAACAGGAATTAAATTAAATCTACTTTCTGCTTTCATTTGTTAAAATTATAATTTAAACTTAAAATAATAATGAATGTATCATACTTGAATATCAAAGGACTCAGTGCCAGGACTAATAATTTTGACAGTGAATCCCATGTCTTGTATGAAAACAACCTCTGCTTCCTCTTTCTTTTCAACGGTTCCTTTTTCATTCGCTTCTAGCTCTCCTTTTTCAAGGGCGGAATCTTCCTCCTCCTAGAAATATTTAACACTTTGTGTTAATATATTTGAATTAAAAATACAAACCATACTAACAACAGTCCCAGGGACAAACAAGGTCAGAATTGCATCATTATTGGCCTTATGTTATTAATGGCGGACAGGCTGGTCAGTAATCTGTTCCAACTGCCTGATTTATTCCCCAAATAATATGAGATTATCATTTTAATGTTGTGTGTATTTAGGAAGCCTAAATTACCAAACCATTACACCCTGACAAAGCTCACTGCTTTCCAGTTTAAAGAAAATTTCAAGCACTCTACCACACAAGTATCGGGTTGTTCAGCATAGAAAGCCAGTGATCTGAGATATTGGTAAGTAAAACTATTTCAGCAAAATACAGACCTACTGATCCTTTTTCCTATCTTCAGGTTACATCTCTATCCAAGAGAGGAATTCCGATCTTTATTTCACAGAATTGCCAATAAATAAATATTAACTTTCCAGATGGGAATTCAAACCAACACTGCTCTGAATCAGGCACTCTGGGATCCTCGGCCATCATGGTCTTCCCATATTTGTATTAAACAAACATAAAAATGCTAACAGCTGCTTTCAAATAATAACAACAAATTTTACTTCTATAAGATGTTTCAGTAAAGGCAAAACAAGAATTACCTTTATAATAATACAAATATGATTTTTTAAATAAATAAAGGGCTTTATTATGGATAAATACTAAAGTACCACTTCAAAGATGAGATAATAATGACTACTGCATCATGTTGAATGTTTAAAATCCATTTTCTCAATTTTTTGAATGAGATTTTACATACATCCAAATAATAATGACAAATTAAGTTAAAAAAGCTAATGAAAATTAACAGCCATTTTAAGACTAATTTAAAGAATTATCGCTCAATATGCAACATAATATTTGAGCATATTTTTGTACACAATACAATATTTGTTTGAATACATCATAAAAACCATGTTTAAGTAATGAATGTGGAAAATTCCATTTTTCGAATTTCTTATCACTTATTAGCAATTTACCAGAAACAAATTTGCAAAATAAAATCTTATAAATACAAATCTAGGACTTTTTACTTTTCTAAGTAAAAAGGCCCTGTGATAAAAAATTACTTGCAATGGAGAAATTAAAAATAAAACATAAAGTTCTGTTTTGGTCTTCTGAAATGCAAATATATCCACATTCGTAACGTGGTGGCGAGTTTAGATAGCTAGACTAGACAGCCCAAAGTGACCATAGACCATAAGATTATTTTCATTAGATACATGCTCCAAATTAAATATATTTTCTTTCTTTTCTTAAATTTTATTTTTTCAAGATGAGACAAAATTTAAGCTATACCTTCATCTTAATTAAACCATCTAAACTTTTACAAGAATGATGATAATAACAGAATACATAGTGATACCGCTGGATGGTGCAAAATTGGAATCAAGTAGAAGACTTCAGATACATTGGTGGAAAAAAATCCAAGAAAAGGAATTCTCTTCCTATTTTTCTGAGTTCTCAGAAAAAAATAAAGGGGAAAATAAAAGTTGTAAAAGTTGTGAAGGCTATGATTTTTGGAATTTTTTCCAAGTGCTACAGAACAGATTGCCTCATAGTAAAGTATGACATCCTTAACTGAAAGTACAAGGAAGGAGAACCCAATATGGCCAACTAAAACTTGTAAAGATGAAAATCAAGAAGCATTCAACACTTGAAAAACTGACAAGAGTAAAAAATAATAGGTGATTCATGGCAGTGCTCCTTGGCAAATGTGCTGCAGAAGGAAGGGTGGGTTTTATTACATAAGCTAGAGCACAGATTGTAATAAAAAAAAAAAAAAAAAAAAGATATGGCTTTTATATTTCATTATCTTACAAAACCTATAAATAGACTAATCCTGCAATTGTATTAAAGAAACATAAAATTTATTTAAAGCTATTGTAAAGCCGATATTTAATATACATACAAAGGCTGCCATACCGTTCTGTCAACACCATTAACAACCTTTTCTTTCTCTTCACCATTAATGTCAGGACTCTTTTCTCCATTTTGTAGACCATTCTCTTTAATGCTTTTCTCTTCATCTGAATTGCTGTTGTCATCTTTACCTGCAAAATAAATGAATAAGTAGGTATAATACATAAAATATTAATAAAAGTAATACAACTATATTAAGGTCTCAATAAATGAATTAAAAAAAAAAAATTAAATAAAGAGCAATTCATAACTTCCATTATAATATTCTCTTATTTTATTTATGTTTAAATTTCGGGAAAAATGTCCACATCTTCAGAAATTTTTTTCTCAACTTATATTTCTGTCCCATAGTCAGTTTTACATCTTGATTCATACTAATTGTTAGTCAATGACCTAAACTCCCAGCAATATGTAATTGTTTTAATTAGAGATCGACCGATACCGACAAATGTCGAAGGGTGGGTTTACACATGCGTGTTATCAGGTAACACGAAACTTTTTCGGCTATATTATGCCCAAAAAATTTTTTACTTCGACAAATCACGCAACAGCCCACTGATTCGGCGAAACATCCAACAAACGTGTTTCTTTAGCATGGTGGACATTTTTACATCGATATAAAATTAAAATATTGTTTTTATAATCTACAGCAGACTTTAAATATTAAAAAACAAGTGTATCCTTAATCAACTTCTGATTCGTTAAGAAGTTATTCTTTTTTTTAATAACAAAAAAAATTGACGATATTCCGAAATATCGAAATTTCTTTGCCAATATAATTGAGATATTGTTTTTGTAATATCGATGTTTCTGTACCGATAGCATGGTGATATTCTTTTTATAATGTTTATTTATAGTAGGATTTAAATAATAGGGATCAGGTTATATCTTACAGACTTTTTTTTTTTATATTTACAAAACATTAACGATATTTTAAAATATCGTTAGTTTCAATTATCGATATGCTTAGGCTATTTGATATCGATATTGCTAACTGTTATGGATGTCGATATCAATATCGATATTTTGTCTCCCATATTCAATGCTTAGAACACAGCCACTATAGATAGTAACACGAACACCCCAAACCATAAGTCTTTTTGATGTTTTGTTTTGTTGGGTTCTTTGGGTACTCGCTGCCCTTGAAGAATTTTTTTTTTTTTAAATATCGGTTTCCATAGTCAAATTTTAATTTCGATGTTACGATATATCGGGAAAAAAGTACACAAAAATATCGATATTTTTTCAACATCCCTAGTTTGTACTCTTGTTCAGTTATTTCTTTTTCATTTTGAATTAAGTAAAAATTATAAAAATAGTACTTATTTACACAAAAAAAAAAAAATCAATTACTGATATTTTCAGTTCATTAAAACTAAAATTTATTGAAAGCAGCTATTAATTGTTATAATTACTATTTATTTAATAGGTAATATTATAATTAATGCAAATTAAATAATAATTATAAATTATCAGACACCAATAATAGTCATTAATATTCAGTTGTGATATTTACTAATAATGGATTAATAATTATTATTAATAAATTATTGATATTTTCAATTCTTTTATTTTTTTTATAATTTTTTTTATTACTCTAGATTAAAAATACACTATTGTACATATATGATAATAAGTATTTCTAATAAAAAATGAAAAAAAACCAGGTAATTGTTACAAAACCCATTCATTTATTAGGTAATCAGCAGCTGATAAGCTAGATTACCCCCATACCAATGACCCTAGCCGGGATAGTTCAAGTTTAGTTTCTGTATTTCAAGTTAAACACTGCTATAAGCGGGTCTTCTTTTTTTTTTTAGGGAATATTTCTGGCTTCCTTTCAAATAGTTCTAGAGTTCCTGATAGTTTAAACAAATAGTTCCGCTCGTTAAAGCAAAAAAAAAAAACGCTTCCGAAAAAGTGATATGCTAACTTCACGCTGAATCTCACTTTGGAGGCTCATAAATTCCTTGCTAACAACATTAGAGCATAAGTTAATAAGGATAATTTTTAGAACTCTGGAGTATGCCAGAACTTTGAAGTTATTAACTTATGTTCCAATGTTGATAGCAAGGAAGTTATGAGCCTCCAAATCCATCACTAGATATTAAAAAAAATTCGAAACGTCGTAACTTTTTTGTTTCGCTCCTCAGGCAAAAATGTATTAAACATTATCGAAAAAACTCCTCGGAATGCTATCAGAACTCTCGAGAAAACCACATGTTACCCTGAAAAATTTTCACCCCTTCGGACTTGTAATAATTTTCGGCAAAAATTTTAGTCGGAAATCAATTCTTTTCTTGAGAGTTCTGTTGGCATACTTCAGAGTTCTACAAATTATCCTTATTAACTTATGCTCTAATGTTGATAGCAAGGAAGTTATGAGCCTCCAAAGTGAGATGCAGCGTGAAGTTGGCATATCACTTTTTCGGAAGCGTTTTTTTTTTTTTTTTGCTTTAACGAGCGGAAATATTTGTTTAAACTATCTGGAACTCTAGAACTATTTGAAAGGAAGCCAGAACTTTCAAAAGTTTGTGAGTTTCCATCAAATGATATGCCAACTTCACAGGTACTATTATTTCTATTGAAATAAAAGTCTTATTTGCCAAATTTGAGATATTTTACATTATATTTTAATATAATCTTTGATGAGAATTTATTATGACCTTCAAGTAAAGTACCGCTTCTGGTTTGCCAATTTTAACCAAAATCTATTATATTATATATACTGAAATAAAAGTCTTATTTACCAAATTTGAGAAGTTTTGCATTACATTTTAATATAATTTTGGATGGCAATCAATTATAACCTTCAAGCAAAGTATCACTTCCGGTGATAATCCAGAGATCAAAAAGGGAGGTCCACACCTAGATTTTACAACAATCCCAAATACAAAATTTTAACTTTCTACACCTAACCGTTTTTGAGTTATGCGAGATACGCAAGAGCGTGCCTACAGATGTCACGATGAAACTAGTCAAAATAGATTCAGGGATCGTCAAAATGGATATTTCCGTTGAAATCTGAAAACCGAAAATTTTTGCGATTACAATACTTCCTTTACTGCGAACAAGGAAGTAAAAATACGATTACATTTTAATCTATAACTAACAATAACTTCCCTATGAAAGGTTAAACCAGTGAAACTTATAGTATTTCAAGAAAACCTGCTTATTGCGAACTTCACACTCAACTAATTTCAAACACTTATTAAAATGAAAGAACTGGTAGATGGAACTAACGTGTGGTGCAATTACGGATGTTGGGTAGAAGTGGACACATTTCGTACTCCCAGCCCAAATCAGCTGTACTTATTGATTATCATATAACCGTTGTTTGAAACTTTTTTCTTTTATAAAATCCAGATTACTGGAAAAAAGTAAACCTTTAAAAAAATCAGGTTTTTTCTTGAAATACTGAAAATATTACAGGTTGGACTCTCCATAGGGCGGTTATCGTTGTGTTTTTTTTTTTAGTTAAACATTGAATCCTTTATAGGCAACTTGAACAACTTTTATTTGAAACTAATTTTGATACAATGCGTATTTTCTGAAAAAAAAAAAAAAAAAATCCCACTTATAGTAGACTTCTTGAAACACCAAAAATATCACAGGTTTTATGCTCTGCCGGTCCGTTATCTTTAGTTTCAGCTTAAAATGTAACTGGACCTTTTTTGTAGGTTGATCAACTTTCGTTTTTAAGTTTTTTTTTTTTTTATAAAATGCATATTTCCTAAAATAATAAAAAAAAAAACTAAAATAATTCTTTTTTTTTACAGTTTATATTGACAAAACCAAAACAAAGCTACAGATTTCGATTTCTGGATCATGATATTCGTAATCTTTTAAAAAAAAAAGATCACAACATGCTCGACATTACTCCAGAAATGAGCCGATACACTTAAAATCAGGGGCTAGCTAATAGATAAAGGGGATAATGTCTGCAAGGATCCCACTATAGCTCCCTAACTTACTGCTGCTGTTACCAGTAGCTGTTATCTCCTGTAAATCTGTGTTGTTCTGTGGCCAAGAAGGAAAGAAACGAACGGCCGATATATCGGAATATATGATATAATCCATTTAAACCTTGGTGAGTATGTATTTGATTTCTTGTCTTAATTAAATTCATAATTCATAAATGTTTTGATAATACTGATTTATATTACATCTAATTAAATATATATATATATATATACCATTTAATACCAAACTGTATTTTGAATTGCTTATTTTTGAATTTTTGTGTGTTTTTAGAAATGAAGATGAATGTATAACATTCGAAACTAGTTTTCAATAAAAACAAAATTATAGAAGTGACAAATAATTTAACAATCCCTGATATTACATCCAGTTTATGGCAATTACTGAAGTAAATCAAAGCTGGTCATTAGCGACTTTTGCAAGTTTTGTCATGAAGCATAGTTTTTGGTTGTCTCTTCGTTCATGTATTTTCAAACAACAGTTCTCTCCCTTTTTTTTGTTATGTCTTGCCATAACACTGTCGCAACTTTTACCATCGTGTAAACTGTAGTACAGTTGCCGCCATGTCAGCATTTACGGTCGTGGAAGTACTGTCACAGTACTTTCAGGTTTCACGTTGACAGCTTCTCTCATGACAGTTACAACTGTGTACTGTCACTTTAACTGCCACGTGTATACGATTTTACATTGAACAGTCGCCCCTTATCTATTTATCAAACTTAAGCTTGCCTACTTATCAAATTTATGTTTCGATTATTTCTTAACTTGAAATTGATTGTTTTCAACGTTTTGACACAGTTTCATTCTTGGTGGAGGAATAAAAACTATATAATTTAGTTTCTATGGTGACCTTTTTATATTAGTTTTCAATTAAATCTTCTCTATCCGTCGATTTTCCAGCCATCACATTGTTTACTGTCAGCGTGTAAAGAAGGACATTGCCGCACTGCCACATTATTCACTGTTGTGACAGTTTTACCACGAAATAAGACATAGCCGCACTGCTCTATTATTCACTGTTGTGACAGTTCTACCACGAAATAAAACTATCACCGTATAAAAGTCCAGATTCAACGTTGATTAATTATATGGCGAAATTAAATGAAATATTGATCTATAACGTATTTATCGGTTTTTCAATTGAAATGTAGAAAGACAGTTTCAGGGTTTCTTTATTTTTTATTCAGTACTTATGTGTTTTATACTAGAGGTACTTACGGGTGTGGGAACTCGAGTTTCACTTCTGACTCCGTGGTTACGTCATAACTCCTAAACTACTGAGAATGAGGTTTTATGACAGTTATACTATTGTCGTTTCTATTTTTCTTTTTAATATTTAAGCTGACAAGCTAAATAATGATGATTATATTTCATAACTATGTCAATTAGATGAAAACTTATGCGTGTTTCTTGGACGCTTGAATCTTACTTAATTTTATATTAATGGATAAAATACTATTTATGAATGATATTCGTTAATTAATTTCAATTATTAAACATGTTTTCGTGAATTAAAGATTTTTCGGTTATTACATCAGACATTCGTTTTTGAAGGCGATTCAAATTTTCTTCACAACTAAAATAATATAAATCTTGTAATGGAAACTTGATATGCTAATAATAATTCAGAATTAGTTATAAAATCTAAATTTTATCTAAAACCAATAACATTTTGTACATTTATGAGCTATTTAACCCAGACTGATTCTGCCATTGACTTCCTTACAGAACAGTGTGTCTCCCAGTAACGAACGGTTACAATAAGGTTCCATTAACAGCAATATACTGGAACTAAACATAGCCCCCCCAATTTTCAGAATGTTCTTTTGCATAGTTAATGGTTTGTATTTATTCATTTTTGTTTATTTTATTTATTTATTTTTTGCTGTATATGTTGATGTTATTTAATTTAATTTAATTACTTAAAATGTTAGATAAATAAATAGGTATATTAGGGATTGATAAATTATTTGCCACTTCTATAAATTTGTTTTATTGAAAACTAGTTTCGAATGTTATACATTCATCCTCAGTTCTAAAAACACACAAAAAATTCAAAAATAAGTAATTCAAAATATAGTTTGGTATTATTATACATATTAAATTAGATTAATATAAATCGGTATTATAAAGCATTTATGAATTATTAATTTAATTAAGACAAGAAATCAAATACATGTTGGTACTCACCAAGATTTAAATGGATTATATCAAACAGAAAAGTTTGTACTGGTTCCTTCTCGCATTGTACTAACACAGAAAGAAAGGTAGGTAGGAAGTTTATAGGTAAACGATTTAAGGGTCAGGATTTTTCCAGTAATGCCGGTGAGTAATTGTTTTTTCTGTTACAGATGGGAATAAATTTAAGATTGGACTATTGGAGATATTTATTTGGTCATTTAAGCAAAAATCTGGATTGGATTTGAAGGATTTTATTATTTCAAGTGCTTCATATATATTTAATTTGAGGCTGTTACAGCCATTTACAACATTCGAAACTAGTTTTCAATAAAACAAATTTATAGAAGTGGCAAATAATTTATCAATCCCTAATTAGATTGATTCTTCAATACCATCATGCGGTATAGAACAACTATAACTATAACTAGCGGTATACAATTAAATAGGTATATGATTTGGCTTGATGGCCTTTAATGTGTTAACTCTTTTAATTGTATTAGTTTTTTAAATTAGCCAATTGGTCATGCAATTGACAAGCAACGCAGAATTGCTGAGTCAAATTCAACGACATACGAGTTCAACAGAACATACTTCACAGTCACAGGTTTCGTATTTCACAGTCACAGTTATGACTTTTTTTGGGGAGGGATGGAGGGAATTATTTCTATTACTATCATGACTTTTTACGGATTTCAGACAGTATTCGATATTTTATAATTGTTTTTTAATTTGTTAAGCATTCTGATTATATGGATGTTTTAGTTTTTACTGTATTACTTCACGTTTAATCAAATAGTTTAATATACATCCGCGGTCACTGGCATGTAACAAAACTAAATGATGATTTAACAGTGTGATGTAATACAGAAAATAAAAGTTTATTGAAGGTTTCCGAATTTGGCAGTTAATCGAAGGCTTTATCATGTGTATGTATTTGCCTAAAATTAAATAAAATCTAATCACTGGGAGCTTTAATTAATCAACTCATTTTCTTTTCAGTGATACCGAAAAGTCGAAATATCGGCTTATTTTGACTTCTTAAGAATAAATTCCCCTTTGTGAGATGGCACATCACCACCCTAATTCTTCCCAACCTGGCTGTGGCTTTAAACAATCTTCTTTAAATAATCTTACATGTCTGTAGAAAGTTCTTCTAGTGTAAAATGTGGGATATTTAAGAATCACACCACATTATTACTGATATGTAAACAGAGCAAAACAGACTGCAGATATTATTATTTTTCTTTTTATTCATACCTGGAAATTAGATAACTGCAACAAGCAAAATGACGTGGTTTATTTATTTGGCATTCATTCTTATAGTTGTGGACATCAATATTTTAATCCGCTTCTGAATATTTTCATCTTTAACACTTATTCAATTATTACAGAAGTAGCGTAACTAAATACTTAAAAACAGTTTTTAAGTATAGAAAATGGAGATTTCTTTTGAACTTACTAAGGTCGCGCCATCTTCATATTTCATCTTATACTTCTGGATCAAATTGAAAAGAATGAGTCATTGATATATTTTTTTTCCTATAATGATCCCCCGATCTACAACTCTGGCCAAGATAATAATAGAAGCCATTTGGCCAAGTGTTTTATTAATACACTGTTCGATCCATCTTATGAGGCACAATGAAGCTTCTATAACGAAATGATAGTTATGGTCGGAAAAAAAAAAAAAAAGTTGGATTTTTTAGAATATTTTTTATTATGTTATCAATCACTGCATTGAATGAAAAAACTTCAGGATATATTAAATATATATGAACTATATGATATATATATATATATATATATATATATATATAAATATATGAAATATATTAATTATAATTTGAATTAAAAACTTATGCTAACTTCAACATTTAAATGATTTTCTTACATTTAGAAATGCAAAATTAATTATTAATTAAATTATTCTTATTATAAAAAGTGGTCTCTTGTAATTTTTTGGGTAATGAATTACAATAATCATTACTTTTTTGAAATCTGTCCGAAGCCAATGGTATTCATCATCTGTTATTTACTTGGGGATAGAGTTTGGTACTCTGAGGTATTGACAATCTGATGGATGTTGCTTTGATAATGACTAAAGTGCATCTACTAAAACTAAAGTTGCTAATTCATGGAGAGCTTGAAGATTTTTATTAATCACAGTACATTTTTTTTATTACATTAAAAAATGTACAAGCTCTCCATTAATTAGCAACCTTTTAGTAGATGCACTTGTTATAAGTTGTTATTCTTGTTATAAGATGTTATTTTTACAGGCATTTATTGCTTGCGGGAGCACAGACAGCCTGGAGAGTATCACCCAATCTCACGTTGCTACGAACCATGGTTTCCATGGTGCAGCTGCAAGCTATCCATAGCTCCATAACCAGTCCCTTTGGGGCCAATTCGGCAGTGTCCTTCTCACCGACTCACTCGGGTTCAAGGACAGTGACAAATCAGTCAAGATCCACGGATTATGGCTGTTCGGGGTCAGCAGGCGCACGAGGACCTATATTTCTTTCCCCGAAGCAGACCATGCATGTACCAAACCTCCGGGAGGCTATTTTACATCCTGGAAAACTACAACACGATTCACAATTTAGGTACACGGGGTCATCACTCATGTGTGTGTATATATATATATATATATATATATATATATATATATATACCGGGCGTAGGAGTGATGATATATATATTCAAATGTTAAAGTATTCTACAAAATAAAAAGAAGATTAAATGATATTAGAAGACAGGATCTACTGATTGAATAATTTATCTATCAACTTATCTATTCCTTAGAAATTTTTTTTAATAAATGTATTACGAAGGAGGTTATTGAATGCCTTTTCCGTAGAGGTTTGATTGATTAGGAATTTTCCTGAAAGTATTTACATAATGTACATTTTATGACTTATACATCATACATATTAAATACATAATATCCCCTTCACATAATATCAATTCAGACGGAATATTGCCACCACACAGTCATTTCTTGCGTAAAAAAATCTTACTTTTTATTAACATTAACAAGGATCGCCCATTGGTAGAAATTCGATCAGAAAAAGGATATTATTTAAGTTTTGTGATTTATTTATACAATTAAAATGAGCAGAAAACAATATTTTTTTGTTTCATTTAGTTTAATAGTCCGTAACAGCCAAAAAAATTTTTATATGAAGTTCAACGCCCATCTACACGGCTGCAAAGTACAACACGCTGTATTTTAGCTAATAATCGCCCAATTTCAGTTTTTTGTTATGTTTTTTAGGGCATTCAATCAACTTTCAAATGATCATTTACACAATTCACCATAAAGTGCTTAGTTTTTGAGTTATGCGCAAATAAAATTCACTTTTCGTCATAATTTTTCACGGAGATGTACCATAAACATGGAAAGCCAAAGGTCATTAAGGAGAAAACTTTAGGCAAGTTTCATGAAAAACATTGGAGCCGATGTGGCGCTACAATCCACAGAAAACATAGTTTGATAATGCTCCAATTTCGTTGATTTTTTATTTGTGCACATCTTCACGACAATCCCTATCCAATGATATATCTATTTTGCTTCTAATACATATACAGAAGGAGTAATCGGTACGAAAAAAAGTGCTTACCTATTAACCGAGTGCCAACCACGATATGAGTCATTCATGGAAAATTGGGAAACTACAGTTCCATGAATAAACCGAGCTTTCTTTTGCATCTGGGCTTTTGGATGCATCTGGAAGAAATTAATCATAGTTTTTGATTAAGTAAGATCTTAGATTGTTTTATCAGAGGTTAGCTTCCACTTTAGTAATAATTATGCATATGTAAACATGTTTTAAACATTAAAATCCTTACATATACCATTGCTTGAATTTTCTACATTGACTTTGTTCAGCTGCCAGAAAACCTAACCTATCGCTATAAAAATAAATTAGATCTGCAAACAAACTCAGCATTTTCAGAAAAGAAAAACAAATTTGTCATTGTCATTGATTAATTTTACAATTAGTTAAATTAGTTGTTTGTCCCTTAGCCATGTACCTCACTCTCTCACTTTTTACTTCGTTGTACGAAGTAAAGGAATTATAATCGCGAAAATTTTCGAGTTTCAGATTTCAACGGATATATCCATTTTAACCATCTCTGAATCCATTTTGACTAGTTTCATCGTAACGCGTAGTGCGTGTCACCCATAACCCAAAAACGGTTAGCCGTAGAAAGTTAAAATTTTGTATTTGGGATTGTTGTAAAATCTAATTGTGAACTTAGGAAGTGGTACTTTACTTGTCCAAGTTTCAATTTGAAAAATATTACAGAAATATAACTTAATTTAAAAAAAAAAATTTCCTGATAACCTGCGATTGTATAAGTAATAAAATCACATTTATAATAGTACTAGCTTTACAATAAAAAAATTGACTTTTTTTGTAAAAAAAAAAAAAAAAAAAACGTCTTTTTTCTTCTTTTCCTTTTAATCCACATAGCCACTGCAAAGCAAGGATATTGAATCGAACGATGTTTCCTCGGTGAGTCTATGTTCGCTATAATACTTTTATTTACTTCTCCATTCATTTAATACAGCAATAAATATGATGAAATGTGCAATATATAATAAATATGTTAAAAATAATATAAAAATCAATGTTAAACTTAAATCTTTTATATTTTTTAGAAAGTTGTTTGTAAAAGTTTTGTACAAACTACAATATGATGATTTGGAATGATAAGAACAATAGTTCTGCTACACACATTATCTTTTAACAGTTAATCATAAAAAACTAAAAAAAAACTTGAAATTTGGAATGGTATTTAACTTGCAATACTTTTTACACGAGCAACGCCGTGCTTGCGGGTACAGATAGCAATTAATAAAAGAAAAGATCAGCATATTTTTACTGATGAAAAATACCTCTAATAATTTTTTTTTTTTTAATTTACATATTATCATTTAGTTTATCGTGAATCGCTTTGGTATAACTACAACAAATTACGGAAAAACCAAAATTAATAACTATATTTTTTTTATAATACACTTACAATGGCCATTCAGTTGTATCTTGTTCTTCATCTTCAAGTTGCTATTTTCACAGTCATCTAGAAAAGAAAATAGCAGTGAATAAAATTGCAAATGAAGTATTTTATCCATGTAAGTTTATGCTTCCCTATTAAAGATGGCTCATTAAGTACTTATTTGTGTGTGACTTCGGGTGAACAGATAAAAAAAAAAAAAAAAAAAAAAAAAATAAAATTGGCTGTGAGCCACAGAAGAATTATTCTGCACTTCCAATGATGAAACCAACACAACACGAGTTGTGCTAACAATGCGAATCCTTCAACAAAGAAACTATTAAATTTGCTGAACAATGAATATTAATAATGGACCTATAAGAATAACTAATTTACTTAATTAATATCCCACAAACCATTTCCTGAAATACTGAAATAAAACGTCGGATCTTTCCCGGCCTACACCGGAAAAACAAATCACTCACTTAATCGATCTCAATGCTATCTCGATTGCTTGTGAATCGGCGCAGGGTAGTGATACAAAACAGACTTATTTCTTGAGGCAATCACCTTTGGTATGCAGTGTCATGTATTCCATTTTATTGTAGTATGGAGTTTGGCTGAGACGGAAATTTTGTATTTACTCTATTTATTAGGGAAGAATTCATCATACGTGACCGCTACACTCAATGTCCGAAAATCGTAAATCAAAACATAGATAAAATGAAAACCGCGAAAGACTTGCTACTAACAGATATTTTAAGTTTCGGAGTTTTGTTAAGATCCCACCTTAAGTATAAAACACAGACTTTCTAAACGACAAGGACAGGGTACTATCTATCAGGGTAGAAGAGGTCTAACGTCTTATATATTAGTGCTGAAAGTACATAATGAAAAGGGCTGGAAAAACAATAATAAAACTAGGAAATCATATCTGTGTAATTCGCGCAGGAATAACTATTTAAATTAGTAATTTTAACAAACTTATTCGTTGAAAAAGGATTTATTTTTACAATAAAATTGGTGCTCACACAAATGTCAAGCAATATTAACTGCTGGACAAAATTATCACATCACTTATGCCTTTATCTCTAATATCACTAATCACTAGATAAACTTGTATTTATTCACAGATAAGTATGGTATGATGGACTTTTTACAAGATTTAATACTTTTTTATTTAAATTTTACACAATACATCTACAGACAATTAATTCTCTCAATAAATTTTATGTTTTTTACTGGATGAATCATTTATCTTGCAGATAATCGTGTATTTTTTTAAAAAAGTGGTTTTAATTTTTTCTAAATGAATAGACAAAATGCTGTCAAATTTATGGAGGAAGTGGTGATTCGTCTGATTACGTTACACGAAGAGGGAATTTTCCGACGCCAGAACGGTTGAAAGGAGAGTAAATGAAGTTGGTGCCAAAGCCAGAAGACCGGCAACAAATCCACTTCTCGCTAGGGCACATGAAGTTTAAAAAAATCAGTTAGCACGGGAACACATTGATTGGACAGATGAAAACTGGTCCCATGTACTGTTCACATTCATATGTATTTTAAATTCACCTCAGGGAGAGAATGTTGCAAAGACCAGATGAAAGATTGAGTTACCATGGAGGCTCAGTGATGGTGCGGGTTGGAATTTGTGCTGAGGCCCGCACAGAGTTAAAAACTGCTGATATAGCAACTATGAATGCCGGCAGGTATATTTAAGACATCCTTCAAGAGTATTTGTTACCATCTGCACCATTTATTAGAGTTAATTTTGTGTTATTCCAAGATAATGTGAGGCCTCACACTGCTAGAGCACTTTAACGACGAAGCCGGAATTAGAGTGCTGCGTTTTCTACCATGAAGTCCAGATCTCAGCCCAATAGAACATGCCTGGGATATGATGGGAAGATGTGTGAGAACCCGTCAGGTTCTCTCAAGGATTATCCAAGAACTCCAGATAGCCCTAAAAGAACAGTGTGACAGCATAACATAAGAACAGTGTTTCTAAGACGGTCTCTGGAAAATTAACACCTCTACGGCTGAATGCAGTTTTCAGAAGTAGAGGAGGAGTCACGGAGACTGCTGCTAGTGAACTGCATTTGTATTTAAGTTTTTTTTTTATTATTTTTATGTTAATTTTATTCTGACAAGCAAACAGCCATTTTTTTTTCTTTTTTCATTATTTGCTGTTTTATTATTACAATCCCTTTGTTTCATTTTTTTTAATTTGCTGGTATTCTTTGCTTGTGATATATATACATATATATATATATATATATATATATATATATATATATATATATATATATATATATAAAACTAAAATATTTCATTCAACTTTTCAAAATGACTTTTTTAATGATAATTCTAAATGATGCGATACTTTACAAACGGTTTATTAATTTCAAAATACAATATCTTGTTTTGGTGAGGTCAACTGAATAAATATTACAGGAGTTCTGAATCCGTACAGCCAAACTCATTAAAACACCAAAAACTATACTTTGGCCAATAAAAACAACAAATAAATGAGTCTGTAGTCTTTTCCAGTCTATTTAATCCGCTTCGCAGACAAATTAAACTAAAATAAATCATAATTAACCGTTTTATCATTCTAGTTAATCATTTTATTGAGTAATTCATACTGAAAAAAATATAATAAATGATTTTAAGTTGCCACTCGGCAGGCAAAAAGGGTTATTTGATCGGTAAAAATTTCAATTAATCTGGCAAAATATTCTACTTATCAGGTGAAACGTGGATAAGAGTGTAAGCAAACTGGAAAATGTGATAGCATTCGTATTTTAAAAAAATATATAAAAATTTAAGTTGAACCGCAGCAGTCTCATAAAAGGATGTTAGGAATTAAATAAAATAATTAACAGAGTTTATATTAATTTCAAAAAATTAATTGAGTTTAAAAATACAAAAAATAGATAAATATATGAAGCAATAAACCTAACTAAAAACATAAACAGCTAACTACAAGACCGATACCTAAAATATTAATAGTCACTAGGTAAATATGATTATTAAATTAAATATAGACTGAGATAATAATTATTTTACAATTTAATACTAAGAAAACTGAATTAGTAAGAGTTAATTGAAATTTTAAATTTTGGTAAAAGACAAAAGAATAGAGAGAGGATAGGAAATAGGATCAGACAGTCAATAATAGTGTAAGTGATATTGAAAATTAAACACTGGCTATAAGTTGTTCTTTTGGAAGTTTTAAATATTTAACTGGATAAAATGACAAAATATATCTTTACATGGATAAATTAGTTTTTCAAAAGAATAGCTTGGGTTAAAATTTTAAATTATTGTTGTTAGTTTGATGTAAATGATGCAATATTTTTTTATGTTTGATTTTATATGCATTATTTTTAATTATACATAGGCCCTGAGGATGTGGCAAGAGCCACGAAATGTTGGAATTAATGTAAAAAACTGAATAAAGTTATAAGGATGAGTTTTTTGGTTCACAATACCCTTAAACTTTTTTAACACAGTTTAAAGAGTAATGCAATAAGGAAGAAAAATCGACAGCTCTAATCAAACCAATCGAATTTTGTGATAAACAAAAATTTTATTAGTACAGAAAAAATAATAATAAAATAAATCAATTAAATAAAATTGATTTGGTTGAAATAGCCACGGATTTTTATTTTTGAGCAAAATTAATATAATGCCATCTAAGGAATAAAATCCAAGCCAGCAACAACCAACAGCTGTTCGCACGTAAATGAATAAGGATAATGGATGGCATTGGACCAAGATAAAGGATGCATTAACATTCTGAGAATGAAATATAGATGATAACAGTTAAGGATCAAATAGTCCCATCATATCAGACAGATACGAGCTTTTACTAGTCAACAAAACCGGAGTGACAGCGATAAATATAACGGCTACAAGAGGCATGTGTTGGGAGGTGTACAAATGTATGTCCCCAGCCTGGCAGGAACTATAAAAAAAAAAAAATAGGGGCCGATCCATGGGACATAGGAGAGAACTGAATAATAAATTATTCATATATGAATATTTCTCAGTAGCCAACGAATATAATCTTATAAATTGGGTTGATGTAGATGACTTTAAATCGTAATTTAATTGTTTATGAAATATTATAGGTACGAAATATACTGTGTTACAGTATATCTCAAATATACGGATAACGTTCTCAAATATTAGTTGATTAAGTACGGCGACGCTATTATTCATCCAGGTCTCCTCATATTACATTTCAGGTGATTAATTTCAAAACCGGCTTAATCTACTTTTAATACATTTTTTTTATTTTTTAACAAGGCCTCAATCCCTTTTATCAAAATATTGATCAAAATCCACTATGAAATGAATTCTAACCCGTTACCGTTACGTTGGTCAAATTAACAAAAAAACACATGTTTTTGGTATCCTCTGTAAATTTTATGAAAATGGATTAAGCCGGTTTTGAAACTAATTGACTTATTTATTAATTGATTGCATGGAAGGCTTTGGAGCAAGAATGTGACAAACCACAATTTTGAAGTTAATGATTATTTTGTAAAAAACGCTACGTTTCTCTCATGGAATGCGCCCACGTAATAACATGCTAATGGAATGCTATATGGAGAAAAAAAAGTAACGTTTTGTACAAATTACTCTTTAACTTCTAAACTGTGGCTTGTTACATTCTTGCCCCAAGCCCTTCAAATTAAAATATCACGCTCAAACAAAAAGAACAGGTATCCACTTTATAGAGTCTGGACTTGACAGAAAAATCTGTAATCAATTATGTGGTGTCTGATATTATCCAACACTACAGAATTAACAGCAGACAAAATAGATATAAATTAAATAAATGAGAACAAGTTTATAAACCGGATTAAAATCTTGAAGTCCAAATCATAACCATTTGAGGCAACCTGTTTGCATTAATAATTTAAAAAAAAAAAGTTTTATTGGTATTTTCTGTATTATGATCTTGAACATTGTGGGTTGAAAAGTCGGCAAAATAAATAAAACACAATATTTTGTTTTCAATAAAATAACATCTTGAACATCATATTCAGATAATTAATATAATTTTCTAGTAGTGCATCTAGAATATGGTGCCATAATAGATATTAAAGTTAAAAATTAAGAACGGGACAATTGGACACCAATATTTATATTTATTATTCAAATGTTGACAACGTATCGGCCATCTTGAGCCCTTTTCAAGTCTGCAAGAAACAATGTTAGTTTATCTAGTCATTATGTATATATTTGTTTTGATATAAAAAAAAGAACTATTTATAAATTGTTAAAAAATCACACTATATCAAAAACGCATGCTATATTTTAATTAAACATGTCTCGTCATTTTCTTTATATTTTTTCTTTCTTTGTATTATTGGTGTCAAATTGGTCTGTTTTTAATTTTTTAACTTAAATATAATTTAGGTTAATACTTTAAGGATACAGGGGAACTGTATAACTCAAATTTTGTTGGCGCAATATTGCAGCTCTAAGAAAGACGAATCGAATACGCACTTTAAGTACGCGACAAAAGTACGCACTTTTCAGGAGAAACAGTCTATATGCCTATTTTTTAAATAATAAAGAACAGTTGGTCACGGAAAAACAATATAATTTAATAATATGATTTCGTTCTCCTGAAAAATTTTGAAGAATGAAGTTTTACTAAATTTATATCAGTATTTGAAAAATAATTAAACAGAACGTGGATCCACAAATAAATTAGTAAAAAAGTCTCACAACTGTAAAATGTGTTGCCATAAAAACAAAAAAAAAAGAATAACGTCGTACACAGCTCATAATAGAAGAAAAAACAGATAAAAAATCTATCGCCGGAACCTTGGAAGTGGAAAACAATCCTTATTTTTAAGAAGTCAAAACAAAAACAGATCTGAGTCACAGCAAACTCAGGATAAAATGTTCAGAGAAAGAAAAATCTATGTTTTTTAATTTCAGCCGCGTTTGTGAGTACCAGGCGAGCCCTTGGCGAGGGGAGAATCCCAGAGTTTTTTTTTATCTCCGACTCTGGATAATTTCCGTTTGGACTTTTTAACAATGAAAATTTTAGTCTATGAATCAATCAGGCCTGGTTGTAATATTTTTTTAGCCAGGTGGACATTTAGGTATTTATACCAGAGCGAGCCGAAGAAATAGAATTAGTGAAACTATCAATAGAAGGTTAAACTATAATCATCATTATCAAATATATCTATCATTACATTTTTTCAAATATAAAATAGTGATAAAAACATAACTGCAATTGAACCACAGAAATCAAAAAAACATACTAGGGCCAGTAAACCATAGTAATGGTCGTGACAACTTTATGGCAATACTCCTGTAACTTATCGAAACCTTACCTGTTTCCCTAGTCTACCTCTGATTACAGTCCTTCTTGAAGGTCTTCCTACGATCACATTGTCAATGCTTATAAGTTGTGCAATTATCTAATGACTGAAGTAATTAGTAGTGGCCACTGCCTGAAAGTTTGTAAATTTAATGAGCTCACGCGAAGGTTGCATGCGCAAGTAGTTTATTTTTTTAGTTTATCATTACTATGCCTAGCATGCCCATTTCTCCACATTTTTCCTGTTGTAAATATTTATTTTAAATTTTGGTTTTGGAGTGAGCGTTATTTCAGTAGTTTCCTTTTTATTTTTGCTTAGTAAAAGATGCATATTATTTTTCTGTTAACCTGAGCTGTTTATTGAATAAACCGGCAGGATTCTAAAAATATATTTTACAGGCGAAACAGAAAAATACTCATAATCCAAGGAGTAAGCGAGTTTTTGACTTCCACCGTATTATGGAACGACAACCAGACTAGTGGAGCATGATGGATTTAATCCAATCTTGCTTTCTCAAAAAGTACCAGGTAAAGAGCTCTTTCCAAATAATAACTATTTCCCCCTCAAATATGAACTTAAGGATTTTTGATACCCATCAATTATAAATGAACTGGCAGTTATCCGCGGCTTCCCTTGTGAATATTACATTTCTGCCATTTAGTTTTAATTTGTATACGTTTATGGTAAGGATAACTATAATGCAAACTTGTGTTGCAAATTGTGTGTGTGAGGCAAGACCCGCTTCTGTCACTCCATAGTATAAACCTACTTAGACCTTTAGTCATAACGCATCATTTTTTAAACTTTCAAATTAAACACTCGAGCTATTATATCGTGTCTCACATGAGGCTTGTGTTCCTCTTTAAAGGCATTTTAAGACCATTTGGGGTTGCATGTAAACGTGATAAAGAAATCATGACGACCATATGTCATGTCATTTAAAGTTCCCGCCATACGAACTACCAGAAAAACAGGATGGCAACACAACCATATATCCAATAACCGAAATGATAACATTCCCTTTGCACACGGCGTCTTTAGGATGAACATAGTTTTTCCGCTCGCGGCGTACTCTGTTTGAATCAAATAAAATTAAGCCTGTTTGCTTTATCATGGTACACATAACAACCAAAATCTGGTTGAAATACTACGATACAGCATGATATAATACTAACGTTATAGCTTCCCAACATATCCGTTGTACAGCGCCATAAAACGTTTGCAACATAAAAACAATTTTCCCACCCGTGGTTGAAGCCTTCCGCCTCTAAAAATTGAAAAATCTGGTGGGCTTTTAGGTTTTAGAAAGAAGATTTTTTATCTTTTAGAAATAATTATTTTAACCATTTAGAGTAAAATTATTTTCAAATCCAGCCTTATTGCATATCTCCAATCTAAGAGGAACCACCATTAAAAATTTCAGCTTCATAGGCATTGTCGTTTTTGGGATACGGTGATTACTAAATCATTCAGCGAGAGAATGGTATATTTCTATTATACTGTGTATAATTTTATTACCTTTTAAATGAATGAGTAAGTGGTAGCTTTCTTTTATAAATATAGACGTCATTTTTTTTAAAAAGGCTTAAGCGCTAAAAAATCGGAAATTTCGGGAAATAAATATTACATTTAGCAATTTTCGTTCACGATATATCGAAACAAAATTGGAAATGGTCAAAAATCAACAATTTATGGCATATCACCAAATACTGACGACTCTCAGTCGTCACTCTGACCTTATCAGTGCTGGGAGCCTTAATAATACATTCTAATTATAAAGGTTTTTACACATTAACAAACTCCTACTCTATGCAATAAAGAATATAATTTTTTTTAAATATATTGTTATGTGGGGAAAAATCGTTTATTATGTTTCCTGTGGTTTTCTAAATGGCCTTTTTAAAAAAAACGATGTTGATAAAGATCGTGAATTCCGAAAAGGGCTCATCTCCGAAAATTAAAATTTTTTCAGGAGACAAAATACAGGAGGATTTCTGTTGAACCGTAGGACTTATTTTTACAGATTATATAATCTTCGTGTATTTCATCATTACAACAATCAGATATCAGTCGTTCTCGCTCATAAAATAACGATCTCTATGAGTAAAAAAGTTCATTTTGAATAAAAACCGAAATGACCCTTTTTAAAATTTGCAATTCAAAAAATTATAATAATAGTACAATTAAATAATAAAATTAATTATGGCACCATATATATATATATATATATATATATATATATATATATATATATATATATATATATACACATATATTTCTTCCATCCATTAGCCACTTCACAAATGTTATGACATTTGACTATGGTCAAAGGCAAATAGCGGATAAGATCAGAAAGCATAGAATTAACTAATTCTCAATTCTATGCTCGTTCTATGAGATGGTGGAATTACAGCAACATCAACCTGATTATTGTTTAAATAAAGTTGCTCACATCCTTATTTAAAAAAAAAGAAATCTTCCGAGACATAGTGAATTATTAATGTTGCAGTGAAATACACCAAAATATTAGGTTGGAACTATTCATTCTTAAAATAGAAAACTTTCGTTATTCATTTAAATGTTTTGAACTATCCAATTAAACCAATAGGTACAGTTCAGACAGGTCTACACATTTAAACTCTTCCTTCAGTTCCAGGTGCCAACAGAATATTTATAACCGTGTATCTATAAATAGAGAAGAAAAAGGGCATGTGTGTACAACGTTCGTAAAGATGATGACAAAACCAAGGACTTAGCTATCATACCATTAAAACAATGGCATATTTCGTAAATAAATTAAATATTGTTAACAATATTTTAAGCAGTTATATCAGTCTGAAAAAAAAATATATATTTGTATATAAATAAAAACCCTAAAAAACAGTTTTGGGATTGTATTACCAAAAAATTTGAAGCAAAGAATTTTAGAAGTATCAGATTAATAGATATCAATACAATAAAGAATATAACGACGCCACATAAAATAACCTGTTATTGTTTATTTTTAAATAATCGTACTACGTTAAGCATAATTACAATTGTCCCCCCCCCCCCACTCAAATTGCAGTAATTATTTTATTTACTAATAAAAAAATTGTTATTTTTATTTTATCAGTATCTTTTTCCTAGATCGAAAGACTAAACTTATATTAATAATTATATTAACATTAAAATTTGCAATATTCAAGAATTGTTCTGTTTCAGTCATGATCCTCGTTAACCAGTTGTTTTATTTCTTTTTTTTAAATTTATATAATTATTATTTAGCCTTTTTGGAGTGTGGAGAACGGTTCAAGAACGGGATTCACTCGGTATCATGAGCATAAGTTGGTAGCAAACTAAATTGAGATGTGGAACAGTGTCACTGACAATAAAGTAGTCAAAAGTTGAACACAGACATTTAATTGACAGAAAATTCTAAACATTTCCGATCTGATGGGAAGTACATTATGAAGGACAGAGTAAAGAGAAGCACAATTCTGAAAAAAAAAAAAAAAAAAAAAAAACTGAAACAAATCTGATTCACGATTCATTTAAGTATCAACAAGTGTAATAAAATAGCATATGAAGTAGCAGGACTAGAATCGAACATTCGAATTTATAATAATAGAAAATAGACTGTTAAACGCAATAAAAACACCCGTCTGTAAGTTTTTATCTTATTTAGATCCTATGGAAATATGAATAAAATAATATTTTATATAATAATAAAAGCATTTCTAAAACTGATCCGTATTTTACACTCAAGAAAAGGTGTGCCTCTTAACCTAGGACCAGGAAGTATGAAGTATTTCTTAGAGATATCATTTATAGAAAGAATTCAACATCTTAGAACTAAAGGAACATTCGGCTTTTGAAATGATTAAAGTAATAAATATACTTTTACAAACTAATCAAGAAAGTATAAATAAATAAAAACTTTGTTCTAGAATTTATAACCGTTAGAGCATTTATGAAAATCATATAAATTTGGTATTATTTTAATTTTTTTTAATAACAATCGTCCATCATTCATTAATTTAATCCTTAATTAAAAAATGAAACTTAAAAAGAATAATAAATTTCCAATAAGAAAACTTTCGAGTAAGTAATACGTATTTTGCAAATAATATCAATCCTTAAAATTTAAAATAACGTTATTAAAAGAAACACAAATGAATTGTTTTTATTTTATTCAATATTTTATTAAATAATTCATACGCAAAACAAATAATAGTGCATTAGCTAATATTTAAAGAGTGAAAATTTAAATTGATATTTATCACTTTATCGAGGTAATTACAATTTTAAAAATAATAATGATCGATTATCACTGGTGATGCGATATTTCGAATTATCGACATAATGTCAATAACTATCTAGCGTTAAGCACGGAACCCTTTCCTTGCGCTTAGACTTCATATACTTACATTCAATAATGTTCTTCGCGCTCGGTGGTCTCAACATCGACTCATGGTATTATAACTACTATAATAACTACTAAACTACAGACTAACAGAAAACTAAAATAATTTAGCAATATTTTTTCACAAAAAAACAAAATAATGCTTAACTTACAAGGAAAATACATCGCTTGGGCAAACGCATAAATACATACTTATTTGGAAATGAAAAATCAAATATATATCAAGAAAATTAATTAAATTAAATATCCTGACAATGTCAGACAACATTAATTATACAAACATGTCTTGAATAAAAATACGAAAATTAGTTCATAATAACAGAATCTAAAAGAAGATTTTAACTAAGATCTTTTCGACAGATTATTTCCAGGATTGATATTGAAAAGCTAATTCATCTTAAACTAGATAAACTTTAAGAAAAAAAAACTATTCTCACTACTCACTGGCACAATGATGATAAATTATTATTTAGTGGAAAACTTCTGTAAGATGACTACTATATATTAAATACGGTAATAAAGATCCCTTCTCCGACTCTCAGGAGCGCTGGATTTTGACAAACAAGATATCAAAAGAAAAGGAATTTCAAAGAGAAGTGACGAATCTAAATTTCGATTCTTCAATTCTTGCTTAAACTTTAATAGAGATAGAAAAATCTAGGTTTCAAAATTCCGACGGTAGTAAGTCGGCGGGTTGAGACGGAACGAGTCAGATTTTAAAGATTTCGTCGCGAGGATCAAGATCCATATAGGTTCCTTAGGAACGTATTGGACCCTGCATTTTAAAGTCCTGAAACCGTTTTTGAGATAACGCACGATATACAGCCGCACGGGCTTTTTACCAACTTGGTTACGTATCGTTGTCATGACAACTTAATGCCCGTTGAAGGAATTGGCTAGAAAAACTTTTTATTAAGTTTGACATTATTGTTGAAAACAAGAAACTTATCTAAGCGAAAATTTATTACCGTTTATAAAAAATTATCATCGTTTTGACTCTGTTTCTTGAAAATGTCTGCAACAAATCAGACTCTTATTTTATAGGACCTGCACCAATTTATAGGTTGTTATTTTAATTGTTATTTCGTATTTCAGGTATTAGCCCAAATTTAACTCAGGTGAAACCGCGGGGCACAGGTAGTTGGATACAAAATACTGTTTGCCCTGATTATGACAAATTCCTAGAAACAAGGAATACTTTTAAAATAACTACATTAAATAAAGGATTTAAGTAACGAAACTCGAAAATAGACTAATGCCAAAATGCGGTGAAATAAAAATTCTGCATGTGGAAAAAGGTGCCTTTGATTCACTTTCGCAGGAACCTTCCATTACTAGATTAGAAGTCTATTGCCTTTTTATAACGGAGTATCTTATTATAAGCTAAACATTGGATGACAGAAAGGTTGTCACCTAAATTTCCATAACGTTCTAGCATCCATCATATCCATTAATGGAATATAGATTCACTGATAAAACTGCTATATCAGGCAAAGATGGGAACCCACAAACTGTATCGAGATAAAACTTCAGAACCCATTTTTAGGTAATAAATGTGGACAATTTAGTTAAATGCAAAAAAAAAATAAAATATTCGAAAATAAATTTTAAGTACCCCGAGTAAGCATAAAATTATTTTGCTCACAAATGGCAACGTATTACATACGGAGATTCTCCGTCATAGATGACAGACGTCGGAAGCATATCATAAAGAAGAAAAAAAAGATATTTTATAAACTTTTTAAAAATTACGAAAGGTCGGCATTCAAAGGATCGATCATATGGAGCCTTGACATTCACAATGCCACTAAAAAAAGTTCAATTCAAAAATAAAAGCATCGGTTCATATTATCTTGTCAATCCTAACAAGAGAAGGGAAGACACGATGACCAATGCAAATTTGTTCATATGATCAACATTGCTTAAGCCAAGCTCTAATACAATCATCAATTTAAAAAAAATCCTATGACTAATAATTACCAGAGGTTATTTATAACAGAAAAAAAATTGAATCCCTATATTTAGCCAACCTTTAATTTGAACGAGCGTAACACTTGAGTTGTAAGAAAGTATTACCCCGAAAGGTTAAAGGTACGTTCCTCCATTGGTGTTTAACGCATGACCTTTTCTATTTCAATTTCAATTAGTTCTCTCAATAAACCGACATTTTATGTCATCCCTTGTTAAATATAGTCACTCAAAGTGCAAAAAGGCCTATGTCTGAAAACCGCATTTTTCAGAAGAGAAAAAAAAGCTGATGTTTTCTCATGATTTGATCTATAATTATATGATTAATGTTTTAGTAAACTATGCTGAGCTAAGAATAAAACAGAAAGCATTTCATTAACGATCAAATCACAATAGAAAAATCATTTTTTTTCTTTACTAAATGCAGTTTTTAGAAATACTACCTTTTGCACTTTGAGTGACGATATAACGATCGACTGAAAAGAAACACCCATCGTTTGTTTACAGTTTTTTTAATGAATTACTTAGAGAGATTAATTCCTTTTCTCCGCACAAACTTTAAAATATAAGTTTGAACTTCACTTCAATAGTATTCACATTGAAACTACGATGTCGAAAAAGTGTTCAATCCGCTAAAACCATGTGGCACTTGAAATGATTGAAAAAGTTGAGCGACTTGTTAAAATAGCCAGTGATTGATTAGTGATTGTGATTTAGCCAGTGATTAGTTGGATTTATCACAAATGTGATGGATCGAAAAAATAATGGGCACCAGTTAATATCGTTAGCTAAGTGCGTTTTTTGGTGAGCAAAAAATAATATTAAAAAAATCGCTCCGAAAAACAGTACTGGAGATATTGGAAGAAGCATAATGGCTATGCGATACGTATACCTAATTCACATGAGGATTGGCTCCCGCTAATCCGCCTTCTTCATAGCACCGACCTCATTCCGTCCCCATGAGGAAGTTATAGCGGGGTTCTACTGTAATTAGAAAGATTCATAAATGGTTAACATCGTTTATGATTTAGATTAGGATAAGGACAAATAAAACAATACAACAGTTAAGCTATTTATAAGATAAAACCGTAACACTGAAAGCAAGCCAAGGCGTCGATGGGAAGATGATAACTTCTGACAATACTAACAGATAATAGATAATCAATAAATCTATGAGTATGGAATGTAGGGTTCCGTTACATTAGAAAGCATTATAAAACTAAAGATTTATTTAACACTTAAATCGGTGATTTGAGAAACCCAATAAGTCACTTTTTGAAGGATATTTAAAATCTGAAGGGTTCCCATTCTGCTGAGATAGACAAGTGTTTTGGAAGCATAACCCCGTAAGTTCGACGCATTTTCGCTGTTTTATAATGGTGGTTAGTTATCATTTAGTTGAGAAACTCCTTAGGTCATTGAAGTAAAGTCCGATATTTTCCAGTGCCCCGCATGTGAAAGAGATGAAGAATCAGAATTTTACAATATACAATTCGTTAATAAATAAACACTTTTCTGCATATTTATTGGTAATTATTATTTTCCTGATTTCCGTAAAGCTGATTTATTTGAGAAACCCCATAAGTCAAGAAAATTTAAAAACTACAATGGTACCAATTGTCTTACTTTGTTCAGAGTCAGTAACATTTCTATTATCATTTTTTTTCACACATTTATTGGTTATTTTTATTTTCCTTATTTCAGTAAAATTTATTGATTTGAGAAACCCTATAAGTCAAACAAATTTAAAAACTAACAATAATGACTCTATAACCTTAATTGGTAATATAATAGGTTCAGATTCAGTCACATTTTAATTAGCAGTTGTTTTAGGTTGCCTTAAGCCATTACACTTAGTGAACTATTTTTTGTTCACATAATGTACAACAAGCACAACATCAAATAAATGGACAACTGTAACTAAGGATACAAGTAACTGAAAATGTTCTAATTTGGATACAATATATTTGCAGTTACATTTCAAACTAATTGATTTGGATGAAAAATAAAATTATAACCTAACAATTAGGCTAGTAATAAGCCATTCTCCAAGAAAAAAGCTTTTTGAAAGTGTCGAAAAATAAATAATAATAATAAAAAGAGAAAAATAAAGATGCGAATGATTTTATATTTAAATATGAAATAACAAGAAATTCCAATTCACATTGTATGTTGCATATGAATTAACAAAATTTTCTGTACCAAAACGAGACATCGAACCTTAAAAATTAATAAACTAAAAAAAAAAAAAAATCATTCTAGTTCTTCTTACGTTATAGTCAATAAGTTAATTTATTGGAATAGGTTTCATTCACTTCCTGAACTGTTAAGAGAATTGAAGAACACAATCAATTCACATATTGAGAAAAATATAAGTAAATATTATAAATCCGCATTTAACACAAATTTTTTACAAAATAAATATTTAATTCTCTAAGTTATATACAAGAAATAACATTGCAGATCATTGCTATATGGAATTTGTTTGGGGGGTTTTATTATAGTTTAATTGCTTCATTAATTGTTCAAAAATATTGAATATTCGTGTTTGTTAAATAAATGAGATTTCTGACTGTCACAAACTTGTTAGAAAACATTTTATTTAAGTGAATTATAAGTTAAACTAATTCTAACATATTGTACAATTCTTATTGCGTCATATAGTTGCCAATGGTGCTATTAAAAACAGACTAGATGCCGTGACATGCAAAAATTAGATCACTTAAAATTGACCCCTTATTCAGGCAGACATCAACTGCTTAGCACGGAGTGGTAACCTTACATAATGCTCTTCATACATATATAATTCAATGGAATCCCAAATATTAAATGTCGGTAATAATTCCTAAAACAGTCGGGCACTGCATCCGAAGATTTTTTTAAGTAAAATGACAGAGCCTATTAAAATAGTCAATTTCGTTTCCCGTTGGGGTATGTTATAACATCACCCGATTAGAAAATTCAAACCGAAAATAAGGAATTTATAAATAAACATGAATGCAATGGACTGCATCTAACTCTGCCATAAAAGCAATAAACAAATAATAATTAATATGAAGGTACCCATACCGAACTATTAGCATTAGATAAATAAATGGATGGGAATAATTGAATTGAATTAGTGGCTGGAGCAACGATGTGACTTTTTTACAGTTTCTTTGGTGGAATAACGTTCGTTGTGACGGAAAGTCGCAGAACATAGAATTAACTAGAAGCGACAAGGAATGGCACCAGTTGCCGGCCGAGTCTCCCCACTCCTTCACCCTGTTAATAAGTTTTCTGTAACCGCAACCAGAACGTCTTATTTGTTTTTATTATTGATTCGATTTCGATATTTTTTAGCTTCGTTAGTTATAGTCGTCTATAGACATTATTGTATCAGTATTAAAGTATAATAAAACGTCTTGTGTCTCCTTTGGTTGTCATATAAAATTCCGGTAAAAACATCCGTCCCTCCAATAACATTTCACAGGCTAGTTTCTTTCATCGCATAAAACAATTTTTTCTTAACTAATTTTCATTTAGTAATTAAAAATCATTTAAAGCAATCTTACTTACAGCGGCGCGACAACCCGTTGCCTCCTTTATTAGCCTTCGCCAATTGTCCCGATCCTGAGTTGCTGCCTTTCAGTTCCGGACCATAAGCTCTCGTGCATGGACATGCATCGCCACACTGTCCTCCCACCAAGGCCTAAAACGATCAACACGCCTTGTTCCATATTTGCGTTAATGCTTTTGGGGATTGCGCTATCTTCCATTCATCAGATGCCAGCTTGCCTAAGCCTTCCCAGACGCACAACCATGACTGACCTATAGGCTGACCTCATTTAGGAGAGCACTTTGTGCATTATTGGTCCTTCTTCTCCATTCTCCATGCTACTTTAAATGTCGAACATTTATTTGAATGTTAAAAAAATTATAGAGACAATAATTTATACTGCAAATGTGTTACGACACGACAGATTTGTTTATCAGGCTAACATGTAATCGAAATGGTCTGAAATTGGAGATACCTTGAAAGACAGAATAAATCCTAATGACAAATACGATACAATAGCTCGAGTGTTTCATTTGAATGTTAAATAAATGATACGTGTTTTGACTAAAGGTTCCATTTTCGGTCCAAGTACTTGTTACATGCATGGAGTGGCAGAAGCTGGGCTTGCATCAAGCACACATTATGTTAAACATAATTATTATATGCATTATCGTTATTCTTACCATAAACGTATATAGATAGAGACAGAATGGCTTAACTTTATTAGATTCAACCAGAGCAAGCTGCGAGCGGAAAAACTATCTTCATCTCAAAGAAGTCAGGATTAGGTATGGCATGGTATGGTATGGTAACGTTTCGAATATTGTAAAGATATTTGTGTTGCCATCCTGTTTTACTGAGGGGTTTCGTTATATGTATGAGAGGACTTAGGATGCGATGACATAGGAAGCGATCATCCTGATTCGTTAATCACGTATGCATTTAACCGAAATGGTCTGAAATTAAAGATGTCTTAAAATACGGACATAAGCTTCATGTCATACACGATATAATGGCTCGAGTGTTTCATTTGAAAGTTTAAAATTATGATGCATGTTATGAATGAAGGTTCTATCTTCAGTCCAACTATGTGTTACATGCTTACTGCGGAGTGGCAGAAGCGGGGCTTGCCCCATGCACACACAATGCATACCACAATTATTATGTGTATTATAGTTATCCTTATCATAAACGTTTCTAAATTAAAATGAAATGGCAAAAATGAAATATTCGCGTGCGAAACCGCGGGCAACAGCTAGTTTTATATAAATTTCAATTTTCCTAGTTGGAAATGGTCTCCTAATATTTCAAGCTACAGTAAATCCTCGTTACTACGAGCTCGGATACAACGAACTCCTCGTTAAAGCGAATCAAAATCGAATTTCCTAGAAAAATGCATTGGTTTTCTTATATTACCTTCGTTTTAATAGATAGACGTAGCGACGCACAGTGGGACAGAATCGAAAATCTGTGGTCAAAAGCGCAAAACAGATGTTTTATTTTCGGAATTTTGAAGTGGGGGGTCAGGCAGAATAATAGACCAAGCGTCAGATTCCAATCTTGGGAGGGGTTGATCCCTTATACCTGCTGTTATATTCCAGTTCTAAAGTGACCCTCGCTCGAGCTAGACGCACCGCGCTCCGAGTGCGTATTATCATAATTTTAAGATTTCTATAGCAACCTACTTTCAAGTGAATCATTGTCATTTTGGTTTAAATAAAATATTTCTCTGTACAAGTCTTTTATATTGAGTTCACCATTTTGTTTTTTTCAAATTTTGACTTCAGATTCGTAATCAGCGACCCCGAAAACCCCCCGAGTGCAGACTTTCACCCGAATTACATCTGTTTTTGAGTAAATTTTTGGTCGTATGGCTCCGCCATTTTGTTTTTTCAAATTTTGACTTCAGATTCGTTATCAGCGACCCCAAAAACCCCCGGGTACAAACTTTCACCCCAATTACATCTGTTTTTGAGTAAATTTTTGGTCGTATCGCTCCGCCATTTTGATTTTTCAAATTTTGACTTCAGATTCGTTATCAACGACCCCGAAAACCCCCGGATACAGACTTTCACCCCAATTACATCTGTTTTGGGCTTTTGACCACTGATTTTCGATTCTGTCCCACTGTGCGACGCCGAGTGTCATTTTTGAGATACTGCTTCTGAGATATCTTCGGAAACTAGTAACCAAATTCAGGGTCACTTTTTGAGCCACCGATCTATAGTTTAATAGGCGTACAAGGAAGTCATGGGGTGTCCACATCAGATATTTATTTTATGCGATTGATTCTACGTATTACATATTATTATACATAAGTTTAGTCTTTTAGTACCTAGAACAGAAGGTTTTAATAAATGAAGTGTTATGCAAATTTCATTATTAACCTACTCATTTTGGTTTTTATTCGGATGTTACGAGCTTAGTCATAACGAACTGCTGATTTAGTGGTCCCTTTGAGTCCATTGTAACTAGGGTTTACCGTATCACAGAATTGTCTAATCGAAGCCCTCTATTGATTCCAGATATCGGCAAATAAAAGCCAACGCACATACGATTGATACTTATATTTTTTTGGTCTGTCTTAGTAGTAATCAATAAACGCAGAGTTAAAAAAAAATTGTGAGTAGGTAAAGGGCTGTTTAAAGGTTGGGATAATCAAAGAAAATATCCTCATTAGCCTTAAGTTCTGTAAGTGATACAATTTAAGTCTTCTCAGGAGAGTGTCTGGAGAGCAGGGAGGAATGTCGATACCAGAGTAGAACGCCCTAGATAGAGAAAACTCGAACAGGCCAAACTAATAGGGATCTCTGAGTAATTGCACTAGAGTTCTGCACTTTTCATGTATTCGTGTCTTATAGAATATTATTCGTTTAATTGTTCTACTATTCTCTCAGTATATTACTAAAACAATTTTCCGTGATAAAATTTTCTTAATGGAAATTACGTTACATAATGAAAAATTACTAAGTAATACATCAAGGCTATAAATGTGAAATATTCACATCTGAAGACTTGGAGATTATCCATATTAACTATTCTTTGTATAAGTTTATTTTGTATATGCATATTATATATACACATATGTTTTTTTTTTCCGAAATTTTTTTTCTAAAATAGGTAACTACAGCAACACAGTGTTTTTCGTTTTGAATGATTTTTATTGTTTGTCTAATAATTTTAATTTATTTTTAATTTCTTTTTTCTTAAGGGGTGAAGGTGTTTATCTTAATGTGGTAAATGGGCAGCCGATGTAATATTTGATTTCACTTCAATTTAAAATTACCGCATTTTGATAATCACCTTCACCCCATAAAAGATGAAATTAAAAGATAAAAAAAGTAATATTGTTGGGCAAACATTACCAACCATTCAAAACAAAAAACAATGTGTTTGCAGTATTGACCCACTTTGGGGAAAAAAAACCAAGGTACGAGACAATAAAACCAGAGAAGACAAAAACACTTGTATGTACTCGTATTCCTGCAGGTATCTAACGTTTTTTGACACCCCGATCTCTATATCTCTTCGAAGTTATACTAGCTTCGCAAGGTTGGATATACCGATGAAAAGCTGATGAAATGAAGCAACTTTTTTTTTAACTTCCCAAGGTTGTAGAGAGAAAATTCATTTCGTGGATTCAACCGAGTATTTCGGAAAATTATTCGTTTTACTTGTTTACTTTGCTTTGGCTCCTATGATCGCCAGACGGAGCAATATTTTTCTACAAATCCGTTGCTATCATGTAGGAAATTAATTTTAATATTCCAAAAATGATAACAACAGTTGAGAAATCATACGTTAAAGTAGAGAAATTTCTGCTTTTATTGGAAATTACTCGAAAACGGATTGAGATAAGGTGTGGATGGCGGCACTGAACTACACTTTTGATAGACTATCCAATTATTCTTATATTTAATATAAATACTTATTATAAGTCACATATAAGAACATAAGAACACTGAAACATAAGAACATAAGAACATTGTTGAGTATGGTCTGTGTGTAGCAACCCAAGATATTAGGGCAGAATTGCGGTTAATAAAGTATTTCTCTCTCTCTCTCTCTATATATGTATATGTATATATATATATATATATATATAGTTAAAAATAAGAGTATTGTTAAATTAGAAGTTATTTATATAAAATTAATTAAACTAGATTAAAAAATAATTGACCTCGTTAACCCCACATTACATTTATTAATAAAAACTAATATACATAATCAACAGATAATTTTTTCGTAACATTTCGGTCTCTTTTAATCCATTTTTGATTAATTAATGAAAATTTTTTGTTTAGAATTTTTTTCTATGGGTTAGTTTTCCCCATTACATGCCTGCTTTGAGTGGTGAATTAGATCATAAATTATGGATCAACTTCGGTATTAAAGAGTTCAAGTGCCCTCTTGAAACCAGAGCCCTTGCAACATCAACATATAAGTTTTCGTGTCCACGTGCGAGTTTTGTACACATTTTATTTTTTGAGCTGCATGAAAGTAGAGAGAGCAAACAAGATAAGATTTTTTTTACAACACAACGTAACTGATACCACATCCAGATATCCAGGAAAAACGGATATAATTGAGATATTCCGTTCTGGTCTTGAAAATTTGATTAATTTTGAGGTTAGTTTATTTTTAATTTCTTAATTAAAACAAAGATAATCAGATAAATGTGTAATGATAAATTGACGAATCGTTCCTAAGGCTCTGATCGCTTACACGATAGGATTGTCCACTTCAAAGCTCGAGGTCGGCAAAGCAATATGAATCATAACAATCAAGCAATTTTATTGTCATCAGTCTTTACCCAACTCAGCTGCAACATAAATGTCAACAAAGTCGACTCTTGTAATAGTTATCGAAATTATTTCAGAATCGATAATTGTTTAGAGTCAACTGCACCGTGAGATTATACTACGATACCCAGTTTATAAAAACATTTATATATAAAATGATTTATTGAATGAGAGAGATATCTTTAAAATGCATGAATCGACATTTTTTCAACACTCAAATATACGCTTATAATTCCGTAAACACTGATAAGCTAAAAAACTATTACCTCAACAGTATTTCGTTGTAATTAAAAACAAATGACAACATTCTTTTTTCTAGCTAGCGATTTGCACACCGAACCTACTTAAGCTACCTGTATTTATTACTTTTATATAATTAATATTGATATATTTAAAGAAAAACGCAGCAAATTATTACATAATATTTCGAAATAGATAACCTTAACAAACAATATAAAAGTCTTTCGGAGTTATTATTTTTAAAAAATGCAAAAATTATTGGGAGAATGATTTTGTGAATTGGAGTTTTTTTTAAATTTTACGGCGTGATTCCGTGCATTGTTCATTTATTTTTTATTCTAGGCTTTAGTATAATGATTTCAAAAAATTTTATATTTTTCCTCTATCTTCATAAATGCCCGAAATATGGACGTTTGAAACCTAAACTCGACCGCCAATATAAAATAAAATAGCTGACAGTGATGTCTAGTGCTGAATAATAAATCAAAAACAAATTAGTAAAAAAAAACTTGTAAACTTGTACAAAGAAATTCTTTTAAAAAATAACTCTAAATTGCATGTCCTCTAATAGGCATATTTAACATCAAAAAAACTACCCTCGTCTGGTTAAGAATTATTCAAGCATAGTATTTATTCTAATATGCCTTTCGGTTTTTGTTCAGAAATGATAGATTTATTTAATGGAACCTGAAAGAAGGCAAAATGTTAAATTTTCAATAATTTAAAAGCATCTAGCACGAAGTTCCAAAATAATTTTCTTCAAACTCCGCTAAGCGAAGCAGTCAAGGGAAAAAGTAACGCATTAAAAAAAAAAAAAGGAAAGAAGAGGAAAATAAAAAAAACTGAAGAGAAATTTCCAGTAAGGGTCTATCTTAAGTGGGACGAGGCTTTATCAGAACTCTCTTTGGCCTTAACAGATTTCATAAAAAAAAATCTTATAAATAAAACATGGGAATACTTTTAAAAAAGCTCTAAATGCTAAGAACGATAATGAGTATCTATGAACAGTTAGGTGGTAACCAAAGGTCTTCGAAAACTTTCGACAGTACATTTGCAATTCTTAACAACAGTACGGCAGAATGGAATCGGGGAGGGGGGAGGGGAGAAAATCAAAAATTTAAGTTGGAAATAATGTCAATTTTATTTTCAAATTGGTAAATTTATTATCCAACATTAAAAAAAAGGTTAGCGTTTTCTCCATCTTCAGAATTAAAATTTTTATTACATTAAAAAATTACTTTTAATTTTTTTATCACGTTACAATTACTTAACAGTATCACATTTTTATAAAACAGTGTATAATAATTTGATTACATTTACCTGAAAATAATGTAAATACAAGGTAAGATATAATTTTAACATTCTATCTTCTAAAGATAAAATTAAATTAAAACTATTGGCAGAAAAAAAAAAATTAAACTTACAATGTTTAGTGCTTTATTGACTAACTCAAATCGATTATTATATTTAAATATAATTTAGGTTGAATAGTAATACAATAGCACCACGCTCAACCGGCGGAAAAAAGAAAAAAAAAATTAATTTCTTCACTGATTGTGAGCATTTACACTATCATCAGAACTAAATTATTCAAATTAAAAGGCCACTAAGTAACACACGAAAAAGTGGAGATACTATGCTACTAACATTAAACTAAGTTCGGTTTAAAAAAAAAAAAAAAAAAAAAAAAAAAAACTGATTTTGTAGCTTATATTCAAAACAAAACGATCGTGTTTTTACTTTCCCTTACCTATTTACGAAGTATATAGAAAGGGGAAATTTTCGGTCGTGGGGAAAGGGGCGATCGTGAAAATTTTCGAACTCGAGTTTTCAACGGAAATACACGTTTTAAGGTCCACTGAGTCCAAATGACCAAGCCTCGCAAAATGGTCTGTGTGTGTGTCTATGTGTGTCTGTTATTGTCTGAACAGTCTAGCTTAAAAACGAAAAGTCGTACGATACTCAAATTACTTATTTAAGGTAGGTATATGGCTGTGATGTTACAGCAACTCATGTTACAGCAATTCGTCAAAATCAATTAACCGGAAGTGCCACTTTATATAATCGATTTTACAATTTTTTCCATTTTTCTCGAAAACGGCTCTAACGATTTTGATGAAACTTGCCTAATGTCTTCTCCTTACAGCCCTTTAACTTTTCATTTATGTAATATATCACCGAGGAAATGCAGCGAAAAAAGTTATGATGAAAAGAATATTTTATTTGTGCATAGCTTAAAAAGTATGTATTTTATAGTAAATTATGTACAGAACTGTATGAAAGGTAATTAAATTATCTAAAAAACAAAAATATAATCATCAAAATCGGTCCGGTATTAGCAAAGATACAATGTATTTAATGAGAAGCACTAGACCCTAGATGGATAACCGAACGCATCCGAAAGGAGACGGATGCGACGGAACCTCCTCCTCCCACCAAACCACCTATCTGTAGTAAACAATACGCTCTGTAATAAAGTAATTTAAGAATACAAAAGCGGAAATTAAACTTAATAATTTTTACTTTCACATTATTCAATGGAAAGAAAATGTTTCCATGGAAACTGAACCAGAAACTTTTAAAATATATTTGCAACTTGACAAAGTTAAAATATATAGGTAGTGTACAGAATTGTACTAAAATTGTTTAAAAAAACAGTTTTATTGTACTTAAGTGGGAGAAGAATATATAATATATAATTAATAAATTATCTCGTTTGCTTGCATAAAAATGTCAATAGATAAATTACTATTTTGTCACATTGTTAAAAATGTTGCAACAATCAATCCGTCAGCCAGAGTTGTTCAAAAATTAGTTGGAACTAATCACTAAAAACTACAATTTAGTTGTGATCCTGTTGAACTCACAACAACCATTAGTTGTTATTCGTTGACAGACCACTAACTTTATTACAAAATTAGATGTCAGTTGAAATGGGAAAATAATTATTTTTAGCTATGAAATATTAGTTGCAATGGCAATAACAACTAATCGTATTTGACGAATAACAACTAATAACTAATTATGTAAATCTTTATTTTATTTTTTTAAATACTAATCATTTGTTTTCGTTAACTGCTAATAGGTACTATATCAACTTGAAACACACTCCTGTCCCCTTCCATAATTAATTCTATTTTATTTATTTTATTATTGAAAAATAATTATTTTAATTAGAATAATGACTTTTGAAATAATATTGGCATATTATTCAGTTATTTTTTTCGTTTATTGGATAATTGATATTCCGTGATAATTTCAACTAGTTAAAATAAAATAAAAAATGTTTTTTTATTTTTAAATATTCATTTTATTTTTCATTTTTGTTAGGGAAGGGAAGGTTTGTGACATTCATCGATTTAGTGATCGTTCATTAATTTTTTTTAAGTTACTTATGTTGACAATTTGTTTGGCGATGAGTATTTCTAATTAATTATTAGTTTACAAAATTCTTCAGTAAAGGTATCGTTAATTTGGTTTTCAAGGTCCAGATTTCCAAATTTACCATCGGATTTTCGATATTGCAATAGCCCGTTACTGTTGAAGATTTTTATGATATAGGGATTGTTTATTTGATTTTCAAGGACGTTATTTTCAAATTTACCTTGGATTTTCGATCGCGCATTTCAATTTTCCCTTACTGTAGAAGTTTTCTTCGATACAGGGATCGTTCATTAGGTTTTAGAGGGTTCAGATTCCGTTTTTTCATACTGGATTTTTAATAAAGCATGCGAATTTTGATTTACTCTCATAGCGTTCTGTAGCATAGAGATCGTTTATTAAGTTCACAAAGACAATATACACTAAAAAAATGCCAAATGTAATGGTAATTCGATGAAAAATTCTTGATGAAAAATTCAATTCAAAAGACGGATCAAAACTTTCGACAAGCTAATGAACGATCGTTGTATCGAAGAAAACTTGGGTTACAATGAAATGAAAAAAGTTTCAATTAAAATGGAAAAAGTTACGTTTGAATTTAAAAGGGTTAAATTTGAAATGGAGAAGGTTGCAATTGAAATGAAAAAAGTTACAATTGTAATGGAAAAGGTTACCATTGTTATAGAAAAGGTTACAATTAACTGACTTGGAAATGCTATGTATAGATTTTTACTTTCCCTTACCTATATACGAAGTATATAGTAAGGGAAAGTATTGCGATCGTGAAAATTTTCGAATTCGAGTTTTCGACGGAAATACAAATTTTAAGGTCCCCTGAGTCCAAATGACCAAGTCTCGCAAAATGGTCTGTGTGTCCGTGTGTCTGTGTGTATGTGATCAGTCTAGCTCAAAAACCCAAAGTTGTACGCTACTGAAATTACGTATTAAAGGTTGGTACATGCATGTGTTACAGCAACATTTTCGTCAAAATCGACTAACCGGAAGTGCCACTTTATTTAATCGATTTTACAATTTTTTACAATTTTTTCGAAAACGGCTCCAACGATTTTGATGAAACTTGCTTAAACAATTGATTAATTGTTAAATTATTCATAAAGGCCTTTAACTTTTCATTTATGTAGTAAATCGCCGACGAATTGCAGGGAAAAAAGTTATGATGAAAAGAACATTTTATTTGCGCATAGCTTAAAAAGTATGTATTTTACGGTAAATTATATGCAGAATTGTATGAAAGGTAATTAAATTATCTAAAAAAGAATAAAATAATCATAAAAATCGGACCAGTATCAGCAAAGATACAGCGCATCGGACTAACCTGAAATAGCTATTATATCAGGGACTTTACAATTTTCTCGTAAACGTCTCCAACGATTTTGATGAAACTTGCCTAATGTCTTCTCCTTAAAGACCTTTAACTTTTCCTTTATGTAGTATATCACCGAGGAAATACAGCGAAAAAAGTTATGACGAAAAGAATATTTTATTTGCGCTTAACTTAAAAAGCATGCAACTTGTATTAAATTATGTATAGAATTGTATGAAAGGTTATTAAATTAATTAAAAACCAAAAAAAGAATCATCAAAATCGAACCAGTATTAGCAAAGATAAAGCGTATTTTATGAAGAGCACAAGACCCTAGATGGATAACCGAGCGCATCTGAAAGGAGACGGATGCGACCGAACCTTCTCCCACTAATCTGTTATAAACAATATCTGTAATAAAGTAATTTAAGAATACAAAAGCGGAAATTAACTTAATAATTTCTACTTTCATATTATTTAATGGAAAGAAAATATTTCCATGAAAACTAAACCGAAACTTTTAAAATATATTTGCAACTTGACGAAGTTAAAATATATAGGTAGTGTACAGAATTGTTGTACTAAAATTGTTTAAAAAACGTTTTATTGTACTGAAGTGGAAGATGTGAAGAAGTGAATGCTGCTAATTTATTTCAAGCATTGTTTATGTGAACTTTTTAAAATTATATTAAAAAGATAATTATTATAGGATGGTATGGGAAAGTTGTGTGATGCGCGCACCGCACCAGATTTTTTTCTCTTAAATTAAACCTCGTTATCTAAAGACATTTTTATTTAAAATTATAATTGATCGGTCTGATAAATTTAACTTCATCATTCATCGTATTTTAACTTTTACCAAATATACGAGTTTAATTAATATATTGCATTACATTACATTACTTTTATATTACATCGAAATTACGGGCTCTCCCGCTTAGCCGGCGATGTCCCGGGCCCAACTAGAACAGATAAGCGGGGTTCTACTGCAATTATGTAGAAAATTATAGGAATCGATCGAATTTTTTCCCCCCTCAAAATCTCGCTGAGTTAAACCAAAATTTTAATAAAACTCCCGAGAGTAAATAAAACTGATTTTAGGAAATGTTCCTTCCGATGCCACCACCATTCGTTCGAACAAAAACACATTTTTTGAGTTGTGCCTCAATCTCATTCTGAATGTGCGGTATGTTATTATTAACATCATTATATTAGAAATATAACAAGCACGAGCAAGTGTATACTTAAACCTTGAATAGGATCATGAATGGAGATTATCATCACACTTGGAAAAGTTATTTTTTTAGTAAGGACATCCATACCCAGGAGAAAATAAAATGTTATTTTTTGAATCTGTTCATAGAAGACTTGCAGGACAACTTGTAGTTACCAATGTAAATAACAGACCATTAAAGAGGACAAAATATCATACCCTGTCCTATAAAGCAGAGGTTCTCAATTTTTTTTGTCTAGCGGTTGGCACACTGAAATTATTTAACAAAATTGATGGCACCCCTCGATTACTATATCTTTTTTTTTTTGATACATAAAATAATACACCATAGAAATAAATAAAACAGAAGCATTAAACAAAAAGTAATTACTATAAAAAAAAAACAATTTTAATTTTGGTTTATAATTTTTAATAACGAACTTTTGTAATCGAACAAAAAAAATAAATAAATAAACACAAATTACTCTTCTCTCTCAAAATCTAAGGTTTTACTTTTCAAGAAACGTATAATTCAATAACTGAATAAAAGGGTTAAAATGCTATAATGGGTTAAACTATTCTTAATGATTATACAAGAAAAGCAGTTTTGACAGATCTTGTCAGAAAATGGTTGAGTGTACCGAACACACAGGAGCGTAGAACATAAGGCAGAAGATGTATAACTTGGGGGGACGGAAAGAATGGAATGGACAGAAGAGATATTAAAATTGAAAGAGTGAATCTGTAAGAGTATCCACAAAAATCCAATAAAAAAATCAGTTGGGCGTAATCGTTTGGATTTAATCGATTATGCAAAATAATAATCATTAAATTAAACATTATCTCACATTAATTTTAAATGTTTTACATAACCAGGGCCATTTTCAAAAAAAGTAGGACATAAGTACAATAGCCATCAGAACTGATAAGATATCAGCAGATAAGCTCTCAGAGATGAATTTTAAAACTGGTATTTTATAAATCACTAATTCGGTTTCAGTAACGTTTAATTAGGGATTGATAAATTTTAATGTAAAATAATAAATTTATATATAATGTAAATAGTAAATTTTAATGTAAAATTTTAAATGATTAATTAGGGATTGATCCTTCTATACCATAATCTGGATGCCAACTCAGTAATGTTTATCGTTATGGTAATTAATTATGGTAATTAAAATATAGTAAGTATCTCTTTCCTATATTAAATCAATCTATATGACATGGATGAATCCGTTTGTCAGGAATCTTTTCCTAATCATTAATTAGGCATACAAATGTGACAAAGTAATAATTTACATTAAACAAACTAAATTTAAATAATTATACTATAACTATACGATACAAAATTAGAGAAGTTGAATCAGTAGGTATGAATAAAATAGGTATAGAAAATAAAGAGATAACAAAATAGATATAAACCGAAAGATTTTAACAATTAAAGTATACATAAAATATAAAAAACAAATTATGTATAGGTATATATATACAAACGAAAACCTAGCATAATTAAGCAAGAAGCAGACTTAAACAATACTAAACAATGAACCTATTAAAAAAAATTAAACTATGTTGTTACAAACAATATATATATATAATGAAATTCTGAAACAAAAAAATTACTGCATTTTAACGAATGTTTCATGAACAAATACAATTTATGCAACAAAGTGCTATTTAAAATGTCTATAATTTCTTGCTCATTCAGCAGGTCTGTTTTTTTTTTTAATATGGACCATCTGACAACTATATGAAATGTTTTTTCGTCATTCAAATCATACATGGAACAAGTATACATCATATCTTGCAGCCAGGGTTTGAAATTAAAGTTAAATAGTTCACCCCGTATTTTAAATAATGTTAATGTTTATGTAAGTTTGTATCAGGATGACTAAGAAATAAAGCAAGCCAGTTCAAATTTCACAAACGTACAAGTGCAAGAGGAACTGGTTAAAACGAATATAAAAAACACTACAAATTATAACAAAATGGTTTATTCTTTCCAAATATTATTTATACATAAAAAATATCAAGCGCGTACACTCACACCATTTTCCTTATCGCTTTGGGTTAAAGTCCAATACAAAATACGTATGCTATATCTTCACTAATATTAGTCTGATTATTTTTTTTATGTACAGCTTTGTAGACAATTAAATTATCTTTCAAATGAGCTGAAATGTATAGCTTTTGCGTTATCAAAAAACTAAACAAAAGTGAACCGGTTTCCTTAGGAACATGAGCAGAATACTTTATAAAACTCGTGTACAAGCAATATCTCTGGTAATACTGGTCCAATGTTTTTTTTTCTTTTGCTATACTTATTTATTTTTTGATTCTACGAATTTTGAAACGTAAAACCTCAAAGTTTAAGGAGAGGAGTTAAATTTTTTTTTTCATGGTATATTACAAAGGTTAATTATTGAAAATTATACACCAAAATGCTCGAAAATCTAAATAAAATATTAACAAGTGGCAAAATATGGATACTTTCACTGATTCAGAATTACGGAAACCAAGTATGATAAATAGGAAATCTTCCAAAATGGGTGAAGATGAGGTCAGTGCTGGAATTAAAATGAAAGAATAAAAGTATTAAATTTTGACGGCCAATGACTATCAAGATAAATCTGTTTTGTTTAAAAAAAAATTAAAAAAAAAAAAAAAAAAACATGTGCATTTACAAAATATATTTTTCTTTTACATCCTCAAAATCAGTGAGTTAAAATAAAAGTTTGATATCAATATTTTTTTTTATTTGAGGTTTTTTTTTATTAGTACTAGGTAGCATTATAGTAGTATTTTCGAATGATAAACCATCGTTTATGGTTTATAATAAATTAAAGAGAGAATTTAAAGCAATTTATTTAACTATAAGAAAAAGGGCCCATACAAATCGATATAATTACATAAACAAATCGATTAAAACGAAACGTAATTTATTTTTCATTTTATATAATTTCGTCGCATTAATACGGATTTCGTCATACATGTGATAAGCGACCAGAACATTCGTCCAACAAAGAAGGAATTGAATTGACTGGAGTCCTGAAGCGAACCCATATCCTGTGTTTAAAAGAAACGGCAGTCAAGTCCGCTCAAGTCCAGTCCGGATCCGGTATAGCTGTCTCAAATTAAATACACGATACGGGTTCGCTACCGGACTACAGTCAAGTAGCACTTTGGTGCAGCCGTACACTCGACCATGGCTTCCCGCCGTGAAACAAAGGTTAAGTACCCATTTTCTGTGAAATAATCCAAAAATAATGCAGCAATATAACTGAATCATGGTTAAAATTGTGGTTTGTGGCGTTACTGCGATTGCTGGTAGGTAACGATAAACGGAAATACATATTTGAAAAAAATATTGAATAGAATACATTATTTGCATTTTTAAATGCTTGTTTTGTTTTTTTTAAATTGATTAATTTATCCACATCTATCATAATATTAAATTACAATCAACGAATTGTCTGGTAGACTATTAAAAAATAAAATAAAAAAAAGTCGGCAACTCTTCCCAGGCATTTGTCTATCCAAAGAGTAGATCTCTCATCCAAGTTCATTTCAATGATAAATATATTGAATTACTTTATTTACTTCCTATTTCATAATTTTGCCTCAGGTTGGTTTACCAAAATGTGCCCTGGTACAATATTAGATAACTCCGTTGTTACAAATCATACGACCTCCTATCTTGCATACTGATTTAAAAATGACAACTTCTCAATCTGTAGGATTCTCAAGAACATTTCTGCTCCAATCTTTCCCACGAACTTTATCATTAGTGACTATTATGCAACACTGAAAAGTGTAACCTCCTTATCTCAATATCTTCGTATTCTCAACTAGTTATTACTTATTGTGCTTTACAGTTATATGTTAAATGCTTGTATACAGTTACGTGTTATGCCTTTGTTTTAAATGAATAAAAGCGATTCTGAAGGTTCTGATCGTTCCCTTATTCGATCACATTCATAATTATAACAGTGGCCATTTTGTGGCCTGCTGCATTCCTCAACTTTGTTTTCTCAATGAAACGAACCATATCTTGTTTTGTTTTTTTGCAAACTATCATCCAATACTCGAGTATCAGGTTTGTCTTACCTGAGTATTCTTGTCTAATCAGAGTATTCTAACCAGTCTCATTAACATATTTAAAAATCCAAGTGCATCCACGATTTATTCGTAATTTTATTTTTAGCGTGTTCCATTGGAGCATTTTCACTCCCTTCTTAAAAAGCCACCCCATGAAACTTCACTTTTGTTTGGTCGAACAGTATTTCTTTTAATCAATAATGCCACCAACCAATCAAAATGGCCCTCTCCTCTCACAGGAAGTAGCGCCGCAACCGTATAGACTGAAAAGTTATAAAAGCATTTTAGCCTTGCACCCATCAAGACCGTCATCGATTGAAGGTTTTATTATCGCGAATATCGTAAATTTTCCTTTTGAGCCCATTTAAGTTCAGACTAATTTACAAGTTTATGACGAACAAACGTCATTGATAAGCGCATTCCCAAGGATTTAGACTTAAAGTAAACGATGTCTCCTAATAGCACAAAATATTGAGATATAATTCAAGTAAAATTTTGTTATGTAAGATAAATGTACAATAAATATATATATATATATATATATATATATATATATATATATATATATATATATATATATATAGGGAGAGAGAGAGAGAGAGATTCCATAGTAATACCAGATATCAAAGTTTTCAAAAGATCGGATAGTGGAATCAATGTAGACAATGCAACTTTCCCTGCTGCGTAACTCATTTTTGAATTTAAATGTACGGCAGAATTCACATGCTTTATCCATTTCCCCAATAATTATTTTAGAATGTGATGAGTCTGGATAATATCGAAATGCAAGACGATTGAACGATGATCGCGTTATTTGTATCCGGTGTCGATTTGGTATCTCCTTTACTCTGCATAAAAGGAAGTAGAAATAAATGGCACAATAAAATGAAAAATAAAAGAAGAATTATCGTTACCACAAGTTGAATTCGTACTTGATTCGACGACCTTGTCTTTTCTACAACGCAAATCACTTTAGCCGTTTCAACTTGGGAACACGTCTATGAGCCTATAAGTAGGATATCTTAACATAGTCATAACATATTATTATATCTTCATAATAAAATTATAAATAGAAGCTATGATTACTAGATCCTTATATTTACACCATGCATATAAATTTAAAATGAGTATTAATTATTTTTATTTTATTTAAGTGGTAATGGGAAATATGGTTCCAGTTCAATGCCATTTAAGCCCCCGTGTGAAGATTTGTTTACAACTAATTTTCCTCGGTATAAACATGGCCACACTTCGTCAAATTAAGTAAATTATAAATGTATCAATGGCACGGAGCAGCGTCATCTACAGCGATTCCAGGACACCGTGTCAAGAAAAATGGTCCGAACAACATCGCTGAAGGAAGCGAAGGCACCGTCACTCCACGGTTCCCTAGAATTTCCAACAGATCCAAAATCCATCAAGCGGAGGCATGTCAAATTCTTGGATACATTAAAACACTTTACTGAGGATTAGTATTTTAAGTATTTTAATGAAACCAAAAATTTGATATGCATTACCATCAGCGCGGTGGCAGAACACAGTGCAGTGAACAGTGAATGTAACTATTCAATTTAGTTTTAAGTTAGTTTTTAATTTAGTGTTAGTTCAAAAACAAAACATTGGTGAACCCCACCATCTTTATTATTTAATTATCAGAAAATATCAAAGAATTAGTCTAAACTTCATAAATTCCTTTGAATGTAACACGGTTACAGTAAAAGAAAAAAAATATCAAAAAAGAGGATACCATATAAATCTACATAAAGATATTAAATGTTAATAAGAAAAAAAAAAACTTCATCTTTTTCTTTTGGGGAGGGGGACATTTTCATAATCTTAAGATAGTTAAATGAGGTTTCTCATTTATTTTATATTTAATAGACTTTGGAAGCCATTCTTCCAAATAATAATAATAATAAATAATAATCTGGCAAAACTGATTCATAAATTTTAAATACTTACCTATTTCGTTGTAGACCTAATTCTAAATATGTTCCAATCGGGGTTTAATTTATTAATTTTATCTCAATATAACAGTTAAAGTCATGCAGCTACAAATATTTACTTTGCCATTTAGTGATAACTCAAGGCCAATAATTGTTTTATTTATTATTTTTTACAGTTTCAATATTTTTCATTTAAAAATTATTTTTTTCCACTGGAACGATTATTAAAATAATAATAATAATGTATTCTCTGAGATGAACTAGAAGTCATGCTTTCCTAGTTTTATAAATTAGATAGCATTATAGATAAGTGATAACCAGTAACCAGTAATAACCAGTGATTGGTTGTGAATTGGTAATTGACCTTTAGTTTCATCATAGTTAGGCACTATTCTGTGCTCATGATTCTGTAAGTTGAAAAATTGCATAAGGAAGATGTAATTAGGTCGCTGAAATTAATAAAAACGAGAAAAAAAAAACACAAGAAAAAACACCACCTCGTCCAAATCAGATAAACAAAATCGAGTATTTTAATTATTTGTATATAAATTTCAAAATATACAAACAAAAATTTTGGAACTCAAATAGTCCGCGAAGTGATAAAATATTCAAGAAATGTCAATGAAATTCTACTAAACAGGAACGGAATCTAAAAAATTCCATTAATTGTCTTGGCAGGAACAAAACAACTAATTTTACGAGAAATGATTTACTACTCGTGAGTACAACCTTGAAGTAAATAGCCATTTTAAGAAGGTAAAACCTGAACACAATATATAATTATTTTGCAAATAAACTACGATAGCTATGAAAAAGCTAAAGAAAATAGTTCTGAACAAAAATAACGAGTTAGGTTTGCGTAGGAAAAAGGTACTATTTAAGTGTTGAATTGCCAATCAATCATGTATCTTTTATATATAAAGATAATAATAAATAAATTGCATAATAAAATAATCTGATGCTATTTATAAATTAAATAGTCCTAACTAAAAACAAATATCCGATTCAAAATATACCGTTATAATAAATGTAAAGGTTTAAATAATGATAAAAATTAATAAAATAAAATAAAAACATCTGCACCACTAAAGTCAGTGGGTCTTGAATCTGTGCCATATAAACTTCTTTGCCTGATGATTACTAAGCCGGGTTCCCACAGCGAAAGCGAGTTACACCAGCAAGTTTGTGTTCATATCCGCTCACGAAAGAAAGAGCCATGAGCCGTTCACACTATTTGGCGTTTGTCAAGTTTGAAAATGTTTTCAGTCCAATTCGAAACCCCGTTCATAAATATATATTCACTGTTCACTGCACTGTGTTCTGCCACCGTACTGGGGGTGGTGCTGATGGTAATGCATATCAAATTATTGGTTTCATTAAAATACTTTATACGGAATTCAAGAATTTGATATGCCTCCGCTTGATGAATTTTGGGACTGCTAGAAATTCTAGGAGAGCGTGGAGAGACGGTGGGTTCGCTTCCTTCAGCGATGTTGTTCGGACCATTTTTGTTTAACACGGTGTATTGGAACGCTGCGTGGCATTGATAAAGTAGATCGAGCACACGCGCCATACTTTAGTAGCTACTATCTCGAAATTACGAGAAGGAAAGATAAGATAATTCCATTGATAAGTTTTCATAAATTATGTTTACAAAAGGCCGTTCAGAATCTTATATTATAATTAAAAATATCTTTTTAGTTTTTTAACGACTTTCCTTATGTTATGTTAGCGTTGTCCGAGCAAGGATAATCTAAATTTCTCCGACTAATAAGCCAACTGATAAGCAGCATCAACATTCCCAATCATTTGCGGAAATCATAAAAATAATAATTTAAAAAAATTATATATTTAATTATATATGTATTATATATATATATATATATATATATATATATATATATATATATATATATATATATATATATATATATATATATATATATATATAAACACATAATCAATATATTGAAATAACTATAATTAATTAAATTATTGTATACGTTAAATATTATATAAAAGAGGAGGAAGTATGCGTCTATGTATTATATGTATACAAATAAATAAAATAAGTGCTAAAAATCAAATAGCAGTTACTTATTATTTTAACTTCAATTGTTCCGTTTTTTTAGTTGTCACCAAATAAATAATGAATAATAGAGATTAATTATCTGAAGAAATTTAAGGGAGGCACGACAATAACATTCCATAAAATGTTTACATGCTGATCGCAATGATTTAATTACATCCTTCTAATGAACATACATCATGTCAACAGTTTACACGAGGACGAACTCACGTACTAATATACACACGCGCGTATACACAAAATTATGGTTTTTGATTCTACACCTTTTTTTTTTTGTCTAAACCACGAATAATTAAAAAATAAATAAAAAGATAAACGAATAATACAATTGATTCTAAGTCTTATATATAAAAAAATATTGTCTTTCTCTAAAAAATAAAAAAAAATAAAAATGCAGATAATAATTGCCTAACTTTAAGATTTTTATCTTGTATTGATTTATGTGTTAATCGTTTTTTCTCTTTAATAACGACTTGATACACGGCTAGATTAATTATTTATTTAGACTACAGTATATGTAACAAAACATATCTATTGTAAAATTTGTGTGATGTACTACTTAAAAATAACTGTAATAAGGAAGAACAAACCGCTTACAAACCGAGTATAAATGAATGGTGTTAAGAACAGAAAAAAAAAATCGTAATCCGAACTGGTAAAAGCTTCAGTAGGTGTTTTTGGTAAATCAACGGTTTTAAAGAAAAAAATAACCATCACCAATCGGTCAACAAACTTTGTGCTTAATAATTGAAAACTATATAGTATTTCTTCCATATAGTATATTTTGAAAACGCATCGTCTCTTGTAAACAAAAAACGGATTTTCAATCCCATATGTTTTTTTAAGTTATTGTCTATTTAAATGCAAAAAATAGATAATTAAAATTTGTTGGACGAATAGTTCAAATTTATATAATATGTATATTAGCTCATCCGTTTGAAAATTTTGAACAAACCATAAATTGCTTTCAGATTTAATATAAAGTGAAGATGGTAAGTATATATCTTAAGGGAGAAGTTGGTCGGAGGGTGCGACCTCTCTGCCCTGAAGATGGCCTAAAACTTAGGCCGAAACGTCGGCACAAATATATAAGTTTATTTATAAAAGTGTAACTCTTTGACCGCACCCCCCGATCAACTTCTCCCTTAAGATATACACCTACGGTCAACAAAAACTCCCTCCAATATGTAAGTATATATCGACGTCGTTTTTTGAAGAAGGCTTAAGCCCATTTAGCAAACTTTACAGAAAATATATGAAACGATTTTTCCCTGAAAAAAGAAATATATATATATATATATATATATATATATATATATATATATAAATTTTATTCTTGATTTATACAGTAGGAGTTTATTAAGGTGACAAACCCTTTATAATTACAATCTATTTTTAAGGTTTCTAGCACTGGTTACGGCCATAGTGACGACTGAGAGTCGTCAGTATTTGGTGCTTACGTCGTCAATAATCTTAAGCCTTTTTTTAAAAAACGACGTGGATATATTCTAAAACTATAGAAATACATAAATTATAATTTTCATGTATTATTGTGTTATTATTTCTTAAATATAATTGTTTTCTGTTTATTTTGTTTTAATTATTAGTGTACTATTAAATGCTATTTAATAAGATTATTCATAATCAAATTGTGTTTAATTTATTATTATTCTGTTTATCTTTATATAAGTAATAAGACTGAAATATAAATTACAAAACAACCATATCCATTGTAAAATATTTGTGATGTATTACATTAGGATAACTGTAATGAGGAAGAAGAAACCCTTGAGTATAAGTGGGTGGCTTTAAGAATGGGACAAAAACACATCGTGATCCGAATTGGTAATAGCTTAAGCAGGTGTTTTAGGGAAATCAACGGTTTTTCAAGAAAAAACAACATTTTACTTTTAAATAACCGTCACCTGTCAGTCAGAAACCAACCAATAGGCCGTAACTTCAACATCTATTAACGAAGGAAATGTTCGCAGAGTATACATGGGATGTCAATCAACCTTTTTATGGAATTTTTTTTTCCAGGTCATTTTGGTAAAAAATATCCCATTCGAGTATTGGCTTTGTTTATTTCAAATGTTTTTGAATTAATTGATATTACCGATAAATTAATATTTAAAATACAGAAATATTTAAAAAATTGTGACAAACCCTCTCCCGGACACCCAGGTTCCGTTAAGGATCGGGGATCCTGAAAGTTGTAGGACATTGGGGCCTTATGATCGGCTTCTGGCTAATTTTTTTTTTAAACTGATTTTTATTTATAATCTTATATTTTACATAATTGGGGTACTGATACAATTACTAGGCAAAAAAAAAAGCACTGATAAACGTTTTTTGAATTTAATAATGTTTACAGACTGTTATAATAAGCAAAATTTAGCGAACTCTTGAAAAATAATGATGAGTGTATTCATTCAAAATACTTTGAAATTTATAATGCATACTTGTGTATCTATCACTATTATGTAAACCTATTGTGATAAATAATGATTATGATTGATAACAGCAAATTCGCGCTCGCATACATTAGCTTATAAAATTCCCTGACTTTGGTTGTTTGTTTTTATAAATTCCCTTTACTAGATTCTAAAATTTCCTGATTTTTCTAGGATTTTAAGGTCCGGTAGAAACCCGGTATACAATTGAATGCGTCCAATGGTAAAATATTTAAGTTATATAGATGAAATACATTATTAATTTGAGCAAAATTTCATGCAATAACAGTCATCAATGCGTCCGTCTAGCGCCAATGCAACTGTATTGCGCAGCTCCACAGCTATTATGAATGGGCTGCTGCGATCAAATAGATATTTCAGGCAATTGACGATCGTTATGATTCTTTCATTAAATTGATGCACTATCAGTCAACATCAACTCAAACACGTGAGTCATCTTAAACGATATCGAAACTGTAGTATCTATAATCCTCTTAGACTAATTGACAATTCAAATTTAACATGCTAAGAAACACTCGAAGAATGATGAACAGAAGTTGCATGAGGGACACCTTGAATAACATTAAAGCAAGAAGTGCCACCATCATGTCTTTCACGTAATATTCTTGGATGATAGTTTTACGCAATACAATTCAAGCTGATTATCAGCATTTCAATTTGATAGGAATGAAACAATAACTCATGTTAAAAAAATTATTAAAGTTTGCACAGATCGCCTAAAATATTAATGGCATGCCTCAAAATATTTTACGACGTCAGAATATAAAAATACTAGCACAATCGTCAGAAGTATGAATAAGAAATAAATGAAAGATGGTGGAGAAAAATATCATATTATAAATAGTAGGTTAAGAAAAATATATAAGCGTATCAATATAGTTCGAACGATGAAATGGAACGACAATGGGCAAAAAAAGGTGCAAATTTTGACACTGAAAAATTACTTATTTTAATTATTATTTATTTATTTTTTAAAAAGGCTTCGCTATAATTATTCCAAAAGATTTTAAATTTTTTCTCATCTTCATAAATGACTGAGATATGAATGTGTCAAACCTTTAATCGGTCTCCATTTTGAAGCGAAATGGGGGATAGTAATGTCGAGTTCCGAGAATCATCCTGAAGTGACTTTGGAGCTAATTCTCAAAAAATCGGTCCAATGGTATCGGAAAAATGCCGCGGAGGGCGGACTATCGGATTTTTTTTAATGGGTTTTTTAGATACCACATATCTTGAAACATAAAACCTTAAAATTTGTATTTTAATTTTTTTTTCTTGTGCGATTGCATTGATAAAAATCATTAAAATTTTTTTTTTTTTAAATTCGCTAGAAATTTCAGATATAATTTATCCAGGAACTATACCAGATCTACATTGCGGATATTATATCATGATAATAAGTCAACAAACTATAATATTGAAGTAAATATGCTCGAATTCCTAATATAGTAACTGGAAACAAAGCGAGGTCAAAATGCATACTTTTAAAATTCCAACAAAGTACGCCGATGTAGAATTATAAATGGAATTTTTCTTCTTCAACATTCCTCAGCAGCTGTTTCAACAGAGAAGTCCTATTAAGGTATATGTACAATTTAAGACATTAAAATTTAAGTATTCGCTGTTCATAGGAATAAAGAAGCTGAAACAACTGTAGTTCTTATTTCATTGATGATGGCATTGAGAAAACAATTTTTTAAATTTTTATTTATTATTATTTTCTTTACCATGTTCAACTACGGTGATTATATTTTCTGAGTCATAATTTGGTACGGGTTATCCTTTCATGGGATGGGGAGAGAAGTAGTGGGATAAAGGAAATTTCAAGGATTAGAGGATATTTTTTTAAAAACTTAATATTGTTTTAAAAGATACTTTTTTAATTTAATAAGCAGCTAGACAACAAATTTCTTTGATTTCTTAGAGATCATAGTTGCAGTACTATAAGTAGTTTATCAAAATAAAATTTATCAATATCCAAAAGCAAAGTTTAATCCATGGGGCCGGCCACACACCCGAATGAGCCACGTGAAATCATCGTTTTCTTGAGAAACACTGCTTTAAACTATTCTAAAATATCCACTGAGGCACGATCCCATTTTAAAGTGAAAACCAGTAAACGCGATCTTATGTTTAAACCACTATTATTTTTTATATAAACAAAAGCTGTCACGGCATATATTTCCAAAGGCACAAGTTCGCTTAAAAATTTTTGTTTGGATTTCTGAAATGGTTATTTTTACATTCCCTTACCTATATACGAAGTATATAATAAGGGGAAATATTGCGATCATGAAAATTTTCGAATTCGAGTTTTCAACGGAAATGCACGTGATAAGGTCCACTGAGTCCAAATGACCAAGCCTCGCAAAATGGTCAGGGTCAGTGTGTATGTGAACAGCCCAGCTCAAAAACGAAAAGTCGTACGATACTCAAATTTCATATTTAAAGTAGGAATAAGGTATGGCTGTGATGTTACAGCAACTTTTTCGTCAAAATCGACTAACCGGAAGTGCCACTTTATATAATCGATTTTACACTTTTTTACAATTTTCTCGAAAACGGCTCTAACGATTTTGATGAAACTTGCCTAAATTATTCTTCATAAAGGCCTTTAACTTTTCATTGCTGTAGTAAATCACCGAGGAATTGCAGGGAAAAAGTTATGATGAAAAGAATATTTTATTTGCACATAGCTTAAAAAGTATGCATTTTACGGTTAATTATGTGTAGACTTTTATGAAAGATAATTAAATTATCTAAAAAACAATAAACGAATCATCAAAATCGGACCAGTATTAGCAAAGATACAGCGCATCGGATTAACCGGAAATAGCTATTATATCATGGGCTTTACACTTTTTTACATTTTTCTCGAAAGCGGCTCTAACGATTATGATGAAACTTGCCTAAATTATTCTTTATAAAGGCCTTTAACTTTTCATTGATGTAGTAAATCACCGAGGAATTGCAGGGAAAAAAGTTATGATGAAAAGAATATTTTATTTGCGCATAGCATAAAAAGTATGCATTTTACGGTATGTGTACAATTGAATGAAAGGTAATTAAATTATCTAAAACATAATAAAAGAATCATAAAAAAAATCGGACCAGTATTAGCAAAGATACATTGTATTTTATGAGGAGCACAAGACCCTGGATGGATAACCAAGCGCATACGAAAGGAGACGGATGCGACCGAACCTCCTTCCACCAATCCGCCAATCTGCTGTAAACAATACGCTCTGTAATAAAGTGATTTAAGAATACAAAAGCTAAAATTAACTAAAATTTCTACTTTCACATTATTTAATGGAAAGAAAATGTTTCCATGGAAACTAAACCAGAAACTTTTAAAATATATTTGCAACTTGACAAAGGTAAAATATATAGGTAGTGTACAGGATTGTTGTTCTAAAAGTGTTTAGAATTTTTTTTATTGTACTTAAGTGGGAGAAGATGTGTATGCTGCTGAGTTTATTAGAAGCAGTGTTATGTGAACTCATTAAAGTTGTATTAAAAAGATAATTATTATAGGACGGTAAGAGAAAGTTGTGTGATGCGCGCACCGCACCAGATTTTTTTTCTTGGCTATGACTATTTTGTTTAAAAAATTAATTATTGGTGAAGACTAAATCTCAAGCAATGTCAATACCAGAAAAGAGCATCACCACTAACGAACCCCATTGAATTTAGCAGCTACAAGATCGAACATAAACTATTCTCCTGTCTACGTCACAAATACTCAGGGGTTTGGCCATCGGTTCAGGACAGATTATCTTTCCAGTGATTAGTTTTGATCAAGACCTACAATATAACTTACCCCTACAATCCTAGCGACGCTACATCAATTATATTTACCGAATACAGGATCTTAACACTTTCTGAAAAAAATTTACTCTTTATTATTAATTCTCTATATTTCATAACAACAAAAGTTTAAAGGATAACAATAACTGGTAAATTCTAATTTTAAGGTTTGTCATTTTCAATCATCATTTTATTTATTTATTTGTTTATCAATCATTATTATCATTTTTTTTTTTTTTTTGTGGGCTATTGCAAAGCTTTACCAACCTCTGACGTAAATAATGGATTGAAATTTGACATAGGTAAGAAAAGAAATGACGCTCATTCAAATGTTTTGTAATTACAAGGGGAAAAATTAGATGAACTACCCAGTCCAAGAATAATCCCTTCAAACAAAATAAATAATTAATAATTCCGTTATTTTTGGAAGATGCCATCTCAAAAAAATTAATATTAATAATAATAATAATATTTGCATACGATTTTAAATGGGAACAGCAGTATATAAATATATGAAAAAATAACAAATTATGACAAATATATAAGTGAATGAAATATTGCCTGATGTTGGCCTGAAAATTTAAATTATGAACTTCAACCAGCCATGAAAGTAAAACTATAAACCTGATAGAAATATTCCCGTTGACTTGATGAGAATACATTTGGCCTAAGAGTGAACGAACTGGTCCCGGTCCACACATGTGGAACAACCGTTCTCTAACCTGTCAGCTCTAACCTGACGCCCGACCACGTGGTCCCTATTATTACACATGCAGGCCTCGTTTTCAGAAAGTAAACTATTTAAATGTATTCCTGAAGAAGAAAGGATATGTTAGCAATAACTAAAGTTATTGAGTATTATAGGAGATTTTAAATATATAATAATTGCACTATTGGTATTACATACTGAAACTATAATGATCAGCGATCTTAATACGTTGCCACAACACATTGATTTTGCTTTATATGCCCGTTTTTGTTTTCCTCCCTCTCTACAAAGGTCAATTTCAATAAATCTTTAAGGAAATTCTGGAGCGAATCTTAATACCACAACAGTTGAGTTTAACAAAAAGCTACCAACGACCTTTATTTTGTAATACAAAAAATAATAACGGGTTGGTGAAACGATCTTAAGCGAAATAAAGTTTATTTGATTTCTACAATATGAACAAATTAAAATAATTCAATTCAAAAGTTCAGGTACAAGGATACGTCTTTTTTTTTTTAATAGTGATGGAGGTCTAGGTCTTCTGACTAAAACAAAGAAAAAATTCAAAAAAAATAAATAAATAAAATAAAATATGTTCGACTTCGTATAAACAATAAAGAATTAATCAATAACCCTTTCACAAAAGCATAACATGAAAGTTAAAATTATTTAAACTCTAAATAATTATTAACATCAATTAAAATAATTACTACTTCTAATTATAATGCATTAACAATAATTATTAGTTTTAAAAAGCAAATTGACATTATAATTTTTTTTTTTTTAATTATTTGATAGCAATGTATGATGTACACACACAATGTACAAACAGAACAGTAATCTATTTTTATTTGCAATAATGCGTTGTTTTTTTCTCTAAATATATATATTTCTGATGTCTTAGGCCTTAATAACCAAAAATTGAATTAGTTAGTTATTTTACTTTTATCTTAACAGGTAATTATTGTTATTTATTAGGAATTAAATTTGAGTTTGCGTCTAGAGCATATTAAAAGAAGGTTTTTGACTCTCTTTTTATACTTCTTAATGGTTCTTTTTTATTTTGTTTTTTTTTATTATTATTCTCTAAACAACTCCTATGGATAGATCACACTGACAGGAGGCTATTGCCCTTGAGCCAAGAGTACAGATATAGGATCAGAGCACTAGTAATAATAGACTGCCTCCACCACGGTACAATGGTGTGCTGTACCGGTCCCCACATCTTCTGTCACACAGAGCTATGTACCATATTAATACAGTTTTCGACATGTACAGATTTTTCAAGATCTATAGATTCAGCTAAAAAATTTCCATGAGATAATTATCATAGTAAAATTATTAGTAAAAATAATTTAAATTATGTATTTTAATATTGTTTTTAATTATGTTTTTTCTTGGAAAATTTTGATCATTTTAATATTCTAAATTTATCAAAAACTATTATTAATTTTTATTCAATTAAGTTCTGTAGGTCTTCGAAAAACATTTTAAAAAATAATTCTTGAGTCTCCTAGAATCATAATAATATACAAAATAAAGTGAAAAAACAAAACAAACAAAATTAAATTACTATAATAAACAAAATGAGCCGCAAAAGTAAACTACTAAAAACAAACTGCGTTCTCTTCCAAACAAAATAAAGTAAGAATAATTTGAAATTCTAATAAAAAAAAACAAAAAAACATTGGCCTGAAAGAAGAGTGGGTGTTTGAAAAGAAGGTATTTGAATTTCTTTAAAGAGGTTGGATTACGAAGTTTAATAGTGCGAGAATGCCTAAGGCCGGTGAGCGGATTAGGAAGGATTTATCAAACGCTTTTTCTAGTGGTTTTGGAGTGCACAGCGGATTTAAATTGGAGTAGATCGAAGAAGAAAAGAAGGAGATTGTGGATAGCCTGTTACAGGAAGGGGCTAAGGAAATTTTTGGGGAAGGAAAGGCAGAAGAAGCACCTTCATCGGGGGGGTATAGACCTTAGGTGAACAACTTAAGGAAGAACCGTTCTGCACGCGTCTAACAATAACCTTTTGATATTTGAATAGCAATTAACTTACATATTAGTGCACGCGATTGAAAAAATGTAAAATTAAATGGATAAAATGGAATGTATAAAATGGAAAAAGGAGTAAGGCCTTTTTCAATTATCAGAACAGTATATAACTTAAAACGGCCTAATTCTAAATTATTTTTATAAATACATTTTTTAAGTATAGCCGAATTGATGTGAAAAATACACATTTTTTAAACATAAAAAAAATAATTTGAAGTTGGGGCCTTTTAACTTATCAGGACAATGTAGAGGGAGAAGGATTTTCCCGCGCTGAGTTTTACTTCTCGGTTTAAGCTCCGCTCACAGGGCCCTTCCTTAAGTCGTATGCCTACAGTTGCAAGAGAATCCCGAATACGAAACTGACAAACGGTTCACCAAAACGTTTTAACTCATCACCGTAGTTTTCCACAGATCTGAAGATAGAAAATTCAGTCTAAACAACACAATACAGCCAACAAAAAAAACAATACAGGCATAATAGAAGAGGAAGAAAATATTTGGTAAAACAGAGAGTTTATGTTTATTTTGAAGAAGACGATGCCGATTCTTTTTTAGAAATATGGATGTTTCAGAATAGGGATTAGTCTTGGGTGACAAAGAAATTTTTGACCGTTGAACATAAAGATACAGGTCGTTGCTCTACCGTCAAAATAGAAATCTGAAGAACAGTACAAGAGCCAAACACGTAAACCTTTTACTTTTCGATATTCTTGTATTTCAATGAAGGATAAGGAATAATAACTGTGAAATAAATTGTACAGTTTTTTTATTTAATTTATTTTTGTGCGCTTCTTGGTTTAGAAAAGGAACAAGACATAAAATCACTTTATTATTTATAAGATATTATAAGACTATTTTATTATGTAAACATTGAAATAAATAAATATAGACCAATAGATGCTAGTTATTAATCCATTATTAAACGGGTTAGTGATCTGAGAAAGGTACAAATACTTTCTGCCATTTAATTTTGTTCCAGTAACCAATTAAGTGATTATGATCACAGCAAGTCGGGCTGGTTTGACCTGAATGGCTTGTTTCTAGACTATACTTATATCGGAATCAGAAAATTTCTCCTAGCGGCCGCAGTTTAACAGTTTTAGCTCTTTCGAAATAGCAAACATTCCAATAGAACGTAGAACCGAAAAAAAAGATTGATACAACTTCAGTGATATAGAAACTTAGTCAAATCAACTCAACAAACTTTTTTTTATCGCGAATCACGCCAGCGAAATACTCTTGTAATGGAATAATTGGCAAACAAAAACATAATATACTTATTGGACAACAATAGGAGCAATTCAGGAGAAGATTGCATAAAGCAATTAGCGTCAAGTGGAAACTCAAGTAGGTATATAAAGCAGATCACTAACGAGTACGACAGCTTACAATGTATAAGCATTTTGGCAGTAGTGGAAAACAGAAAAATGATTCACATATTGCTACATATTGCTTATAATAAATACAATATTAGAACCAAATGCAAATGAATTATGGTCTTTATTAAGTACATGCAAATTCTAAACATAAATCTTTGAAATACTTTGTAACTCGTAAACGTAAAGAGCTCTATTAGCGCTCACATTTTAGTAAATTTAATTTTCTTTAAAAAAGGTATCACAATGTTTTTCGCGTGGTTGGTTGTCTTCATGATATTGAGAACAGAATGAAAATGAGCGAAATTTTTAGGTTATATCTTGAATAAAATGTCACTATTTTCTAAGGTAGCGGCTTTGCAACGGTATAAAAGGCCTATTTTACATAGGATGTCCTATAGTTTCGTAATGCATATTCAAACCTTCCCCTAAAATGAATTCCTTATTTTGGCTCCCCCTCCTCATCCGCCCTATATCTATATTTGTAGAGCGGTTGATCATGCAAAAAAAAAAAATGAATAATACCAAACTTGAAGAGAATATTATTTTCTACAAGTTGTATAATAACATCTAACGACGTGTGACGCATAAATAAGGAGATATTTAAAAAGAAATGGCCTATAATAATAATAATATAATAATAATAATGACCTGGTATGTCCTATAATAATAATAAAAATTATCGGTCAGTTATTATAGAATTTACGGTATTGATTGTATAAAGTATGCTACAAAAATATTGATATGAATAACATAAAATTGTATTTTTTTTTTTTTATTTTTTTTTTTACTAATAATGGTGTTTAAAAAAATATATAAATATTTAAATAAATATATAAATATTAATTAGAAGAGAATAAACATTTTTAGTGGATTTATAATTTCTAATAAAGCTAAAATGCTCACTATTACTTATATATATATATATATATATATATATATATATATATATATATATATATATATATAGTAGTTTTTTTGGGTGGGAGTTAAAAAAAATGATTTAATGTGTTTTCTATAGTAGAGCCATTTATATTTCATTAATTCTCAAGAGAATTTTTTTTATAGTCTAATTATTATAAAATACCCGTTTAAGTGTAAAGCTAGTATAAATAACTAGCTTTCGGCATAAAATGGAACAATGGAGTGGAGACATCATCAAGCACTCCAGTTGTTACACTGCATTATTCCATTTAGAGTGTCCGTAAGTGATAACGATTATGATAACCTTAATGACAACGATTAAATAAATAAATATAGACAATCTGACTTTAAAAAAATAGATTATTTTAAAAAAAGTATCCATTAATTTCATAAGGCAATTATAAATGGTATAAAATAAAAATCTGATCCGATATAAATAAATGCTGAAGTTTTTTCGTAGGAATAGGCAATGTAAAGTCAAAAGCTTTCCGGTTACAAAACATTTACGTAACACAAAGCTTCCACAATCCTCCAACTCCCAAGGACGGTTCTAAAGCGGATCCACTTGAAAGCATATTGTGGAAATGAAGTAAAGGCTAAATTGTACGATAGTATGATACATAATGGCAAAGTAAGGATGATTGACAACATTAATACAAAAAAATTTAACAAGCTTAATAATCAACTTTAAATTTAGATAGACGGCTGATGGAAATAACTGCATAAAAAAAAAATTAATGGTATGGATCTGTTGTACAATTACCACAGAGGCAGATATCGATAAATTAGGTTCGAATTCATATTTTAATTTCATTAATATTTTAAATTAAATTTTGAATGGCATAGCATGGTAAAAAGTACTAAAATATTACTTATCATTGATGAATCGATATATAAAAATACCTATGTAAGGGGTCCCCACCACATATTTCAACTCCCCTTGGCTGTTAACAACTCGAGTCTAATAATGAAGAAAAAATTATTTTCCTAAAAGTAATACAAATCCATTAAAAATTAAAAATATTTTCAATCATTAACCTGTTAATAATAATAAGCTAGTTGAAGACCGGGAGAACGAAGAACCAGTTCGTTCTATGCTGGCTTCCGGAAAAAAAATTTAATGTCCAACCACACCGATTCAGAAGAAAATGAAAAAGAAAAAAAAGGATGATTCTGTTAAAAAAAAAAATGTATCTCTAATGCGTCTGGGCCAAGAAATTTATTTCAAGACGGCATGTAAATATGAACAGAAGACACGTAGAAGAATGAAAAATGATATGAACCAAAATGAGGATCCAATAAAATTAGCATACATTTAAGACTAAATAAAGAAAACGAATTAACATAATGAAACGTAAAACCTCAAATTTTGAGGAGGGATTTAACATTATTTTTTTCTTGCTCAAAAAAGGTTCATTATTAAAAATAATGAAACAAAATTCAAACTTTTCTTACACCAAAAACAGGTACTTAAAAAACTCAAACATACCTTTAACTGTTTCGCCAGCACTTGGTTTACGAATGGGAGAATTTTCAGTACTTTCTACTTCTGTTTCGTCTGAAATTTCAATAAACATTAAAGTTAATAATAAATAAAAAAATAAACATAAATAGTAAGTTTATCAGGTATATGGGAGTAGGAAGTAATAATAATTTAAAAAAGAGACTGCTGTGAAAAACATATATACACATATTATCATATATTAAATGATAGCTATAGACAATAGCTTGGCTACTGCAAGATTTGGGTATATAATATATATATATATATATATATATATATATATATATATAGAGAGAGAGAGAGAGAGAGAGAGAGAGAGAGAGAGAGAGAGAGAGAGAAAGAGAGAGATTAAAAAAACACAACTGAAAATTTGATATCAATTATTCTATTTAGTTAAAATTAGATATTTAAATTCGAAATATTATTTTTATGTTTTGGATCACATAAATTGTAATTACAGTTTTTTTTTTGTTTTTTTTTCAAAGTTCATTGCAGTGCTCTTGGATATGCAATGTTTTTGGTGATTTAATTTGGCATAAGTATAAACTAATCCCTTGGTTTTCCAACACGGGAGCAAGCAACGTATGTTCGTGAGAAAAACATGGATTTTCCAAATTCATTTGAATTTTGAATTTGAGACTTTCCTACAATAATCCTTATTCCTACAAAATTGACATAATTGATATATTCTAGATATTATTTTGGAGGGCTGTGCTGAGGCAATCATCGTATATTCAGAGGAAGTTTCCCGTTAAGGATGGACTACCAAGGCCTATTTAACATACGAAATGGCATATTTAACGTAACATAATTATAATTATAATAGCTAATTTTTGGGCGCAAAAAATGGATTGTTTAATATGAGAAAATCTTTGAAAAGAACAGAGGAGTTTATTAATACGCTATCTTCATTAGAATAAAACTAATAATAATTAAAGCGACAATTAAAAAATATATAAATTAAAACTTTTTCAATCATAAATTCTCTGACAGTGGTGTGATAAAAAATCCTTACATTGCAGCCAACTGCGTCACTGTTTTTGCGGAATATTTGAACTAACGATACGTGAATTAGAGATGTTGAAAAAAAATTTTTTTTTTAAATATATCTATATATTAGTTCGATACTTTTAATTCGATATATCGTAATATCGATATTAAAATTTGATATTTTATCCTAAAAAAACAAACAAATAAGGACATGGAATGGTCATATCACCCGGTAATGACACCCATCTCTTCAGATTTTGATGAAACTTGAGGCAACTGATTGTATTACTATCCTGATAACACCTGTATCGTCATGAAGTTTTGCAGTAAGTGTGTGTTATACCTAAAATAAGAGGAAAATAGTCTTATTAACTTATCTGAATCCCCTAAAAAAACGAAAATATTTAAATTGTTTTTTTTTTTGGAATGTATAAAACGGGTTGTTTTACAAAAAACAGATTATCTAGTTTCGGATCTGAGAGAATGCTCCAATTTGTTTTAAAATATTTTTTTAAATATAGGCTATTAGACAAATAAAAAATATAGATAGCTTTTAAAAATGTTTTATTACTTTTTAAAAAAAAATATGTTAAACATTTTTCTTTATATACTTCTGAGAAAAATTCGAGGTAACAAAGTTTAAATTCGTAATCGGTACCAAAAAAAAAAAAAAATGAGCCAATTTTCAGAACTTTACCAAAGCTTGCCATAGCGATATCTTTCTGGTCTCCATTTGGCAATATCAGGACCCTTTTCAAAATAAAGTACAAAAGTAAAAGTATAAGTGGAAACATTTGTTTTTAGAGGTTACAGGTTACTTATCATCTTTTAGATAATAATAATTTTATTCAAACATTTTTATTTACTATTTCTAATATAAATATTTTAAATGTTATCTTAGCATTTTACAGTGTTAATCATAGGCGTAGCAAGTTATAGGCTAAACTTGTACTTGTACTTTTGTACTAGATGAAACGGAAGGTGTCTATAAAGTCAAGTACAAGATGTTATATATTGTTAAAACATTCTTATAATGTTGAAACACGATAATATTTAAAATAATTATATTAAAATATCTGATATGTACAACACATGACTTCCTTGTACGCCTATTAAACTATAAATCGGTGGCTCAAAAAGTGATCCAGAATTTGGTTACTAGTTTCCGAAGATTGAAGTATCTCAAAAACGACACTCGGCGTCGCGACATAAAAACACGCATACTCTTGTTGTTTCTGGAGGTCTCATTCCGTTATTATATGTATTTTTCTTTCAGTAGGTAACTAGTTTCCAAGAGATTTCTTCGCGTTCCATGACAACATTAGAACTGTCAATATTACTAGATAAAGCATTGGAAATCGACAGTTTCGACATTTTAAGCGGAAGAACCCAGGTAACTTATATCTTATTCTCCTACTGCAGACTTGTTCAGCTCACAAATAGGAAGGAAAACAATCTTCTTAAAAACTTTCCACTGAGACCTGGTTTTCAGTTGACTGGACTACAAAGTAAACTCTTGAACGTTCGTCTTGATCTATACCGTGTGTGACATAACGCATATTTAATGCCTGGCATAAAGATTACAGTGATATAATTACATTTTCGTGATATAAATACATTTCGCCTTGTTAGACTTCACGTTGCTAATGCAAAAAATACTGCCCATGACTGCAGTAAACAAAGTACGCTCGGATATAGATGAAATATTTTCTGCAGAAACAGGACATGTGATTCGCTTGTGTTCTTTCTGCTCTAAACGAAATTTTTATAATCGATTTTTTCAAGGAACGTATTACGGAATATGCTGGTTTTTTGTACATTAAAGATGCGTCTATTAACAAGATCCAGAACCGCTCAACTCTGAGCCGGTAAAAATGGTATATATGTCGCTTCTGATATTCAATATTAATATTAATAATTCGATTCAATTTTCATACCAGTTGTCATAAATAAATTTACTTCAATTTTACAATATTATGTACAATGTTATAAGGTTGCATATTTGTGTTTTGAAGGTGTTTAATAGAGCTATGTAGAAAAAGATTTGTGGTAACGGCCCCGAACCGCAAGGTTCGCGAAGCATTATAGAGTCATTTATACTAATAAGTAATTTTAAAAAACTTTCCTTGGATTTTTTCACAACAAAATACAATGTATACTTTACTTAAAGGGAGGGTAAATGTCACTAAAAAGTGTGCGCTGGCCCAAAAAAGATTGTTAATTGAAATTTTTTTAGTAGGTTAATTATTATTATGTAGGTTAATTATTAACCTACCATATGAATATTTATTCTGAAAAATAACCTTTTGATTATTTTTGCTGTGAATTTTCGAAAAACACCTGCAGTTTTCTTTGCATCCAAAGACATTATTGAAACATCGACTCATTCAAATTTCTCAGTCATTATTCAATTTCGAAGTATGAAGAGGTTGAAATATTGCTGAGAATTTTAAAAATTTTAGAAATATCGTCTTTCTGACATAAAGTAACAAAAGGTAGTTTTTTTAAGATATGTTCGTTTTACGATTTCCAAATTTAATAGTCCTGTAATAAAGAAAGATCAAGTTGAATATTTCCCTAAAATACGATTGCCCTTTTGATAACTCTCCGATAGAAACATCGGTTTGAAAGGAATAACTCGATGCCTTATTGTCGAAAATCATCTCGGCTACTCGGCAGGAATTTGTGAGATCTGCTGCTGTATAATTATTATTATTAATAAATATTACCTGCCACACTAAGGAAAATAGATCAGTGATGAATGTGCACTTTATTATCTTATTTACAAGAAAATGACTAAATTAAATATGAAAAAAATTATTATATATCAATAAAGATGAAATAATATTATAGCAAAATAGTAATCGCATGAACTTTACAAAGTAAAGCACATATACTTACATATACATATACATATACAGCAAAATAGTAATCGCATGAACTTTACAAAGTAAAGCACATATACTTTAAAATATTTACATTCGATCTGAGGATTCAGGGAGATAGATTAACATATTAGCAGTGTCTTTCAAGCCCAGTAAGAGTTCCTTTTATTATTAAACTAGACTTTTTCTTCTCAAGAGGAAATATCACATAGAAAAAAAAAAAATCTTTTATATTTTTTTTTTTACCTTTACAGTATTATGTAACACAACAAAAGGAGGGTTTTACAACAAAAGAAAAACAGCAAAACAAATCACAGATCGAGATAAACAGAATATTTAGACACCGTCTTAGCCTTAACCCACTAAGATAGAACCATTCTTTTTTCTAAAGCCAAATATTTAGACGCAATAATGCTACAGTTATCCTCAATAACTTTCATTGAATACCTCTATCTATATATATATATATTATATAAACATATAGACAAATTAAAATAATTGTTTTGTAAATTGTCATAATTTTAATTACAAGTGGAAAATTTTTTGCGACGTTTTTAACTTTTTCGTAAAGAAGTGGTGAAAAGACAACACTAAGGAAGTACGACGAGTAATCAAGCAGACAATGCGGATAAGGAGTATTTAAAGCGGCTCCTACAAATTAATATTAATCGAATATCAGGAATAATTGAAACGTTTATTTTATAAAGGTCACAAGTCCATAATTATACGAAATACTGGAGTTGTGACGTTTATAAAACAAACAATTTAATTACTAAAGACGAAGAGCCACTAATTGATGCACAGCAAAATAAGCTTATGTAATTTACCCATTTACTTCAAAATAATGTCATGTAATTTACCCATCTACCTGATAAACATGTTTTAATGATTTTATTGTAATCAGGAATGTCATTTCAACTATCGAATCTCCTGTAGATATTTAAATCACAGCAGTTTTCAGCTAATAGGTCAAATTCTAACCCGGGTATCAACAAATCACGGTGATAACCCAATAAATAACTATTAATATACCCTAGTTTTTGTTGGAAAAAATATGAAAGCATTCATTAAATAGGGATTAGGTAAAATGTATGATTGAGGAGCTTACTTTCAAAAGGGCATATATCCATTTTGGAAATTTTTTATGTAATATTAAAAAATTAAGAAGAGTACTAGTCAAATAATTATACTAACTTAGGTCTTGCGAGAGAAAAGGATTTGTTTGTTCAGTTTCGATAGGAAATAAGGGTTCGATTCAGCACATCCCAATGACATTAAAAACATGGAAAAACGCTTGATTTATTTTATGGATACGTGCCTTTTTGAAAGTAAGCTCCTCAATTAGTTCAAGCGCGATTCGGAAAAAAATATTCATTTCTCGATGTAATACTTAGGAGAAAAATTGTAGAAACAAATTTCATATGTTCTAGATAAAATCGGTATGTAGCAAGCTGGTGAAAAGCATTCGTAAACGTACAAACAATAGATTTACATGCTTAAAAAGGTGAAAAAATCTGATTGAGAAAAATAAAAAATAGTAATTAATCGCGTTTAAAAAAAATGGAAAAAATAAGTTTTAAACAAATGAAGTCGGTCAACAACGTTTTTCAAAAACAAATAAAAACCTCCCGAAAAATATGACAATTTGTGGACATTTAACAGGGCTTGTAATCGTCTTAGGGATATATTTGGGGATTAGATTGAGACTTTTGGTGACGCCTACGTCCAATTAAATATTCATGCAAAAATAACTTTTGGCGGAAAAACGCGAAAATGTAAATAAAGGTGTTCTCGAAAAACTGCTTGATTAGGGTCCTAAGTGGTCCTACAGCGATTGCTCAAAGCTCTATTTGCTCGCTAATAATTGCTCTACAACTTACTATGATCATTATACATATGTGAGATTAAATTAGTATAACTAAAGGCGTTTGAATTTTGTTTTTCTTGTTTCGATCACTCGTGCGTGCGAGCGAACAAGAAGTGCGTACGTACCACGAAAAGTGATAATTATTTTTACACGAAATTTGAACTGTAGATTGACACCGTTAAAAACCACGATTTAAGGGTAGAAAAACCATCCAGGACCTGCATTTCTGTCCTCCACAGTGTAATAACGTTTATGGATCGAAGCTCCAAGTGGTTTTCTTGATGTCCTGAAAAATCACTTCATTAATTCTAATTATAATGTACGACAATAATGCTGCACCTTCGGGAAGAGTGCTAGTGATCCAATTTCTAATCCCACTCTTTGGTGTTCATAGCTTTCTAACAGACATTTTAAATGTAAATGGACAATGCTGTTTTGCAATATTAAATTCACTCGAGACATTGTTTGACAGTAGTGATTGTTTTCAAGAGACTATACGTAATAGGTTCAGAGTCCCTGTCCCGGATTTCCATCGAACAACGATATCTATGATTGGTGTCCATATCTATGAGTTCCTTTCTCTTTGCATTTTCAGATTCAGATTAGCATAAATGCAAAATTTCTTAAATTTCCAAAAGATGTCGATATGCTGCCGATTTACTTTTACAAAATGAGGAGCTTATGGTATCGCATCCAGGTAAAGTATGTGAAAAGGGAATAATTTTATATCCCTTTTCGCCAAGCATATACATCGATTTAAAATCACGTTTTATATCGACGAACGCAGATGCCTGCAAACAAAGATTTCTTGTTTTATGGTAAATCAAAAGAACAAGAATATCGGTGTCGTCATCGACAATTGTTACGTGCTTTTCTACCGTCAAGGTCAGTGTTGTTTTCACAATAATGGAGTCAGCTTCATCAGCAGCATGAACTGCAGTGGGGCTTTTCGCTTCTGAGTTTTTCAATCATGCTTATAAAACACTGTTTGTTTTCATTATTAGGAAGAAAGAGTCCTTGGCCAAGAAGTATAGAATTCTTAGTAAATTTCACTGTTACTAATGATTGTTAAGTGTATATGTGATTCTCTCCATCCTTTGTACAGGAGATGCGTCAAATGCAATTATCAAAACTTGATATTGCTTGGCAATATTACTCCTATATAGTTGTAACACATCTAAAAATTTTAGCTTTCGGTCATGACAATTTTTGTAGTAGAGCACCCTATTCAAGAGCATATGGTGTTTCCGCAGAAAAACAAGTAATTTAAACTCGTTACTATGTCATCGAAAGTTCTTGTCAACGACGATTAGTCACTTTTTCTTAATAAGTGAGTTTTTGGATAGAATAGAGGCGGAGGAAGTATAGATAAATCATAATTGAAGTTCTCTTTTAAACTTTGCTGATTAGAATTTACAGACAAACGTGCATCATTATCTGAGTGAGGAGTCCTGTATCAGTATGTTGAATATCTCGATGAGTGACAATGCATAATAACTTCATATTTTTTTTTAATATCTTCATTACGACAGGTTAATCCTTTTTCGAAATCAGTTTGAATTGGAATAGAAGCCTAATTACCTTCATCTGCAGTTAATTCCTTGACTATCAACTAACCCTCTGAAAATATTCTGTAGTTCAACGCATTGCGAATCAAATGGATTGTGATCATTCAAAAATTGAAGTAATGTAAGAAACTTTTACATATCTCTAGCATCGGATATTGCAATGTATTGTTCACTGCTAACATGTTTCACATCTGAAGATGGCGGTCAAAAAAACTCATTTTGCGCACAATATGGATGAATATTTTATAATATATTAAAAATAATGATGCAATAAATATGCATTTGCAATATGAAACGCATTTTAAATTTAAAAAATATGATTCTCAACACAGCGAAAAAATCTTTCAGTTTTTCGGCCACCATTTCGTTATTACTTTTTTTTTTTAAACAATATAATAATATTTTAAGCATGAAATTTCCTGTAATCTGATGCCATATACGGCTTTTTTAAGATTAATTTTTTTCAGGACGGTAGCCAAAAGAAAGCATTTTGCACATCCAGATTTTTCTAGACATTTAGTATGCCAAAAAAGATATCAGCAACGAACTAAAAAATTCAAACCCCGTCCTCGTGGGAATTAGTTCTACCCAAACCTAAATCTAAACCTGCTGTACTATCAGTTATCATATCTAATTCATTTTTTGAAAAATCATCATTTATTTCGGTCTACAGCGGAAGGCTGACAAGGGGAGTACCTGGTGTGTCCGTCGCCAAGGATTTCGATCAACATTTTTTGGTGATTCTACATTGAAAAAAAATCGACAAGTGCTAAACCGTTTCGACCAATGATCCCTAGGAGCTGAGAATAAAATAGAATAAGCTGAAACTGCTTTATTTCTATTTCGAGCTTGAAAAATGATATCGACATGCGTTTTCTAGAAAAAAAATTTATGTTCAGTGTATATTGAAGGAAAAATACAAACTTTAAAAAACAATTGCTCTTTGGTCAAATAAATTTCAAAAAATGTTAATCTCGGTTCCGTGGGAGTTGCAAATTTTCAAGCCACGAAATTAAGTTTCGATTTTAAGCTCTGTATCTCGTCTTCAGTTCATCCGATTTCGACGTTCTTAGACTCGTTAGAAAGAGAGGAATTTCTTCTTTCAATTCAAGAAACAGCTATTGCATTAGCTTAGAAGGTCTGTTCAAAAAAAAAAAAAAAAATGGGATTACAAAATAAAAACCCTTCTTTTTTTTCAAAGCTATTTTCAACAGTAAGGTTTTTAATGGGATGATATTAATTAAAGCGAATTTGTTTATAACGACTCAAGCGTAAATATCTCCATAACTGTAAATCATCATGAAAAAGGAGGTTTTTAAAAATATTGCATCGCCACTTCCACTCCGAACGTCACAATCGGCTTGGAGAAGACTGTGAGTTAACGTAGTCATGTGAGGATGAGCTATAATTAAAAATGCCGTTAATTAGGCAGCCAATGGCTGCTTCCCAAAGGACACTGTATGGACCGGCCGCTTCACAATCCATCTTTATACTTCATTCATCTCGGCCCCCAATATATTCGAATAATATAATTTAAATTCTATAATATTTATAAATAGTATATTTAATATTTATAATATCATTAAAATATTAGAGTGTATATTATGCATTGTCAGTCCCATGTTAATCCTACGAATGTGAAAATTCGAATTTTTGTTTTTGCTTTTTTTCGAAAGTATTTCGGTTAATATAGCCTATAGTAGTAAAGTTATGAATCAGTTACGGCATTAGTAAGGGCTGAAATCGCAGTTGGATTTTTACGAAAAAATTTGAAAGTCTGAAGCTTCCATGTTAAACTAACGAACATTCGTAATATTTTAAAACAATGATAACACATTAAACTAAGAGATAAACGAAATAACACACCAACAAAAAAATTTAAAATAATCAAAATCGGCCCTCATCCACAGTAGAATGAAACAGTTTTTTTGCTCTCCCGAAAAGTAGTGATTTTCGCATTCGTAAGTTTACCTTGGGAACGACTACATAAACAATAAATATTAAACATTTAAAAATGTAAAATATGCAGCTTTTCTTTAAATATTAATTTTACTTTCCCTTACCTATATACGAAGTATATAGAAAGGGGAAGTATTGCGATCGTGAAAATTTTCGAATTCGAGTTTTCAACGGAAATACACGTTTTAAGGTCCACTGAGTCCAAATGACCAAGCCTCGCAAAATGGTCTGTGTGTCTGTGTAGTCTAGCTCAAGAACGAAAAGTCGTACGATATTCAAATAACGTATTTAAAGTAGGTATACGGATGGCTGTGATGTTACAGCAACTTTTTCGTCAAAATCGACTAACCGGAAGTGCCACTTTATATAATCGATTTTAAACTTTTTTACAATTTTCTCGAAAACGACTCTAACAATTTTGATGAAACTTGCCTAAATTATTCTTCATAAAGGCCTTTAACTTTTCATTTATGTAGTAAATCGCCGACGAATTGCAGGGAAAAAAGTTATGATGAAAAGAACATTTTATTTGCGCATAGCTTAAAAAGTATGTATTTTACGGTAAATTATATGCAGAATTGTATGAAAGGTAATTAAATTATCTAAAAAACAATAAAAGAATCATCAAAATCGGACCAGTATTAGCAAAGATACAGCGCATCGGACTAACCGGAAATAGCTATTATATAATGGATTTTACCCTTTTTTACATTTTTCTCGAAAACGGCTCTAACGATTTTGATGAAACTTGCCTAAATTATTCTCCGAACACCGAACCTCTTCCCATAGGTAGTGTACAGGATTGTTGTACTAAAATTGTTTAAACAACTTTTTTATTGTACTTATACTTGTACTTTTTTATTATAAGCGGGAGAAGATGTGTATGCTGCTAAGTTTATTAGAAGCAATGTTTATGTGAACTCTTTAAAATTGTATTAAAAAGATAATTATTATAGGATGGTAAGTGAAACACTGCACCAGATTTTTTTTAACTTACATATGCACGTCTTCGTGCCATCTGGACTTAAAAAAAAACATAAAAGAAAAAGTAATGAAAAATCTGATCAATATTTCTCGAAAGTCATAATACATCCAAAGAAAGGGTAATTGAAAAGCTATCCAAATAAAATACAACAATGAAATTTTTTTTTTTAAATGCTACATAAAAATTAGATGCACTTATTATTATATTATTCTCTGTTTAAAAATCCTCAATTATCTTAGGTAAAAGAAGAATGATAAATAATAAATAATAAATATGCAGAGAGTCCCAGGAGGAAATATCAATAAGTAAGGGAGAGATAGTCTATCAAAAATGTAGTTCAGTGCCTCCTTCTTATCTCAATTCGAGATATGGTTTTATAAAGAGTTATCCAAGAAAATCAGGTTTTTTCCAAGTCCAAATTTCTCTATTGTCACTAAACATTTTTTAACTTTTGTCACCATTTTTGGAATCTACTATTTTATTACAGGGTAATATATGACTTCCATGCATTCTCTTCACTTTTATTTCATTGACGTTTCGGAAAAATACTTCCTCATCATCAGAATATTTTTTTTTATAAAATTAACAATTGTTGCATCTATTAACATATTTTATATTTAAATATAGTCCAATCAAAACATAAAATTTAAATAAACCATATGAATAATTTAATAATACCTCAGCTTATATTTCTCTTCAATTGTCCATATTTAAAAATTTCAGCATTTATTATTGTACATTAGCTGGGAGTCTAAGGTCACTGACTAACAGTTAACAAGAGTACACTCCTATTTGATCTTTGTACTTATCCTATATTTATCTCTCTATCTGTCATAGTTATTTGTTGTTTTGATTTTTAATTAGTATTTCTATTTCAAGCTATATAAAGATTTTTTTTCAATTTTGAAAAAATATGTAAGTATAATTTAAATATATGACAATTAGTTTTATTATGATTGTTTAATATTAATTTTGTTAATATCTGCATAATGTATTCCTTGGTGTTTAGGGTCTGTTTTATAATTAACTATTATTTTTGGTAATACGGATGGCTTCAGGTAATTTTCTATTATTCGTTATATGTGCGTAATACAGTATTATATGATTTTCGAAATTAAACTAATATTGCATTCTGATACTACGAATACACGTTATTACAATTGGATTTATGCCAGGCTACTATGGTTTTTATTTTTTTAGAAATCACACTTAGGTATATCCCTTGGCAATCCATACAATCTATTTTATCTAAACATTTTATTTCGTCTTTCATATTACTCATATATTTACATAACTTGTTGCTACTGTAGATGCCTAAACCTATTTCTGCCAGATCGTATGTTTTGAATTTTTTTTAAATTTTATCCGTTAACGTTTTACAAAATGCCATATATACCAGAATATAACATTTTGTAAAAAAATCTACTTGATTGTTTTGAATATAATATGTTTGATTTATTTGTTTCATTACTTTTATTATTTTCTTTGAAATATTTTGATTACTTTTTGTGTAGTTTTTTTGGGGGGTATTTTCTCAAATTATATTTGCTATATTTTCTATTTGTTTTTTATTTAAGTCTTCAATCCTATCCTCGTTCTTTTCTTGTTCTTTATCATTAATCTGTTTAACCATTATTTATTTATTAATTTTATTGGGTAAAAATTTTCTATTATGATAATATTTTATATATTTCAGATTTTGTTTCTTTTATAAATTCTTTATTTGTTAATTTCTTAGCTCTATTTATAAAGTGGTCAGCCGTGTTTTTTATTTGCGATTTTGAATGATTAGAGAATAATTTAATATTCTGTTGCTACATGGTTCCTTTTTGGTTCATTCTCTCAGAATCCTGTCCTCTCTTATGATCATCTCTATGTCTAAGAATCTTGGCTTATTGTTATTGGCTCTTTCAATTATAAATTTAATTCCATTGTTATATTTATTAAATATTTTCAAAATTTTATTTCCTTAATTCTTTTTTACTATTAAAATTAAATCGTCTATGTATCTCTATTTATCGTGTATGGATCTACTATGAATTCCATAAAAAATATCAACCAATTTGTATAAAAATATTGCTTCGTCAGGCGATCATAGCAACCAAAGTAAAGTAAACAAGTAAAACGAATAATTTTCAGAAATACTCGATCACAGAAGAAATTTTCTAGCTACGATTTTGGGGAATTCAAAAAAGTCTGGGATGTTACAGCAACATTTTCGTCAAAATCGACTAACCGGAAGTGAGACTTTATATCTTCGATTTTTCACTTTTCTCGAAAACGGCTCTGAAGATTTCGATAAAACTTGTATAATGTCTTCTTCCTAAAACCCTTTAACTTTTCGTTCCATCACATACATCACCAAGGAAATGCAGGGAAAACATTTAATAACGAAAAAAATGCGCATAACTCAAAAAGTATGCATTTTACGGTACAGTATATACACAGACATATAAAAAGGCAATACAATTTTCGACAAAAAATAAGCGAAATCGGACCAGTATTAGCAAAGATGCAGCATATTTGGCTTACTGGAAGTGCCAATGATATCAATGTTATACCTTTTTACAATGTTTTCGAAAACGGCTTTAACGATTTTGATGAAACATTCCGAAGTCTTCCTGAAAACGTTTTAATTGTTCACATATGCAGTTCATCACCGAGAAAATACGGCGAAACAAATTATGAGAAAGTTAAAAGAAAATTTTATTTGCACATAACTCAAAAGGTATGCATTTTATGGGAAATTATGTATGAAGTCATAATTAAAATTCTCGAGAACAAAATCAGCGAAATCGGACCAGTATTAACAAATCTTATAAGGACTGCAAGACTAGATGGAAAGCCGAGTGTATCACAAACTGGAGAAGACCTATTTCAAATCAAGTTAAATTAACCAAAATTGGGGGGATCAAAATCAGGAAGTGTTCAGAGTTGGCATGCTTGGTCATTTAAGAGTACTGTACAACATATCCAACATAAGATGTGGGATCATGCAACGAAATACAAAAAAATGAAATATTCCCATTAGGGATGTATACTATTTCTTTATTTTTTTTTTCACATTTCAGTGACCCTACAATGAGTGCATGTATTTATTTCTACGCGTACCATCTCACGACATAAATAAATTGTTATTTGGGGAAAAACGATTCTCGTGTTTCCTGAAAAAATTGCTAATTTTGATGCTTACGCCTTTTTCAAAAAACGACGTCGATAAATATATATATATATATATATATATATATATATATACAGTTAAAATTTCGGTATGTTTACCTTATTTTTCGTTAAGCTTTGTGCACCTCAACAACTCCTCCAAGTTGAGTTAGATTCGTTTTCATACGAAAGGCAATAAAATTTTCGGAAAAAATCAGCGAAATCGGTAAGTATTCTCCTGAAAACGCTTTAATTTTTCACAAATGTAATACATCACCGAGAAAATGTAGAGAATCATATAAATGGCAATAAAATTTCCTTAAAAAAAAAAAAAAAAAAAAACTATCCGAATCGAAGCAGAAGCACGGTCCGGTTACATATACAATTATACAAATCTTATAAAAAATAAAAGACTAGATGGAAAGACGAGTGTGTCCGAAAGCAGACAGATGCGACCGATTTACCTCCACCGGCCTCGCCTCCATCCTGTTCTCTATAATACGCTTTGTAATAATTTAATATAAAAGTAGAAATTATTAACTTAATAACCATTTGCTTACATTACTTTTAAATTATTTAATGGAAAGCTTTAAAATTTATTTTCAGCTTGAAAAAACTAAGGATTTATAATGCACAGAATGGCCATACTTCAATGTTTTAAAAACTATTTTATTGTACTTTTGTGAGAGAAGGCTTGAAGAATTATACGCTACTGAGATTATTTCAAGTAGTATTTATATAAAAAATTTTAAATTATTTAAAAAACGAATTATTATTATGCATTTTTACCTCAAATATTTCTCATCATCAGGTGGCAGGTGTAGTTCTTTATCAGCTACTGGCCGTTGTAAAAGGTACCCGGAAACTCTAAAACAGCTTATCATACAAAATGAATTCTGTTCTGTTCTGGTGAACTGGTGAAGCCAAAAACGTTAAGTATTTCCATATCAGAATTCTCAATAGTCGTTTATTGAATTAAAATAGTCCTGTAATCAAACTGAATAATATCCAAAATTTCAACCATACCCCCTGAAATCTATAATGCGTCACAAATTATTTTAATCAATCTAGATTATAAAAGAGTAAAAAGACTTGCATGCATATATTCAAAAAACCTAATCGTTTATTTATTCTCTATTTCCATTGCATTTCGACTACAAGTAGGTCACTTTCAAATGTTCAATATAACTTTTGCTAATTATAATAAAATTACAAAGAAATATTCCCATTAGGGATGTATACTATTTCTTTACGACATAAAGCTTAGAATATTTCCATTTTTAACTAAAATCATTTAGTTAAACAATTTTGTTTAAATAATTTGTTATTGAGTATGGTTATAAAATTATTTAAATTTACCTCATTAGTGCTATATAATGTTATTGTTATTGTATTTACTTCGAAAATAGTAGACTTTTGCAATGTACCGAAGGAGAAGCGGGAGTGCATTTTAAATCCTTTTCATAACCTCTAGAAGACGTTTTTGAGAGTTTCGGATAGGGATGTGAATAATGAAAAAAACTATCGATATATATCGGATCAATAGTTTTCTTATATATCCAAACAGTAGTAGAATATATCGAAAAAATAATATATCGGGCCACGATATTTTAACGTTTCGGGGATACTTTGTCCCTCTCTTCAGCATCTAAATAATATCCCAAAATGTTGGGTTTGTCACTTAACTACTTATTTAAATTAGACTTTTCATTAGGTTATTATATTTTTTACAATGTTTTTTTATTATATTTAATTTCATTAGATAGTAATTACTATGGTTTACTAAGACGTCTCTATAATTCATTTCTTCAACATAAACCACCATTTTTAGGCATATAGTGTTTTTCTTAATTATTTTGAATTGTTGACCTTCCATATTATATTTATATCAATTTGCCTTGAGGTCAATTAAAAAATTTATTAGTTTTTTTTCTATTTATTTTAGACGTTTCGGGGATACTTTGTCCTCCTTTTCAGCATCTAAATAATATCCCAAAATGTTGGGTTTGTCACTTAACTACTTATTTAAATTATACTTTTTTACTAGGTTATTATATTTTTTACAATGTTTTTTTTATTATATTTAATAATTTCATTTGTTGGTATATTTTGTAGTAGTATATTTGTTTACTAAGATGTCTCTATAAATTATTTCTTCTACATAAACTTCACTATTTTTAGGCATATATAATGTTTTTTCTTAGTTATTTTCAATTGTTGACCTTCCATATTATATTTTTATCAATTTGCCTTGAGGTCAATTAAAAAATTTATTAGTTTTTTTCTATTTATTTTAGACGTTTTGGGGAACTTTGTCTCCCTCTTCAGCATCTAAATAATATTCCAAAAGGTTGGGTTTGTCACTTGACTACTTATTTAGATGAGATCCAAGTCTCATTTAAATAAATAATTAAATAACAAACCCAACATTTTGGGATATTATTTAGAGTATTTCCTAAACGTCTAAAATAAATAGAAAAAACGACTACGTTTTTTAATTGACCTCAAAGCAAATTAATTAAAAATAAAAAATATTATTTTCTTGGTATAAAATTGTTATTGTAGATAGGTTCTAACAAAAACCACAATTTAAATTAAAAAAAAAACGTTCCTGCAATAATTATAAGCCAATATGGCCAGCCATATTTCGCGGTTTTTAATTTTTTTTTTTCACTAAAAGTTTTTGACTTATTTTAATTATTTAAAACTCATTTTTTCCCGCCTTCTTAAGGGCTATTACATACTATATTTTTTTCTTAAAATAAAAAAAATTTCAAATCATTTGTTTTCACCACATTGTTACATACCGATTTTACCTGAAACATATGCAATTTGTTTCTAATATTTTTCACCTAATTATCACGTTGAAAGAATGTACATTGGAAATTTATTTTAAAAAATAAACTATATATCAGTAATCAGACCCTGAGAAGTCTGCTCAGCTAGATAATTATGTTACTCGAACTTTAAGAAAGGTCCCAAACAGAAAAGGTACAATAACTCACTGATAAAGTGAGAGGATTTATTTTTTTTTTTTAGAAGCAACTCAAAGCAGGTAGACTGTAAGTCTCAAGGGGCAGAAGATGAATTGTTTCAGTGATTACAATAATACAATTCATTATTAAACTGCCAAGGTTCAAGGTTCAATTTGGGAACTCTGCCTTGGACAGCTTCCATAATGTCCAATATATGACATTTATTTTGAAATTGACCACTGAAAATATAATAAATTGAAGCCTCCTATTTATTTCTAATTGCTTAGAAGAATAAGAATGAAATGAAACATGTTTCTATGTAAACATACCAAAAAATAATGATAATATATTAGAAAAATCTGATAAAAAAGATAAATAATTTGACAGTTCCATTATTATTATACTGAGGGATGGGATCCCTTCCTCACCACGACTCGTGTGAATCTTTTGTGAGATTAGAAAGTTCTATAATTCATTAAAAATTGAAATATATGTATTATCAGTAAAATCTAATCAATAATAAGGCTAACAAAGCACTTGGAAAAATATTGAATAAACATTTTTGAGCACAACACAAACTCCAGCATTGCTATTGGTATAATTATTGCCTAAACTGTGTTTTTAATTAAGAGAAGAAAAGAATTACATAAAGGTATTACACAGAATTAAAAAATATAGTCAAAACTTCACACATGACACAGCCCAAACAATTTTAGGAGTTTTGAGCCCAGGAATAGTCTCATATACCTTGCTGAAGATGTGGAAATCAACGATATGAATACAAAAAATATGGAATGGGGGATAAGAAATAATTAGAAGCAATAATAAAAACTGATTTTCAGAAACATAAATAAGCAAGAAACTAAATTTCTAATAATTAATTATTTCACTAAGTTTGGATTGGAAACAGACTTGTGCGATGAAGACAGGCAAAGCCAACATTTTAAACATATAGTTTATGGTTGTAAATTATTTGAGACAAAAATTTCATTTAATAAAAAGTATCCCTAATTCTCAAAAATGTAAAATGGCCTGAAACAGAACAAAATTTGTTTTTTAAATGCAAGACAGACTTCCTTAAATTGATTAAAAATATAAACTTTGACTCACTGACCAAAAATGGGCAGCATAGGTAATTTGTTGTTGGCTTTATTTTGCAGTTTATATATTTGTTTAATTCAGTTTCATTTTTATATATATATATATATATATATATATATATATAAACTATATAAACTATATAACGAAAACAAAACTTAATTAAACAAATAAATAAATTTTATATATATATATATATATATATATATATATATATATATATATATATATATATATAATATATATATATATATATATATAAATTACTTTTTTATTTATTACTCAATTGTTTAAATTTATAAATTAAATTTTGTTAAAATGACATGAATATGTAAACTTATTATTATTATCATTCATGTAAGTATGCCTTTAAGGCATGGAGCATCTATCTCTAATAAACAGTACTCCATGTAAGGAAAAGATGAAATAAAAAAATATATACACACATACACACACAGGGGTGATGATAATTAAAAGAAAAGAGTTGCATAATTATAATATAGTACATAAAATAATTAAGCATCAATATAACTTTCATAAAAATCAATATTTTTTTTTCGCAATAAATATCTATCCAATAATTAATATAATAATAAACAAATATATCTATTTTAATATTAAAATTGAAACAACCATAATGAAGAAGTTAACATAATTTTAAATTACTTCCTTCAAATACAAAATTAATTTTAATTAAATTTTTTTTTAAATATTTGACTGATGAAGGTAGCTTATAGTAGAGAGATCAAGGACACATCTAGGAATAGCATTCTTTCAACTAAAGAAAAAGTTTTCTTCACTAAATATTACAAAAAATTATTATTAAAGAAGAAAAAAAGAAAAGCCTAATCATGATTAAATATATTTCAAACATTTTAACTTAAATAATAAAATATACATATACTTTTGAAGCAATAAACAAAAATAAAACAAATACAAATTTAACACCTCAAGTAAAAACTATATCTGAAACCAAATGTTTCCCAAAATTCACAATGAAAAACGGTCTAAAATTTTATTTTAAACTCATGAATTTAAGTGCCACATTGCATCATCACTCTTTTTAATTTTTAATTTAAGTGCATTAACTGAGTTTAATGCTGAATAATTTCAACAAATGTTCTAACAAACTCATAAACAGAAGCTCGTACAATAATGAAGGAATAAGGAAAAACTTATAAAATAGCGAACTGTTATACATATCTACTAATCCTGAAATTAAGATTCTAATTAACAGTGATTGGTCTCCTCTCCTAAAGATGGAAACATATTAAATAAACAAAAATAAAAGGACCATTTTACATAAGTGATTTTTTTTTTTTCAAAATTCTAACAACTATAATCATTAAAACAAAACTAGCAATACAGGAAAATAGTATTGTTAATGCAATAGACTAATTTTAAACCCGTTTAAAAAAAGCACAGTTAATTTCTTCAAAGGAATAATAAAACTAGGGTGTAGTTATGTATGTACCCTTGAGAAAAATTAAATCATTGTATTTTTTCAAATAAAAAATAGGAGGATACAAAATTATAATTCATTGGTTTTTCCATTCCACTACTATTGATAAATAAATTTTGAAAGAGCAAACTGCATAACAGCAATAATAAGTACAAAAAGATTAAATATTCCAATCAAAATCATATAAATTAACATAGGCATAAAATATATATATATATATATATATATATATATATATATATATATATATATATATATATATATATATATATATATATATATATATATATAATGTATATAAATATTTTTTTTTTAAAACCATACACAAAAAAATGATATTTTTAATTAACTATAATCGTCATATGGCATAACATAACAGTTTGACTAATATTTTTTTTTAATTAATATTACTAATAAGAATAACTAAAAGACGTAAATAAAATAATTAGAATAATTGACTTAATCAAAGCAATCAGTGTTAAATTGTTATAATCAACTTGATTAATATTATCATTCCATTTCACATCTATTGATACTGAAAAATATACATATTTTCACCGGAAATACGAAAAAAATATGAACTGTACCAGTCCTAAAATCGTAAATTAAATAGGAATAATAAGACAGTGTAGTTTTGAAATACTAATTAAATTTCAATTAATTAGGAAATTACAAGTGGACTCCAATAACCAAATAAAACCGCCAAAGAAAGAAATGTTAAGTATTATCTACCGGTTATATCATATCAAGGTTATAGATTTGGTGGTAATAAGTTCAAGTAAGAATTAAAAATATTATTTAATACCTAACAACGATAATATAGATTTACTTACTGTTATTTTTTCCTTCATTGTGCTCCTCTTTACTTTGAGTAACTTCATTTGCCATAATAAGCACGCACTAGACACAAAATTTTCGGAAGAGAAACTGAAATCCCAGACAAACCCCGACTGCACATGTGCTCACTTATCTTTCTACTGAACGATTCTCATTGGCTGCCAATGATTTTTTTCAAAAGCACCAAATTGAATTATGATAAGAATAGAAGAGTCGTTAACTGAACTTTTATTTATTTTGATTCATTCCTAATATTATTTGTAATTAAATACTTCCGAAAAATGAAATGAATAAGAATTATTATTTATTTTCATTGTGAGTGTATAAATCGAAAGCAGCTGGATAATTATCGATTTTTTATTGCTATTAACGACTATAGATATAATTATAATAATTATGTCAAAAATAAAATATTATCAGAATATATATTAAGTTGATTATTTACAAAGCACAGAGTAAAATTTAATAACCGTTCCGCAGCTGATTATGCTGTTGTGGTCGATCTAGGCTGAACTTGTCAAACCAGCATAATGATTTCCAGTCGCATTTTGAAAAATACTAATGGTTTGTTATATTTACTTGCTCAATCACTAAAAAAAATCGATCACAGAAATGTAACAACCACTAGCTCTGGAGCTGTTTTGCCATTGCCTCATCGGACAAGATTCGGTATTTTTGGTATTATTTGTACAGTAATACCTGGTTTACTTGTTGGTGCTACAATTAGTAAAAAAATGGCTAATTTCCTGGAAGAAAATGAATTGTTTGTTCCTGCTGATGATGACGATGATGATGATTAATCCAACTTAAGGTTTGTTTCTGTAGTAGTATCTTGGTTCTTATTTATATACCTTCATAAACTATTTCTACAAAAATGGATGCAGCATTTGTTAATTAATTTCAATATTTTTTAAATATAAACCTTAAAGTAATAGCTTACTGTCATTTGACTGATAGTTGAAGTAACAATGTTATGGTACTAAAGTTTGGTTATCCCATTTTTGTGCATTTTTAATATATTAATTTAAACTTTTGGAGTATCACTGTTTTGGTCATTCTATACTATTAACAGAAGAGTTGGCTAGCTTAGATATAATAATCGAAGTTTTGAAGTAGGTAAAATTTTCTTTTTCATGATCATTTTCTTATAAAGATTGAGATCTGCTTTGATTCATTTTATGAATGTCTTTTCCAAGATTGGTTATGGTCAAGATTTCTTGGGATTGGTAAAGATTTGTTTGCCTAATAAACCCACCAAATCAGGTTAGACCAGCACCCCATTTGGAAAAAAAAAGAGGAATTGTGAGTTGATGTCATAAATATCAGTCTATATTACCTGTTTTATAAATATACTGTTGAACATATCTTCTCTATTTGACAAATGCTGGAGAAGACATGAAAACAATAAATACAGATTTCTGCCAAGTATGCAATAGTCTCAATAGAAATTAACTGCTTAAAGTTATGAAAACACTTGGTGCCCAAGAAAAGCTAGTCGCATTAAGTATGATGACCCTAGAAAATACCAAATGTAAAGTGAAGATTCAAAACACCCTATCAGAAGAGTCTGAGGTAAGAGAATGAATTACGCCAGAGATCCTCTCTCTCCTGTATTATTCAATATTGCACTAGAACAAGCGGCCCCATCAATCCCGACGAACCCAGGAGGAATGATATATAACAGACTTACCCCATATGGTGATGACGTGGTAATAATTGTAAGAACAATAGCAGAACTTTCAGGAGTTTTACAGGAATTTGAAGAAGCCCGGAAAAATTGAGTCTTAAGATAAGGAAGGAAAAACCCAATATATGATTTCCAAAAAAAATGAGAGGCAGGAAGGACAGAATCACTTGGAATTACTCCACCACACATTTAAAAAAGTGGATAGCTTCAGATACCTAGGGGCTTTAGTGGGGGGAAAATGTCATAACAGCAGAAATAAAAGCAAGAATCGCAGCAGCCAGCAGATGTCTTTTTGCGATACGAAAAATGTTGAAGTTTCAGAATCTGTCACAGAAAACAAATCTAATTATTTATAAAATGATGTTGAGGCTAATTGTCACATATGCAGGTTTAACATTTTAGCAGGCCCTGATCCAAGATTGTGAGAAGATTTTGCGAATCTGGGAAAGTAAGGTTCTTAGAAAATAAAAAGGTTTAAAAATTCTAATTCTAATGTTTATTGATTTCATGTAACAGATCAAATTCTGAAAATAAAAGAGTATTTATTAGGAGTAAAAATTGAAAAATTGTGAAGAAAAGCATAAATATTTCAGTTGTTTTAATACAACCAGAACATCAATATTAAGATTGATAGAACTCAATTTGATTCATATGTCTGTTCTCTTCAACCCTGAGTGCTTTCGCCTTTACTTTATATCATGAATTACTTATTTTACAACTTGAATTATTTTAATTAATTGTATATCATTTTTATTTGTCTTATAATTGATATATTCTACAATAATCTAATTATGTTGTTTATTTGCTCAATTTGGGTTTATTTTTCCTGTGTTATACAGAAAATCATGAAATTTAGCATTGCCTTAACTTTTGACCTGTTGAAGGTAAATATATACTTTTGAAAAAAATACAATTTTTTTGCAACTTCCTTTCTGCCAATTTTTTTTGTGAAACGAAAGGATGAGGAGTTGAAAAGAAAAGTTTGACATAAAATATGAGGCGAAAATTAATTTTCCAGAAATATTCTATTTAGGCCAAGAAATATCTTGAAAACTAAAACAGATAACAATAAAAATTAATATAGACATTCATGCAGTTTATTGCATTAGCTTTAATTTTGTATAGAACAATTTTTTCAGTTTGACACCGTTTTTGAGATATAAGTGAAAAACTGAAAAAAAGAGACCTTTCCACCTACCTCCTCCCATGAAGCGGAAGGGTTAGGGATGGGGACTTTTAATATGTTTACCTCTTAAGTACCCCCAACAAATTCACTAAGTCAAATGCTTCTTTCCCCCTCTCCATGTTCTTTAAACTTCCTTCATTGACTGGACAATACATCTATTCTAAGGAAGTATTCCTTTATTATTTATACTTGCTCAGATTCAACAACTAAATGTTTATATTGGAGTAAGTTTGGTTCATTGTAGATATAAATTAAGGAAGAAGTTGGTCGGGGGGTGCGGTCAAAGACAAAGACATAAATAAATATGACATTTATTTTGTGCCAACGTTTCGGCCTAAGTTTTTGTTGGCGCTCGGCTCTATGCCTCTCTGCCCTAATGATGGCCTAAAACTTAGGCCGAAATGTTGGCACAATATAAATAAGTCATACTTATTTGTGTCTTAGTCTTTGACCGAACCCTCCGACCAACTTCTTCCGTAAATGTTTATAGTTTAAGCTCCTCCCTCAACCATATTAATCAGTGATTGTGAGAACATAGGTCATTCATTACTAGAGTGAGTTTAATAATATAGATTATAACATAATAAATAAAATAACAATGATGAACAAGCACCTGGATATGGATTTTTATTTATAACAATATCAACAGGCTATGTGCTGATTGTCAATTTTGTATTTAGTAGGTGTGGATTTTAATATAAATAGAAAAAAACAAACAATGAGGGAAGGCAGTAAATTGAACCAATTTCGTTGTTTGAATCTTCCTTCTCTTTTATCTTAAAATTCTGTGGCATATAAGTAAGTCAGTTTGTGTGTTCTCGTCGTTTAGCATAATGTAGAAAGCAGAATGTGTCATGTTTTAATTAATTCAGTGTGTCAATCTCTATTTGTGTTTTGTTTTTTTTAATCCTGTTTATAGTGTTCATCTATTTACTTACTCTATTTTTTTTACAGCAAGCTGCACATTGGAATGTTTTTCTTCTTGACTTGCTTCCCCATAAATATCTTCTCAAGTGTAATATTCTAGTCATAGAATTAAATAAAAGAAATTTCTTTAATTGCTTGGCAGTATTTATTCCAACATGGAATGTTCTTAAAGGAATACTAATTTGTGATAATTATTATTATTTACTATATATTTTACAAACTGTTGGTGCGAATAAAGTAATATATGCATTTATTTATTTTTCTTTCGTTACTCCATTTTGTCATGTAGAAAAAGGTACAAAAGTTATCAATATTTTATAAATGATGTTACAATTGAACATTAGTATTTTTATAAAGCATTTGGACAGACATTTTTAATATTTTAATTTTATACAATTTAATATTAATAAGAATTTAATTTTGATAGTTATCATAAATTCCTTTGTTTCTAAATTCATATGTAAGAAAAACAATTAAAGTTAATGAAAGGTTACAATAAATAATTTTCAGTAGGTACTCATTAGAAAATATTTCAAGCAGGTACTAATCTTGGCATTAAGTGATTTCTACTTTTATACCATAAAATGTTAATAAATGCCTGAATCTAAAATGAGATTTTTTACTAAATAATAGCCGATTCGAACAATATTTTGGCCTCTTAAATACTTTTCATATATTAATTTTTTTAAATGAATGAAAAATGGTATTGTTGTATTAGCGTACACTGTAGCGTTTGTGACATATTTAAAGTAAAAATTTCGTGACTGGCAATTTTCATCATATCATGATAAATTTTTCACAAAAATTTTCAGAATAGGCCAAAAATGCATTTAGCAACATGTCTAATAAATGGTACTGTTACTATCAGCTCAAACTTGTATTTCATAAATATTTTGAATAAAAAACATAAAATATTAAAATAAGATTTAAAAAAAAAAAAAGTGCTCCAGTAACCTAAGTATTTATTTTTTAAATCATCCTTAATGTATGAACAAACAGGATCAGGATTAAAATTGGTGGTTTTGGGACTACCCGTACAGTGGGTAAAAAATTATTTGTACGCTTAGTTTTTCATAATTTATTCATTCAACATAAATTAACTGACGATTATGATAATAAACAACATTCAATCTAGGTCAAAGCTGACAAAATACCGATAACCATTTAATTTTGTCACAGATATGTGTGAGTATGGTTGATGTCTGAGCGATATTTGGAACTGTAAAACCCAAAGATCGCAAAGATATTAGCGGATAAAGAAGTAGTGAAGATAAAGGAATTTCTTTTACTTATAAAAAATAATGCGGAATCTTGTTTATTATGATAATCATCAGTCAATTAATGTTGAATAAATTATTAAACATATTTTTTCCCGAAATACTAAGTGTAATAATTTTTACCTACTGTACTGGTAGTAAAAAAACACCAATTTTATTTGATATCCTGCTCATACTTTAAGGATTATTTAAAAAAAATAAATATACTTTAGTTACTGGAGTGCCTTTTACCTTAAATCTTAAATTTTAAAGTTTTATATTTCCTTCAAAATATTTTTATAGTCCAATATTAAGCTAATAATGACTGCAACATTTAACACTCTCAGTGCAGACATGATATTATGAAAATACTCTGTGGCCGGGCGCATATCTTTCAAAAATTACTAAGGAAATGTCGATGTAAGAATGAAGTACACTGCTTGAAAGCTAAAAGTCTACTGAAGCTATATGTTGCTACCTGGAATATAAAAACAATCCACACCAGAGACACTGGGATACCAAGCAGCGTAGGCCTCATGTGAGGACCCTACGACTTTTCAAAAATTACTAAGGAAATGTCGATGTAAGAATGAAGTACACTGCTTGAAAGCTAAAAGTCTACTGAAGCTATCTGTTGCTACCTGGAATATAAAAACAATCCACACCAGAGACACTGGGATACCAAGCAGCGTAGGCCTCATGTGAGGACCCTACGGAAAATCAAAGGGCCTCACCTGAAGCCCTTCCATATCGAATGTGTTAATAGATGTGTTGATAAATTATTATGAGGGTTATTCTGAAAATTTTTGTAAAAAAATCATTGTGATGTGATGAAAATTGTCAGTTGTAAAACTTATACTTTAATTGTATCACTAACACTACAGTAGTCGGTAACTCATAAATATCGTTTTCTTACATTCTTTGAAATTAATATCTTGAAAAGTATTTAAATTATCAAAATAAAATTTTACATCGTTAATAAGGACGGCAAATGAAACAAATAAATAGATCTAGTTTTAATTGTAATTGAAGTCCACGGAAGAAAGGTGGAGAGTCGCATTTTTTTTTTTAAATGGAGTTATACACATAAATATGTTTATATCTTTTAGTAGAATAAGTTGACATAAAAAAACAGCTAGAAAGTGGATAGTCGATTTGTTAGAAGTGTCTGAAGAGTACCTATAGACTGAAGAAAGTAGGAGCTGCATACTATAAAACTTGATTTTATCAAAATTAATTATGGGTGACTCTCCCCCTTTCTTCCTTGGACTCTTCAATTATTATAATTAAAATACCTGTTCTCTTAACTATTATTTTTTCCAAAACTTCATTGACTTAAAAAAAAAAAAAAAAAAAAAAAAATTATCTATGGCATGGATTCCGCTGAGAAACACTGATCTATGCTAGATCTTTGAAACAAAAAAACTGCATAATCAAAAATTATATTTAATGTACACTAAATTACATTTGTGTTTAAATAGTAGATAAATTATTTTTTACAATATGAAACAATACATATTTTGTTAGTATTTATAACAGCCCATAAATTCATGTTTGCATAATACATTATTTACAAATTATGATGTTAACATTCAACAATCTAAAATGTTTTTTAGAAGGCAAGATTTTTTTATATTTAGAAACTACATGAAAAATTTAAATGAAATATATTTTCATTGTTTATAAAAACAAATGTATATAATATCCAGAATCTCATCATAATAAAAATATAATGATGAACTGGAGCATTACAACATGAAAAATAGGATGGCCATTTTAAAGATAAGTAATACAACAAAATCATTTATTTATCACTACTACAAAAAGAGAGACTGATAAAAATAAAAAATAAATTAATAAATAAACCTAAAAATATAAATTTAATTAATTCTTGGTTCATAATTACATAAGTCTTTTTTCATATAGATTATTTTTAAATTAAAATAAAAAAGTTAAAAAATTATTCATTATGTTACACATAATTATCTGTTCATACTTATAGTTTTTCACCCTTAAATTATGGAGGAAGGGACTTATGAGGTCCCCAACCATGAAAGCACTTGGTAAATCGTTTAGATTCTTTTCCTTTTAAAGTTAAAAACAACTTTCTTGGTCGGTCAGGTTGCTTAACTCGTAAATGTTGAATGTAAACCTTAAAAATGAAATTGAGAAATTTATAATAATATTACAATAACAAATGAAATTTTAAAAATCAAACAGACTTAAAATTAAATTAGCTAGTAATGAGACAGATCTCAGACGAGTTGGTTAGGTCACATCAATAAATTAATTTCACTGTTCTGCTCTGAATAAATTGCCTGAGATCTGCCATTATTTTAAACTAAACTATACCAGATATAAATAAATGTTAATTATAAATTATTAAACTTAATGTGTAAGTTTCATACCTGGGCAGATTTATAAGCTAATTTCACTTCAACTTCACTACATTTCGCACCTAGCCATAAGAAAACTTGTTCACCGTTGTCCAATATCATTATATCGTCATCAGCTAAATCATCCTTAAATAAACAATTAAATCAGGAATATTCTGTAATTCTTAAAAAAAATGATCAACTGAATACAGTAATAAAAAAAAATAAAAATATATTTATATTTTTAAATATTAATAAATTTAAAAACTTTGTCGTGTTAAAATAAAAACTGGGGAATCATGTGCAGTAACAAATGGTCAGTTATATTTTGGTGGTAAATCTGAAAACATTATGATATTCTTTTTTAATAAAGATCAATAAAAAATTGTTTAAAAACAAATACATAATATAAAAATAAACTTTATTTGAATTCAAACTATAAAATTTGAACTATAAAATCATAAGCAGGGGCTACTTTTTTGTGGCCTAGCCTTTAGGCTTAGGTCACTTAAGACAGTTCAATGTTAAACTCTGAAGCATAGATCTCAAAGGAGCGTCTCCAGTTATACATTGGAAAGGTTCCCTAGTTACATTTTGATTAGGCAGTATTACAAAACCAAGAATTTTCCAGCGCTGGGACAACATATTTATATACTCATAAAAGAGCATGGATTAATACAAGAATTTTCATGTCATCACAAGAAAATATCAAGCCAAAGGGTGAGAGTAAACTTGGGGCAGATTGAAATAAAATAAAAAACTCAATATTTGTAAAATAAATTAATTGCATTTTGATTTTAATAAAAACGTATAAAAGTGACCAATAATATTTTTATATTATATGTACATGGCTACGAACCCAGCCTTGCATGGACATACCTTGGATATTGATGTGTAATAAAAAAACATTATTTGTGATCCAGAAATAGTAAATTTTAGAGATTTGATTTACTACCCTTCAATATTTTTTAAATATTTAAATAATCACTCATAATTCAGGAGCCCTTTGAATAATTCAAACCAGATTTGGGGCATCGGTAAAGGTTCTTAAACTACGCAATTTGCTTTAACAATGATGTTCCTACATGTTTTAGAACCAACATTATCCGCAAAAAACTTCAATTTAGTTTTCATGTGGTAATCACCTTTTTTTACCCAGGCCATCTAAGATAATGTAATAGTTTTTTTTTAGTATAGAAAGAAGAAACTTTCCGCTTTTTAACAAGTCCAAGAATGTCAATATCAGACAAACTGAAAAGGAGATACAGAGCTTCAAACCCAAACATAATTTTGTGGCTTTAAAAATTTTAGCACACTCGGCACTGGAAAAAAAAATGTTTTTTGTTTTCGATGATTTTTTCAACATTAAGGTTTATTGATGTGCTGAATCCAAATCAGCAATCTTTGTTATGAAAACATCTATGAGGCTAGTTTACTTAATAATTTAAATACATATTTAAATTTATTTGACCACTAAAATCTATTAATTTTTAATGATTATATTTTTCCTTTAGTTTATATGACAGTTGTGCAAGGAGCACCAACCGCCAGGTTTTTCACCCATTTAATGAATAAATGCATACATAAAATAATAATAATAATACCTGGCAAAAATCAGAACACTTTTCTGAAACTGTGAAATAGCCTTTTTCGTTTGAGCATCTGAACAGTCTAGTATAAGCCATGAAGTCTGCGTTTACCTCGTATGGTTTTTTCCCTCCAAGAGCCACCCAAAAGAAGTTATCTGGTTCTTCACCCTCGTTGATAATTTGTAAACTGATCCATGGCTAAATAGATTTTTAAAAAAAATGATTAAAAAATCAATCATAAACTAATTTTTAGGTTTTTAAAAAATTAATTACATTATTAAACATTTCATCAGCAATTTCTCCGATGAGACGAATGTCATCTGTACTTGCTTTTGAGCCAATCCACACGTATACTATTCCAGAGGATTCTTCACTGTCAAACGGCACCTTTAATATATAGCTAAAACATTAAAATTATTAATTAATTAATAAACCTGCAAATATATTTCATCACTGATAATACTTCATATGAATAAATTAAAATAATTAAATTGAAACAGTATATATAATATGAATAAATAAAATTGTTTCCTCTCAAGTATTTTATAATTCAAAGCATAAACATATTTATTTGATGAGATTATTTTCAAATGCTATTAATGAATATAAATAATGAAAGGAATTAAATAACTGGAGCTATTTTTTAACCGCATTGAGTCTGAAACTCCTTTTAATAATTAATTTTACAATTATCTAAGACAAAAGTGCTATTATACATTTGACAATTTCAAGCCCAAAACTTGCCATTAGCATCAGTTTTTTGCAGTTTCAAAAGCACTGTAATACAGAAAAAAATTTGAAGTAACACAGAAGTACAAAGGGATTAACAACTGAAAGATCGTAAAGAACTGAGCATTTAAATATGTAACCAATAACAAAGAAGTAGCCAGTATTCTTCACTGATCATGGCATCATCAGAGAGGAAAACAACATAATATAAATATATATATTGAATATGTAACTATTCAACAACTTACCAGAAGGCTGAGTTCAAGGCTGAAGCATCCGGCCTGATTTGTACAAGCCTAGTGCACAAAGCACCACCATTAGCTCTTAAATGATAAAATTCAACTGGAGGTGGTTGATTAGGTTCCTTTATAGCATGCCTCTTGCCACAGTGTATGACAAACTTTCTCTTGAAGTGCGCTAAAAATTTGATATTCTCCTGTTGCTGGTGAGTTCTTACAACCTCCAATTTATCTCCAAAGAGATTTTTGAACTTTTTCTGTAAGCTAAATAAAACAATACTACTGTCAAAATAATACCTACTACGGTTTGCAATCAATCAAAATGGTAACAGTAAAATAATGCATATCAACTACACTAATTTTCATTTAAAAAAATCAAATATAAGTAAATTAAATCCAATTAAGAGTTAGAAAATAAAAATAATTCTATTCCTCATTTCTTGTCAAGTATGAATTAGTCAACATATTCTACAAGAAAAACTTCGAAAATTTATAAATTGTCCAATAAACTTCACAAATTACATGCAACTTTGTCTTACCGGCAAAACTTAATCATTTGCCAAAATATTTGCAAAGATAATGGACCTCTGACCATTTTAAATAGAGCAATCAAATCTCATCTATATGCAAACAGACAACTAAAGTTGCTCTGATTTTGTCATATACATTGGAAATGTGCTATCTTTAAAACAGGTTTTAGCAGCAATTTTCTTATCATAGTTAATATGATAAGATGAAAAAAATGATCAGTAATATGAGCTATCTTTTTTAAGAAAATAAAAATAACCAATTTTTAAAAATCTAATGAATTAAGAATAAAATAACTGGACTGACCTAAAAGTAAATGTTAGCCAGCCCATATTACCAGCATCTCTTCCTTGCCAAAAATAAACAACATATTGACAGTCATCTTCAGGTTGTTCTCCATCTTCTTCATGCTCTTCTGCATCCTCGTTAGCTACCCAATATCTGCATAGGAGAACATAACAATCTCCAGAATAAAAATGACCTGAAATTTTTAAAAAGGAAGCAATGAACAAATTGTAATATATTGAATGTGTGAACTAGGACCCCATGCAACTACTCGTAATTTCTCGGCTGTAATAGGTACTCAAATCTGTATGTGTGTATATATATATATACATATATATACTATATATCTACACTATATACTATATATCTACTTTTAGAAATAGATTGTTAATTATAGAATGTAATGATTTTTTACAGGTTTTGGAAGACATCCCTATTACAGAAGTTTGTATTACCGGAGGCGTTATTACAGAAGATATTAATGGTATATCATAGGGGAATTCGTCGTTTTCGACGTAAGAAACACCATATTACTCGTGGTTATTTTTCTTATCCTGATATTTTGTATTTTACTCACAAATATAATGTCAATTGGTCTAATTTATGTGCTGCCGGTTTATATATATATATATTTCTGTAATTTTTAAAATTTACTACAAGTGTGAATGGAATGTTAAATCGATTTAACCATTAACTACATCTGTTGATTTTGTGGTTTTCCAAATTGAAAAGATTTGGACTGAGTGCTCTAAGAAAAAGTTTCATGCAGCAAAACTATTTTTTTTTTAAACTTAAAATCTTGTTTATTTATATATATATATATATATATATATATATATATATATATAGGGGAGGGGTAGAAGGGAGAGTGGCCTGTAGCGTATCCCAGTAGACGGCTCACAGATGTGGAAGCTCGGTATAGTGCTCTTGAGCGAGAATTGTTGGGAATCGTGTGGGCGGTTGAACACTTTTGACCATACGTATTTGGGAGGAGGTTATAAGTCCATATGGACCATCACACTCTATTATGGGTGGGGAAACCGAAAGAATCCTCGGCCAGGGTCACGCGTTGGAAGGAGATATTGAGCCAATATAACTTGGAAGTAATATACAAACCAGGAAAAGATAACGTCTTAGCGGACTGGTTATCGCGTGCCTTGCACATAAATGCAATCGAAACAGAGGCAGGAGAACCTTCCGGAGCGTTGCAACGTTTCGTTCGGGAATGGACACCGGAGGGAGAGGGGGAGCGAGAAGCACAGGGATCAGAAGAGGCACGAGAGTCGTCAGGTACGGAAGACGAAGTAGGGGAAAGGTCAACAGAGTTGGAAGAAAGGGAGGAAATTATTAACAATAAGCCGTGGCAAATAATTTGGAAAACGAGGACGTCCGGAATAATGAAAATGGATTATTCGGCGCTTGGACAATATAAAATTGTCACTATCTGGTCAACACCGGGGGTACCAGAAGAACAAATGTGCAGAGCCTTAAAAGATGCATCGAGGCCGGGAGGTCCTTACTACCTAAATGTGGGAAATGCCACGGTGTGGGAGAAAATCCGGTATTTATGGCAGACGGAAAAAATTGGTGCGGATAGGACATTTATTCGGCGTACACTGATGGTGGAAACTGTTCGGGATCCGGCACAGCAGACGGAAGTAACGGTCGCTCACCACCAGGGTAAGACAAATCATCGGGGAATGAATGAAACCTTGGCGGCCCTGAAGCGGCGATATTTCTGGCAGGGTATGCGGCGGACTATTGAGCGGGTAATCGGGGAATGCGAGATATGCCATCAAACGAAGTATGACCGACACCCCCTATAAGTCGCCAAGAGGAAACAATAACGCCGACCGTACCGCTTTGCGAATTGCAAATCGACACCTTTACATGGCGGGGCTTTAAATAGGTGACAATAGTGGACGTTTTTAGTAAAACGGCCATGGCGCGCATAGGGTGCAAGAGCGTACGGCGGATGCGGTTATCAGGGCTCTTCGTCTCTGGTTTCAGTTCTATGGAATACCAGAGAGAATAGTATCGGACAGAGGGCAGGAATTCGATAACGCCCAGCTACACGTGGAAACAAAAGCGTTAGGATTCAAATGGCATTGGAACACTCCGGGCCACCCTAAAAGCAGGGGTAAGTATAGAGAGACTCCACAGCACATTGGGCGATCACCTACGGGTATTTCACGTCGATAAGGGCCTAGATGCGGACGAGGCAATGCCCAGAGCAATTGCAGCATACAACCACTCGATCCACATGGCGACGGGGTTTGCTCCATTCGAGGCCCTCTTTGGACTATGAGACCAACAGAGAGATGATGCCGGTTCGGTGGTAGATGAGAGCATCGCAAAGCAGCTGAGGGTAAACAGAATTGGCCGCTCAAAAATATGGGAAAAAGCACACGGGCGTATAGTCAGCGAGAAACGTAGGATGGTCGCCCGGGAGAATGTAGGGCTCAGAGATAGGATGGACGATCTCCGCATCGGACAATTGTATACCAACGGATAGGGTCTAACCGAACAAAAGAACCTTTGCGATACGAAGGGCCGTTCCGAGTGACGGTAATAAGGGAACACAATCTGGTCACGATTCGAAGTGTGGCTGAGCCATGAAAACAAAAGACAGTTCATATTGAACAATTAAAATTCCAGTACGAGAGGCTCACCAACCTCTATGATAAAGTCCTCTTTTCTAGGAACAGGTTTAGAGTTTAGTTTAAGTGCAGATGTATTTTTTTTTTTTTTAGTATTATCAGTATTTTATTTTTTTTACTACTTTTATTGATGTGTTTTTGTATATATCATTTTTAGGAATAGTTAAATTAGTTAGAATATTAGATAAGTTTTATACTGTATAGATGTAAGGCATTTTTAATTATACTATTTTTTTGGGAGTAAAAGGTATGATTTATGTGAGTTTATGAAAAGAATATTCAAAAACTGGCGGGGTGGAGTTAAGGTATGATGAGGCATAATATAACGGTTAATCCTAAATGTACAAATGTAAACAATAGTAATACTATATATAGAGGCTTAGAAGGCAAATAAAGTCAGTGTTTAATCAGTTCTTGAGAGTGTTTGTTCTAACCCTTTTCCTTTTTTTTTGTCTTTTGTGCCAAGAAGACCATAAGTTATATATATATATATATATATATATATATATATATATATATATATATATATATATATATATATACACACATATACACATATACACTAGGTTGTTACATAAGTCCTTGTGCATAAGCACAACCCTTAATTCCAACTCTCATAATTATCCTATAAGAATGTTTTTGTTCCTGCTATTTATGTCAATATTTATTTTGATTAATTCTTTAATTCCTTGTTAAGGATTTCAGTTGGCCTTATGGGGTTATTTACATTTTAAAAATGCACATGCAATGTCAGAAGAAAAAATCGTGATGCGTGGTCTTTTGAGGCGTTACTGGGAAAAAAGATTCAAGCGCAAAGGCAGCTGCCAAAGAAATTTGTGCCAATAAAGGAGAGTCAATTATCCATCCAAATACTGCCACACAACCCAGATCAGGTCGCCCATCAGTCATTGATGATGATGTTCTTCTTGAATGTGTGAACCAGGACACACATGCAACTCCTAGTGATTTATCGGCCGTAGTAGATACTCAAACCTTTACTGTGAACATCTGGACAGAGTTTATGCAGTTTTTAGAGCAAAGTACCTCGTTTTGGTAAACAGGAACCAAGCCATTTAGCAAAACAACATTGTTCTCATTTGACCAAGGAAAAATTACCAGAACTACGAGGAGTAAAACTTTTGCCTCATCCTGCGTATTGCCCAGATATTGCAACATCAGATTATAGTTTGTTTCGATCAATGGCTCATGCTTTAAAAAGTCGGATCTTTGATAATTACGAGAACGTAAAAATTAGATGTGAAGAGTTCTTTGCCTCAAAACCAAAGGACTTTTCTTTGAAGAATAGTATTCAATAATAGTTAAAATATGTAATCTGAAATAAAGCTATACTAATGCACAAGGACTTTTGGAACAACCTAGTATATTTATATATTTCTAATTTGTTTACCAAAATTATCTCAAAACAAACATAATATTGTTTTCAAAAAAAGGATAAGGTTAAACTATAAAATCACAGTTTAAGCAGATGTGTTATAGAAACAAAAGTTTTTTGGTAAGGCATTGATGTAAAAGCTACCAATTTCTTCTTCTGGAAGTCGAACAAACTTCTTTCCTTCAAGAACAAAAGCCTCCATTGTTTCCAGATCATCATTCCATTCATCCATTAATTGCTGTGCTTCAGAAGCTGACATTGGAGGTTGTCTGGGGGTAAAAAGAGCTGCCAAATCAGCCTAAAGGAAACCATAATTAATAAGAGGTGGAGATTATCTGAGTTCATTAATAAAGATAAATTTGAATAACATTAATTAAAATCCTAAAATACCTTTGTTTCTTGTTGCTTAGCCCACTTTGCAAGATCGGCTCCCGTTCTGGAAACTGATTCAGCTGTACGGGTGAAATCCACAGGAATCACATCATCCCATCCAGCAAATTTGGCTTTGAAAAGCTGCAATTCAGTTCCTTCTTGTACTCTTGTAACCATTGCCTCTGAACCTCTTTCAACCATTGTAAACAACTCTTGAGCCAATTTCACAGCTGCAGCTCGAACGAGTCTAGTTGATTTTTTACCAAACCTAGACAAATTAAATGAAAAAAAAGGATTGAACTACACCCCCTACACGGCACTGTGCATATAAAGGGTATAATGATGCAAGGTCAACTAAAATGAAATTCCTTCACATTAAAAAAAAAAAAATTAAGAAATTAGTTTACTGCTAGATCATCTTTTAGCCTGATATTTGAGCTTGCAAGCTCAAACGTAAGCTTGGAACGATAACAAGGATTAAACAAAAAACAAATTCTCAAGATGATAATGTTGAGCTCTGCCTCTAACATTGCTATTATCTAACAACATGGATGGTTACAAGAACGCTCAGGTAGTGAGGAAAGGAACTAAAGGGTTTCGGTTATGTCTTACTAACAGGGATTAATTATAAAAAGTAATCTAGAAGTAAAATAAATAAGTGTTTTATTTAATGTTTCAGTTCAAAATGGATGACCAAGATTGGGTTGAAATCTCAACTTTTGTTTTATGTTCATTGAATCGGATATGTGAAGAACTCAATCGTTTAACTGAATATCTTTCGTATAGCTGTCATTATAAAACTATAAATTAAATGAAAATACAATACTATTACTTATTTTTAATTATTAAGAGTTCCGTTCAGCTCACCAGACAAACACATCAAGATAACAGTCGAGGATGTAAACATTTTTGCTGTTGAGAAGATTGTGGTCAAGTTTATTGTTTGGAAGTTCCACCTGGGGTAGTTCTAAATACCCCATTCCAAGCTTTACCTGGTATAATCTGGGGTCAACTGGTTTAAACTCATCGGTTACATGTTCCTAGAAAATCAACACTAATAAAAAAACATCTACTATAGCAAAGTTTATTTTAGCATTCTGATTTTTTATAGCCTTACAATTATGGGATCATCAGGTGGTTCGCCACTCTCTTCACCAAGAGCTTTCCAAAATTCCGGACTTTCCTCTTTGAACATCTCTGTTAATATTTCAGCTTTGTTCTTCCTTTCATTTTTGTTGATCTTTTCGCAGAGCAGTCTAAAATAAAATAAAAACACTTTGAAGAGGCATATGATAAATAGCTACTAGAGCCATATACGTATTGGAAAAAGTCATATAAATTGCTTGGCCAAAGATCACAGGAATAATATTACAATTTGCTTAACCAAGAGGGATGGGATAGAACAATCTTTTTTTTACCCATTAAAAAACATGTTCCTTACTAATTATCCCATTTAATAGAATATATTTAAAGGATCTCAGCAAAATAATGCGGGATTCCAGTTTTTTTTTTGTTAAATAATCAATGAAAATATTTAAATTTGATTAATTATTCTTTAATATGAGTGTCATTATTTATTAATCTTCTTTCAAATCATGATAATTGTTTATTATAGTAGGGTCTTCGCAACTATCTAAAAATTCAGTCTCCATCACGATGTCCAAACATGAGTTTTAGTTGTTCAACTTTTAAGACTTTGAAATCGGACAAAACAAGACCAGAAATAACTGAAGAAAAACAAGATTGAATAATATTTTTACAAATGCATTTAAAAAGTATGGAAAATAGATAAAATACCAAAGAAAATAAATAAGTCTACTAAACTATATTCAATTATATTTTTGGGCCTAATCTTCTTGATACTAAACTTGATTTATTTTTAACTACAAGGCAAATTAATAACTAAAAAACAAAATGTTATTGATAGAATATTATAGTGAAAAATATTTATTCAGCCAAAACCATTATATTAAAATAATTATAACTAACTACATGAGTTTTATTATGATATAAAATGTTCATGACACTATAAGCTGAGAAATATCAGCAAGCATGTACAATGTTAGAGATGTGGCAGTTGACATCTCTAACATTGTACATGCTCTCAATACACTATGGGCCAGAAATCAAATCGAACTGGCAAAAAAAGTCGGAATTGTAAGTTGACCGAATACTTTAGGTTTATGTTTGGTTTGTCTAGCACACATCCAGGCTTATCAGTCTCTGTTTTTATTCTAATTCCCACATGGAGAGATAAAAATATCTGCATTTAAAGTTACTCGTTCACAACTCTTTGTTTTAATATAAAATTTTCATTACAATGCATGAAAAATCTTATTAAAAGGAATAGCGACTTTAATTTAATTAAAATTCGAATAATGTTTTTAAAACATCATCTCAAATCAGTTTTTTCTTTCTGGTGCTATCTTGTAGCCTTATAATTATATACTTTTATTTACATTTTAGACACTGTACCCGCTTTTGCTCTTTTTCCCGAAATAAATATTTATTTACAGACATCACACCCGGGAAGTGGTGCAAATGTTTGGTTGTCAAGAGACGAGAGCTCTACGAAGAAGTACTGTCGGTCAAACATACTTTTTTTTATATTATTTACTATGAAATTAGAATAGCTTGTACTCAGAAAGGAAAAAATATTTAAAATACTGAAATATAAATCCTATACTCGTAATGTCTAATATATACCAATTCAAATTCATATTTAGTACTGTAGCCTCAAATAGAATATATTCTGCCTAAAAAATATTTTTTTCCCTGCTAGATTTGATTTCTGGCCCATAATGCAATGGTGAGGTAAATAAAAGAATCTTCACGCTTACCTTGCTTTCGATCTGTAAGTATTTTTAGACTTCTTTCCATACCACATAAATATTTTAAGCCCAGCATCAAGGATAAAAACATAACGAGGATCAAGACTTTCATGTGATATGGTCACTGGCTCCAAATGAATTCCAGACCCAGCTCCGTGAACCCGGTACAATCGAGTTATATACGTCTATAAAACACAGAATACAGGAAGTTTATGCAGTTAAGTAAATTGTTTATTAACAAAATAAATAGACAATAGTTGTTTGACATGCTTCCCTCTTTGGTTGTTATAAGTAAAATAACCTTTCCCAATCCTACTGGACATTGACTGAAGCAACAATATTTGTTACTACTTAATCCAACAAGGCATACATTTTTTTTTTTTAATTAGTATCAATACTTGGCATAGATTTATAAAAACTGTTGATTGCACAAGTTGTCAGCTGGTTCCGACAGACAGAGAGAAGTGTCTCTAAAAATGGACCCTATCTACAATATTCACTGGATCGAGTTCTATTGGACTTAATTTATGCCAGGGCCCTTATCAGTTGCTGGGAATATCAAAGAAGAAAAGCAACAGGAGGACAGAGAGATTACAAGCAAAATAACAAATAATATTTATTCCTCACTCCAGATATATTAGTTTTTCATATATGACCACTCCATTTCAACTGAGTTAGGATTCAAATTAGCATTGCCCTTACACCATCACAATGTTACACAAAAGCATTTGTAAAATTGAACTAGTTCAGAAATTGTATATAATAATTAATGACGAAGTATATGATGTATGGCTTTTAGCATAACAAAAGAAGAGTTTTTAAACAGATGACTAATTAAAAAAAATGTTATGTGATAAGAATGCAGTATAGTCCTGATGAGGGGGCAGAACCCCAAAACTTTGAAACAATGTTAATATAAGTTTTAAATAAAAATTAAAAAGGAAGAATTTTATTTCACTATTCAATCACTCATAGAAATTAGAATTAAAAAGCTACAAATAAATAAATGAAATGTGTTTCTTTACAACATATTCTAATTTTAATTAAATAATTAAATTTTAATTAGAAATACAAACGTGGCAAAGTAAACATAATCTAAAATCAACAAACTTAATCTAAATAATTTATTTTACACATGCATAAAGGTTGATCAAGCCGGATCAAACAAAAAAATTCCATAGGTAGCGAAAATTTCCAATTCAAGCAGAGGTGTACACAATTTGAAAAACAATTATAAAATCCTTGATCAAGCTGGGTCAAAACAAAACAATGCAGTAAATAGTAGTCCGGAGTACCGTGGTCAAGGACGGTAGCAAACTAAGAAGCTGAAGGAGTGGGGAAGACTGAGGTGGCAACGATGGAGATGCCCTACAACTCTTTCTAGGAGGATTAGTATGTAGCATCCCCTTCTGCCCATATTTGGCAACACCGTACCAAACAGCGCCTTCTTCAGAAGCTTCAATTTTCGTGAAGGGAACTATAAATTTGTATACAGGACAACCACAAAATAGTTGGACATATGTTGCTATCTAATAGGAAATGTAACACTGAATAAATAAGCTCCTATAAATAAATCTGGGTTTAAAAAGCTCAAGATGTTGATATATAAAAATTCCAATATTTTCTTTAATATATAATGACAATATTAAATAAATGACCTATTAAAGAGCACATTATCAATAAAAAAACTAACCATATCCTCCACAGTATAGAAACCGGAAGGAGTTCGGCCTCCTTCAATATAAGTAATACCACCAGGAAAAAGACTTAAAAATTCGTCACTTTCATCACTCTGTTCTTCTCGCGCAGTTCTGCACTCTGCTCCCAAATAGTTGCGTAAGTTGACAGCGTGAATGGCAGCACATGCTCTTTTGTCCAACTGTAAAAGAATAAAAATATTAAGACTGGCTTAAGTACTGCTGATGTCTATATAAAAAATAAAAAAATAAAGAGGTCTTACAGATGCTTTTTCACCAATCCAGAAGAATATATTCCAAGTAAGGTTGCCAGCATCATCTAAAGATGTTTTTAGGACAATGTAGCAATCTGCTTGAAAAAATCTCCCATGTACTGCTTCTTCAACCATATTGGGAAGAAAATTTTCAATTTCCCAAATTGTCAAACCTTGCATTTGTCCTAAAATAAAATAATCCAGATCATTACTGGGTTCAGATCTTTAATAGATATATAAAACAATGAAATGAGAAAATGAATTAATTTACTAACACAAATGAGAACATAATAATTGTAAAATGGTTTATTGTAATATAAAAACAAAATTTACTATAAAATCAATTGTAATTGAAATAGATCAATGATTAATTCAATTTTATTGAAATAGAATAATGATACACTAATTTCAGGAAACATAAATTTTTGGGCAAACCTACAAAATAATTAATAATATTATTTTTTTATTATACATTCTTATGTTGTATATTTTTATTTTTACTAATTTTGAAATCTTCGTGATTTGCTTATATACAAAATTTCATACTTTGGGGTTTCGCAATGAAACTTTTTTAAGTTTTGTGAATAAGAAATTATATTATACAGATAAAGCCAGCAGAATGAATTATAATGTTAGTTGACCTGAATATCTAAATAAAAACACAGAGGAGGGAGGGGAGGGACACATATAATAAGAATCATTAGACCAATCTAACATACCTGCATCCTCATCAAATAATTCAGAATAATCCAAAGGAGGCTTTTCAAGACTTTCATCCCATCTTTTTGGCCTGATGAAAGAATAAAATAAATTTGCATTAAATTATTAATTTAAAATAATATAAATATTAGTGTGAATCATTATGTCTTCCATATTCATCAATTTTAAATAAATCCATCTGAAAAAATCAATACATTCACTTCTCTAGACTATGCTATGTAATGAGCACAAAAAAAAAAAAAATCCTTAAAATCAATTTTTGAAACATTTAAACTAAGATAAATTTTTGTTGCAATATTTATATAAAAGTTAAAATGCTAATCGACACTATACTTACAAAACCATGTAAGTGATACTGAAATAAATAAGAACAAGGTTTTGCAGATATACTGTCATTATAATTTAAATAAACGTATGATAAATATGTGTAATGCTTAGTAACTAAGATATTATATCTCATAATTGACAAACATGAGATTTTTTCATAACAAATAAATGAGTAAGAATCATATTTGGAATATTATTAAAAATTATGTAACATCATCAGTATACACCTTTATATGCCAACTTCTACTTAGATTATGGCAACACTCTCTTTCAAGAAATGTTGAGCCACCGGTTTTTTTTTTAATTTTTTATTTAATCCACTGGTGGATCATAATTATAAAAATTAAAAAAATTAATTCATCCATACTAGTAGACAGCTTTTCAATGAATGGTCTTAATTATTAAAGGAATTAATAAAAAAAAATACATGGAAGGTATTAGGAATAGAAATTAATTTTCTGATCTAATTCAATAAAGCATTCAAAGAAAATGCAGTTTTTTTTTTTTCCATACCAATCCATGTTGCCACTCAAGATAACAAAAAAACATAGAATTAATTCTTACTTCAAAGATTCAGCTCTTTCTTCTTCTTCAGTCTTTTGTTTGTTTTTATCTTTAGCAATATCTTTCATGCCCTAGAAGACAGAAAATAAATAAAAATAATAATAAAAATATGAGTACATGTCCATATATACTGGATATTGTTCATAACGACCTCCAAGGGATTAGGCATGTTCGGTCGTTATAGTCAATCGTCGTTATAACCAATCATACTATGTACATCAAGTAAATGTGAAACAGAAATTTTATAAAATTATATATATCCCTGTTTCACATAGGGACCAGAAAGAGGAATATTGCAGCTTCTTTGGATTTAAAAAAATTTCAGCATAATGGCATTTCTTAATTTTTAACGAATCCCCTTTTTCTACAAGATCTTGAATCAAGCCCTATTTTTCCAAATTGAAGATATGGTAGAGTGAATCACGTTTAATTCTTTAGCTGAACTGATGTTTTCACACCATTTTTAAGATTGCAATAAAAATGAAACTTCTTCACAATGAAAGTTTGTCTTTTATACAAGATTTGCCACTTTAAAAAATATAATAAAACAAAACAGTAAACACTTCACTGGCCGGAGATGAATTCCCTTCCCCTTCAAAACATGCGTTTAAAGCAAAAGAAATATTATTGGAAAAATTTAGGTTCTTATTTGTTATTCTCCTGGAGCCGGCAGTGACAGATAACTATTTATTATGTTATCAGCCGTGGATTGAACCTGTGTTGTTGGAATATCCTCCTGGGACTCACCCAGTCTCTATAAAATAGGAATCCTTAATTGCGGGAAAACCTGACAGTTAAGCGTGAAGCTGGCCGAATCATCTCCTTGTTGGCCTAGAAAAAGTACGGCCCCAAGAGCCTTCATAGATTGTAGTGATAAAAAAATTTCTTAGGAGTTCCTGGAAAGCTGTAGCTAAAACCGATCCTTTATTGTTCGATGGGTCATCAAAATGAGTTGTTATGAACGACCAGCCGTTATAACCATGGTTGCTATATACAATAAAAAATACATTGCTGAGACTTTGAGAATCATGGGTCCAGAAATTTTCGTCGCTAACACCAATCCATCATTAGATCCGATGTCGTTATAAACGATATCCAGTGTAGTTATAAATAACCAACACTTTACCTTCAAAATCTTAGCTTGATCGGAGTCTGCTTCTTCAGCATCTCTTTTACTTCTTCTGAAGAGGCGAAGTTTCCGAGCAATTGGATCTTTACTCGCATCTATTTGAAATGTATCAGTTAGCCAAAATACATTAGTGACAATTTTTTTATACTTTGGAACCAAATTAAAATGTTCAGGTTTCTAAACTAATATAAATTGATTTATAGGAAAATAAGCAAATATATTAATATAGAGAATATTAAAATCAATAAAGACAACTGGCCTCTTTTTCTAGATCCCTAAAACCTCAAGTTAAATTTTAGACACAATCTAAGAATACCCTAGGATTCCAAACATTGTTGTTTATATTACTTTTTATCAATATAATTTCCTATATTTGTCCAATATTATTTCAGACCCTAGTAACAAAATCAAGAATTTTGACTAGAACTTTGGTGGATATAGGACCGCAATATGGAATCAAGACATATTGTTTCAGGATGAGTCTGTCTTCAGGGGTTGTTGAATAGATATCATTAATTGTGTTTTTTTTTTAGTTATTTTTTTTTAAAATGTGATTAATTAATCAGATTTAAAAAAAACAACAACAAAAAAAGACAATTAAAGATATCTATTCAACGACCCCTGAAGACAGGCTCATCACAAAACGTTATGTCTTGATTCCATATTATTGATCTATATCCACCAAAGCCGGAAATGAATTGAAAAAATTAGGATTAAACCCTGCATTTAAAATATAAAAAACTCTATCCTCATATATCCCTTCTCCTAAAGACAAAATAGACCCTATCCAAAAAAGCGGAGCATACAAACTAAATTTTAATGATTGTTCAGCCAATACACGGGAAAAACTGGGAGATCACTAAATCAAAGGAACATATAATAATAAGACAGAGAATTCCAACTTTGTAATTAATTTAAATGAAAAAAACAAAATATAAATTCATCAAAGACTCAGGAGTTAATTTAATACATCACGTTGAAAACAGTCTCAAATTAAATATATATGAAGTAAATAAAATAAATTAAATAAAATCCTTCAAATCCAATCTAGATTTTTGCTTAAATGACCAATTAAATATCTCCAATAGTCCAATCTTAAATGTATTCCCATCCATAACAGAAAAAACAATTACTCACCGGAATTACTGAGAAAACCCCGACCTCTAAATCGTACCATTTACCTACAAACACCTCACCTTTCTTTCATTACAGTAATTTCCATTACTAGTTTAGTGCGAGAACGAACCAATGTTACCTTTTCTGTTTTATATAATCTACTTAAACCTTAGTGAGTACCAACATGTATTTGATATCTTGTTTTAATTAAAATCATAATTCATAAATGTTTTATAATACTAATTTATATTAAATTTAATTTAATATGTATAATAATACCGAACTGTATTTTAAATTGATTATTTTTGAATTTTTGGGTGTTTTTAGAACTGAAGATGAATATATAACATACGAAACTAGTTTTCAATAAAAAAAAAAATTATAGAAGTGGCAAATAATTTATCAATCCCTAATTATATTGATCCTTCTATACTATCATGCGCACGTCAACTGAACTAGATTTTGGCTAAAATTGGCAAACTGAAAGTGGTAAATGACATGAAGGCCATAAAAGATTTTCAACAAAAATTATATTAAAACATAATACAAAACATCTCAAATTTGGTATATAAAACTTTTATATCAATATAAATAATTTACTAGATTTTGGTTAAAATTAGCTAGCCGTAAGTGTTACTTTACTTGAAGGTCAATGTAAGTTTTCATAAAAAATTATATTAAAATATAATGCAAAACATCTCAAATTTGGTACATAAGACTTATATATTAATATAAATAACATGGTTATAATTGGTAAACCGGAAGTTGTACTTTACATGAAACTTCTTTTTTTATTACCTCTGGCCTTTTTAGAAGGGAGGAATACGAATTGTGCTAAAAATCACTTATCGAGATTTTTATGGATAAGCACAAACCATTTTCAACATTTTTGTAATGGTAAGTGTGTGTGTGGATGCCAAAAGATGTTGTGGCGTTAAGTGTTGTTTTTGAGATCTTTGGAAACTAGTAACTAAATTCAGGATCACTTTTTTAGCCAGAAATTTATAATTTAATAGGTGTACAAGGAAGCCATGCAGTGTCCACATCAGATATTTTACTAATGCATTTACCTCAAAAGTCACTGACATATGTTCAATTTCTACATATGTGATGCCCAAGAGAAATACAACCAGCCACAGAATTTTTAACTGACAGCTGATTGCTCTTGATTGACTGAAGTTGAGGAAATTAATTGAAGTGACTCTAGAAATATGCAGTCCACTGAGTAAATAAATAAGTATTTTGTATTGGCGTAGATGATTAATTTCTTGATTTTCAAAAGCGTTTAAACAAAGTATTGCCAATAATGAATTAAATGACACAATAAACTAAACTCTTTCAATAACTGTTTTTAATAAAATAAACAACCCAAGAATTATAATATATTTTAAATTAACCTTAATTAATTTATATCTATATAATATGTAAATACAATAAGTGTACTGTCGTTTATCCATACTATAAATATGAAGTATAGTAAATTATGCAACTAATGCTATTACCAAAGGAATAGCTGTTTGTTTAAGAGATAAAACTTATAGGAACAACCACTTGAATAAACTTGATCTGCATTACAAATACATAATTAATGATAAGTATAATTTTTTCTAGCTTTATTTCTAGTTTATTTTTCACTTTAAAATTCAGAAGTAAAATCTATTCATACCCCATTTCTATTTCGGTAGAAATTGCTAAGATAATTCACTCAGTTCAAAAATTCACATTTATTTACAGTACCGTCAACCATGAATATTTGAAAGTCTGGTATAGAATATCATCAACAAGACACTAATAGTTATAAATAAATAAGCATGGATTGTTGTGCAAAAAATAAATAAAAGTATGAGATGGACATACTTGGCTGTGGATGAGGTTGAGGAAGAGCAGCACCAGCTAGCCTCAACTGTGTCTGAAGAGAGAAATCTATGTTATAGTATTCTAAACCTGAACCTCTTTGGGCCTCGCATGGTCGAGGAGGCATCACAAGTTCTGGGTTATCCTTGACATCAAGAACCTGGAGGTCACTTAGCAGGTGAACAGTATCTGGTAGTGTTATTAATCGGTTGTTAGAGAGAATCAATTTTTTCAAAGATCCAACCCTGACAACAAAAATTATAAACTAAAAAATCATAGTCGTACAATAGAATGAATCTATTGAGAGAATTTCATAGTTACAAGATCATTCACAAATTTGATTAAATATGAAGTTATTATTTTTGTGAGAGAGATCTCTTTTACAGTACTGAACCTGTAACCAAAGGAAGGTACAGTTTGCAAGAGATTTTTACGAAAAGTGAACCTAAAATTGTCGTAGGAACTACCAGTATTTTTAAATTAATTAAAAACCAGAATTTTTATTAACAATTAAAAATAGATTTTTTTTTGGAACATATGCACAAATCTAATAATAAAAAGTTTCCGATAAGTTTTTATTCTATTGTGTTATAAATTGTTTTAGAGATGTACTGATGCCATGTAGCCCAATGATTCGGACATATATGCCATTCGAATTCAAACTTTTGCAGTTTCCAGTGTGACTACCATTTGTAATGACCATCAATGAACATAGAGACAATCGCTATAAGTGGGTGAATCAAATTTCAAAAGTCCATGCCTCTCACATGGATAGCTGTATGCAACCTGTTCATGCATCGGAAAACTATCTGATTTATTTATGTACACACTAAAAGGACTTGTGTATCACCACTATCAAAGCATATTTTCCAAAAGCCCTTCGATAAACAGAATTAAAACACAAAAATTTTCTATCTTTCAGTGATATTACAACGAATGCCAGGTATACTAAATATATTATCTCATAACATAGAAGACAATACAAACAAAGTCGTGGGCAACAGTTAGATCATACTTAATCTCAAAATAAATTTGGTTGAAAGTCTTTATGTAATCAAACTAGAGCAGAAAAGACAAGTTGTCCTACGTGTTACCAATCTTTTCTAATAGAGTAAGAAGATCGAAATTTATTCTGTGGGCCCACCATGATATAAAAGTTAAATACCTGTTTTAGGGGAGAGTCAGGGTGGCCGAACGGGTTAACGAGCTTGCAAAAGGACACCAACTCACAAACCCAAAGGTTGTGAGTTCGAATCCCGGTGCCGGCATCACTTTAATTTAATAATTCAAGCAATTTATCACCCCTTCCCCCTCCCGGGTATGTGAGGTCCGTCAGCCTACTGGAGGCAACTCACAAAGGCCGGGTGTAGGAGTGATGACCCTACCCCGTGTACCTAAATTGCGAATCACGGTGTGGTTTTCAGGATGTAAAATAGTCGCCCGGAGGTTTGGTACATGGACGGTCTGCTTTGGGGAACGAAATATAGGTCCTCGTGCGCCTGCTGACTCCGAACAGCCATAATCCGTGGATCTTGACTAGTTTGTCACTGTCCTTGAATCCGAGTAAGTCGGTGGGAAGGATACTGCCGAATTGGCCCCAAAGGGACCGGTTATGGAGCTACAGATAGCCTGCCGCTGCTCCATGGTTTGTAGCAATGTGAGGTTGGGTGAGCCCCTCCAGGCTGTCTGTTCTCCCGCAAGCATGTCTGTATGAATACCACATCGCGCGGCCAAAGATCTCCATGGTCTATAGTGCTAACCGAAAAAAAAAAAAAAAAAAAAAAAAATCTCTTAGGCTTTATAACATCACATTACGATCCATAGGAATGGAGCAGTAAACATGAATAAATTCCTAAGAGAAAAAGTGTCCTCTTCCGTACTTGACTTTGTCATGGCTACTTTATATGCCAGATGACTACACAAATGTTTTAATTAAATTAATTTAATAACTTCCAATATAACGTTCACTTTAATGATATTTCCTTCAATAAATCAAATTTTAGGTTGTCCTTCATTTAATATATTCATAAAAACTTCCAAGAAAATTAAAAGATAAAAGAAAAATTTTTATTAAGCGTCAAAACATTATTTTGTAAATAAAATGAGAGGGTGAGAAGAGTGTAAAAACCGGAAACATATTATTGCGTTTTGACCTTGTTTCTTGAAAATGTCTGTAGCAAATATGACTGAAGAACATATAGATTATTACTATGAAGGTTATTTTGTATTTTAGAGATTAATCCAAATTTAAGGGAGGTAAAACAGTAGCAAAATTAAGAAACTAGTGTTTCAACGAGAGAAGAAAAAAATACAAATAATTTCATCTTAAGATGTATTATCATATGAATGAAGAACTGATAAGATATTTTGTTAATCAGTTAACAATTGAAATATGAATTATTTGCTGCTTTTGAGTTTTATTAATTAAAATTTTAAAGGATTACCTGCAGAGGCCTTCAGGAATCATTTCTAAATGATTTGAAGCAGCAGAAAATACTTCTAAGTTTGAAAGTTTACCAATCCCTGATGGAATTCCTTCAAAATCTAGTTGATTATCATTCAAATACAATCTTCTAAGAGAAGATAGCTTACATATTGAAGCAGGCAGTGCAGCAAGTCTATTACTTGATAAATTCAATGTTTCCAGTTTCTGCCATACTTCTGAAAATTAAGTTAAAAATTAAATAACTAAGCAATTCAATATATTTTTCCTTTCTCAAATGTGTGTTAGGTTATAAATAACTATTTAATAGAAAAGAATTTTAGCATTACTTAGCCCTTTCATATTTTAAATGGAAAGAAAAAGTGTTTAAACAACAAAACCGAGTTTTTAAGTCAAATATTTAAAAAATGAAACCTCTATGTGCATGTGCTGGTTCAATAATGCTAAAATAAACAAAAAACTTAAAAAATAATAGTAATTATTAACCAGACTTTTTACCCCCCTCCTCCCCCTCTAGAATACTCTGAATGATGAAACTTCCCTGAATTAACAACGGAAATCCATAAGCCCATTTATTAAACAGATGTCTGGGAAAAAAAGAATGGAAATTCCATCTAGGAATTGTCATGACAGAATTCAGAAGAGCTAATGTTCAAGACTAAGAAATAGCATTAACTTCTCCACAATAAACTAAGAAGAACTTAACCTGATGGGTTTATTTTTTAGGGATGCTATATGCATGATGTTTCAACATAAGACCACCAGTGATTAATAGGTTGTAATTAACCATTAAAAGAGAATTAGTCTGAATAACTGAATTGCATAACAACATATCTAAGCATTGCCATTGGTAGGAATTACCTGCAGTGACTGGACAATAACAGCCACCACCTGAAACATAAGGATCCAAGGGTTGAAGAGGGGTCGTCTTTGCATATGGTTGCTATCCAGCTTCAGAGGAATAGCTGAGAGATCTATGAAGCCTTATCAGAAGAACATTATAAGCCCACGGCTGTGTACAGCCCATGTATAGTGTACAGAGTAGCATTCTGCTCGAGATGGCTCTGCTTTAACTTAACACAAAGAAGTAAACTGGGAAGTGGATAACCTTTCCAGCTTGGAGTTAGCAATTACTATTTGTACAGGAAGGAAACTAAAACAGTATTAACTATCTGAGTACATGATCAGACATCATTGGACTCTACTGAAGAACTCCAAGAGAATAAATCCTAAAAATGCAGTTGAAATCAGCAGAGCAATATGGTCTCAAAACAGGCATCATGATTTGGAAAAATAATCACCATATGTCCCCCCGATCAAGCTATAGGAGCAGAAGAAGATGAAGAAAAAGTTGAAAAACTTTCATTAATTGAGGAATATTTACATTACTATTAATTAATATCATTGATAAAGTTTCATAAGTAGGTTAAATAAAGATTGTGGGCAAAACAGTAAATATTTTATAGAAATATGCAGTATTAATTAGTTATTACAATGCTATAATTTACACAACTGTTTATAATAATAATGTTTTGGAATATAAAACTGTATAATAATTATAAATGTAATATTACAGTTCATACCTAAGGCAAGAGAAAGATCAGTTATTTCGTTATTGCTTAGATTTAATCTCCGGATATTACTTAATGTAAACAAGCACTCTGGTACTTTGGGCAAGCTGTTGTAGCTCAAATCAACATCTGTAAGGTTAGTGAGCATTTCCAAACCGTTAGGAAGATTGCTGAGCGTTCGCTGTGTATCTCTCATATGTAGAGTTTCTAATGCAACCAATGATGGCAACTGGCTATAAATGTAAATAAACAAAAGCTTTATTAAAGTCAGAAATGGATATACAAAGCATTAATTACACATTTTACCTACCGAAGTTGAAAATGGGCCATGGGGTTATGATTCAATACTAAGGTTTGAAGGTTCCCTAATCTTCTCATCTGAGGTGGTAATGTTTCTAAATTATTATTACTTAAATCCAAGAAAAGTAAATCAGTCAGATTCATAAATAATGTATTTGGTATAGAATTGATACTAAAAAACAAATAAATAACAACAGAATAATAAGTATAATAAGGTTGTATATAAAATAATATGAAGTAGTAAATAAGCTTACTTGTTGTGGCTAAGATTCAAAACGAGTACAGTTTTGCATTTTTCAAGCCCTTCAGGAACTTCCTTAAGAGCATTGTGACTTAAGTCTATTGTGGTTAGTTCTTCAGAACGGAATAAGTCAGTAGGAATCCCGGAGCTTTTAACTTTGTTATGACGGATAATTAGAGACCGTAAACAAGGTAACTCCGTTAATTCACCATGCAATCTTTCAAGATCATTACGGACAAGGGACAGGCTTTCCTACATGGAAAAATACACAGCTAAAGTATAATATGAACAAATTACAAAGCTAAGTCAAATTGAAATTAAAAATATATACCAATTTCATCAAGTTTCCCAATTCTTCCGGAACTTGAGAAAGATTAGATCTATCCAATTTGAGCCATTGCAAACCAGTCATAAGCCTAACAGAAGATGGAAATTTCCCATCCTATAAATGAAAAGTCATAAAACTTAAATTGTACACACTTTGACATTATTAACAAATCATAAATAATGTAGTAGCTAAGTTGATACTCACGCTAAAATCATTACGACTAAAATCTACGCCACGAACAAAAGGCAAAACACCAGTATTAGCCATTTTTGAATAACTTATCACATATTCCTTGAATTGTCACACTATTATCTGGTATTTTATAACCTGGTCTTTTAAAAGTATCAGTAGGAAACTCTTCCAGTAGGATCGCTAGCATCGCTGATCCGTTAGTTTGTTTATAATTCAAATCCAACTCAGCTTGACGGGAATTTTGTTTATTATTATTTAATGTTATTTTTAAAAGTTATTCGTCTCTTAAATGTCAAGTACTCATTTTGATCAATGAATTCTTTTGAAATCAGTGGTCATAGTGAAAGTAATGTTGCAAACGTTAATGTATCCCAATGTTCTGGAGATTTATTTCAGGAATCTCCTCTGCTCGAATGTAACATTCACAGCAGTTTTACCAATGACATTAAGTTTACAAATGAAAAATCTAGTGAAACATCAGATGAACTTTGTTTTACACCACAAAGAAAACCTAGAAGAGCTTTGAGTTTTTCTCATGACAGTTCCCATTGTTATAGTAAGAAGAGTAGTGATAGTTTGCGGAATGATTCTAATGCTGATTCTTCCAAGGTTTTTCAACCAATATCTCCAGTGTGTAAGACTGGTAAAATTGGTTCTACTAGTTTGCTTGAAGTCAACCAGGCTAGTTCACATGAAGCTTATATGACTCCTGGGATTCCCCACTTGAGTAAGGAGAATGTTGCAGTGATTTCATTTGTTTCAGAGAGTGACTATTCAGATTCTAGTAGTATCTTAGATGGCAGCCTTATAAGTGATAATGAACATCAAAATTCGAAACAATTTTTCAAAACTCCTATCTGTAGCTCTGTTAAGAAGCGTACCATCCGACAGTGGCTAAACAATGTGTCTCTCAACTGTTCTCATAAGCCTAATGAAAATGGTTCGTGTAACCAACATGAGGTTGTTCCAGTAGAATCTAATATTACAGAAGATCAAAATGATGCTAAACCAATAACTTTGAATGTTTTTATTGCATCATCAGTAGTCAAAAATAATGCTCATGATAAAACATATGATGATGTGAAGGAATTAAAAGACTTGAATATTTCCAGGACTGAAAATTTATGTGAAGATAGAATTGAAAACAGTAATACCACAGAGAATTATTGCCCCTGGTTATTTGATTCGCTTGAAAACAAAAGAAATGAATATTCCATGAAGCAGCATGAAACAAGTGATATTCATGTGAGCTATAAACACTCTACTGAAGTCAGTGATCATAATACTTCCGATTCTTGTCAGAAGAGCCCTAATAAGTCTATAAGTTTTAAGCCTCATTACAAATTTAGTAAATCCTTGGACAGAAATTTCGATGAAGACTCTGAAAGAAACATTTCAAAGCGTTTTAACCATTCATTAAGTTTTCATAAATGTTCACGTAATTACAAATCAAATGATAGTAATATTTCATCTGTCGATGATAGTGATTCACCTTTCAATGAAATCAGTAATAGTAATCCGTCAAAAATTGAAGACAGTGATGACAGCTTTGCCAAAATAAGACTGTTCAAGAAAAAAAAGAAAAAAAATTGTTTGAATATTTCCTCCGATGATAGTGAGGCTAAAGATACTGCCAATGATTCTGAAGATATCCCTCACCATAATAATGAGCTATATACCCCCAAAAAGAGGTTGTATTTTCGGAACCCATTAAATAATTCTCTTGATGATGATGCTAAGCCATTGACAAGTAAAGATTATTCCATTAGCTCAAAAGATAATAGCCGTTTTATTGAAAAAAAAATTGATAAAAGTGAAAGTCTTCTTGAACAAATATATTCGGATGTACATAATATAAGTACAAATAACTCTCCTGCGAGTTATCTTCAAAATCAAAGTAACTCAAATGATAAATGCAGTGATAGTAGTCATGACGAATCAAACCCTGTATTACTCAGTAAGTCATGTGCTCGTGGCACAGATCTTTCTTTTACCCAGCCACCTAAGAAGTTGAATGGAAGTGCTGGTTCTGTTTCAGATTACAAATCAAGTTCTATCAGATATTTACATTCCTCACCAGGGAAACAAGATGAAGCAAGCCAAATAAATTTTGGTAGTTTATCCATCAGTAGCACTTCTGAGAACAATCATGATATTCAGACAAATATTTCTAATAAAGATGGCTATGAAAGCTCTGTCTCCGTTGATGAATTTCAGATTAATGTAGTTCTTGATTCCTCAAATCAGCTTCCTACTAATCTTGATGACAGCTCAGATTCTATTTTGAACATTAAAAGAAAGTCTAAGAAAAACATACTAAATGTTTCTTCTGATGGCAACTCTTTCTTGTCAAAAAAAACTAATGCCAACATAATTGATGTTAATGAAGTATCTAGCAATGAACCAACCTCCTCAAAAACCATTTGCTCAATTGATTTGACCAAATCCGATGATGAATATGACAAATATATGTATAGGACTCGTAGTGATTCCTCTGTTTCAGAACATGAAGAAATTCCAGGTGTTTCAAAAGATTCTTCAGAAGTTGTTAGTGTGCATACAACTACCAGTGAAGAGGGGGGAAATGCTCCCTGGTTTGATTTAGAATCATATCTTAAAAAAAACATTCCTGCTTCATCTAAATCCTTTGATTCTTCATTTTTAAATAACTCAGAAAAGAGAAGTGCACAGCTTGCTAAGATTTCCTTACCAACTCATTCAAGTTTCCCTAATCATACATCATTTCTGTTATCTTTGACACCAGAGGTTCCTGATGAAATGTGTCATCCAGAAGCTGTTAAATACAGGGGAGAATTTTTTTCTAAACATAAAAATGAACTTGTTGATCTATTGTTTAAATTATACAATAAGGAAATATTTGATGAAAAACTTCCACCATTGGAAATAAAATGGTCTGGCCATCTGACTACAACTTCAGGAATCACAAAATCTTCCTCCAAAATCACTAAACATGGCAAAATACGGAATTCCATAATCAAACTTTCTAAGACTGTAGTAAATGATGCATCTAAAGTACGAGATGTACTACTTCATGAGCTTTGCCATGCTGCTAATTGGTTGATTGATGAGAAGGCTGGTGGGCATGGTCCATTATTCAAGAAGTGGGTTAACAAAATATGGATAAAATTTCCAGAAGTTCCAAAAGTAAAAACAACACACCATTATGAACTTAAGTGGAAATATCTATATAAGTGTTCTTACTGTGGTTATGAACTAGGCAAAATGAAGTTAAGTTTAAATGAGACTTCCTGCCGTCTTTGTGGTGGTTTAGTTACTGTAAATACATAATGATGCTAATTTCTGCAATGTAAATATTTTTTATATGGCATTTGTGATTGTTTTTAGTTACATATGATTGGTTGTATTAAAAATGTTTGTTGTAGATTTATTAATCAAATTTTATATGATTATACTTGATAATAAAAATTGTTATCTATAAACCTTATTTTGTGTTTCAATGATATTGTTCAATATTTTTTCAAATATGTATTTATAGGCTAGTGAAGAATCGACCATGATCTATCATTTTATAAGTTTTTTTTATCCAATGTTATTAAATGAGCACAATTGTGTGATCATTAAATAACATTGGATATGTCTGTGATAAGTGATATATATGTCTGTTGATGCACACAATAAGTAATAAGTAAATTTTATTGTATATTAAAGTTTGACATAATAATATTTTGTGGAATGCCATAAAATAGATATTGATAAACCAAGGATATGAAATGAACCCACTTGTAAACAAACACTTTTAAAAACAAAATGAAATTAAGTTCAAATGATGCTGGTGCCCCATTAGGGAGGTTCTCATTTCAATCCTGAAAGTTTGGAGGATTAGTAACACCATTCTTCCAAATAAGTTAGAGTTTACTGAAATATTTTCATGGTTTGCATCCAGTCATCAAATAATATACTTTGTATATTACCATAAAAAAAATTTGCCTGGGTAAATGAGCAACATAACTCCCGATACCTCAGTTCTTCAGACTGAACAATATTTGTTTTTCAATGTTTTGCCAAAAATTTATTATTTAAATTATTAAGGAGCTTAGAGGCTATTACAGAATAGAGTTGAATACTCCAACAAACCGGGGATTAGATACAACTGAGAATAGAAGGGGTAGCAGAAGACTGACCTACCCCATCCATCCCCAGTGGTATCTAATCATGGTAGGTGAGAGAATTCGAGTAAAATTCTCGGTACTCATTACTCATGATTACTTTTTGCCCATCTTTAGTTCAGATTCCCTGGTTTGAAGGATAAAAAATTAGCTGAATGAACTATGTTTTTTCGCCACTGTATTACTCTGTTTTAAAAATAATATCACCAAGACGATATCTGTTAACAACAATACATTGTTGGAGGTGTTCTCTGAAGTTTTCCACAGCCCAACAGCTAACCGCAATGGGTATGGCATGAATTTCTTCTCTAATTCTGTCTTACAACTGATCGAGGGCTATGTTTGAAAACTTTTGTTTTTACGAACACCCAAAGGAAAAAATGCAAATACTTAGATATGGTGAGGCTCCTTAAGATCCACCTTATAATTCTTTGTATGAGATGTTCATTGTGATCGTGTACTTTGTTTCTTCTAAATTTTTAGTCTAGGCATGAATTGTTTTTTCATCAGGTACAGAACGCACAAGGAATCTTGAAATGTCGATGAAAAGCTCTCTGTAGCGATCATGTTTCTTTCGTAACAGACCGGAATAATAAAGCCAAGTTGTACACCTGACCAAACCATGGGAGCTGAGGCCAAAAAAAAGTCTGATTTCAAGAAAATTTTTGATCGTCCAGACCAAAAATACTCATAATAAACTGGAAATATGAACGTCTGCCACCCTATAATGGCTGCAATCAAATTTTATAGGTCAACGAATGTGTCATTTTCATCACTTTTTTCAGATTTTTCTCAGTAACTCACTTCCAGTGCCTTTTAGGTAAATCTTAACATGACTAATTTTAAAGAATATTAAATTTTCTCCAAGTTTTATATATAAAATTTGTGTGCTGGTTGTAGTGATTTTGGATCTTTTCTTGTCTGGTCACATCAAACTCTTTGTCCCAGAATAATTTAGGCTTTAAATACTGTTTAGAGGCAGGTAAAGTCGTCTTCAGATTACGGTGAAACAATAAGTAAGCAAGTGATGGTGAACCACCTTTAGGGGAGTTCCTGTAGTTTAGAAGTGCCAAATATGGATCAGAATTGCTATGAATACATTTTCTTAGGATATTTTTCACAATTTTCACGCTATCCACTTGTCCATTAGACTGGATAATTTGGAGATGATGTGGCATGATTAAATCCATATTTACTAGCAAAGCTCTAAAAAAACTGCACTACTGAATTGAGGGCCATTATCAGTAACAATCTCCAGAGGAATTCCATGTCGTGCTATAATTGATTTCATATGTTTGATAACAGTAATCGAACTTTAATAACAAGAACGTAATTATCTGATATCTTATCTGAAAACGAGGCTGGAAATGAATCAACAAACCAAGTTCAAGTTAGTGAAAATAATGAAGATTACATTACAAGAGCGGGAAGAATTGTTAAAAAACCTGAAAGATTAAATTTTTAAAAAATTGTGTAGCCAATGTATTACTATGAGTTCAAGGAGAGGAATGTTGATGTATTGATAGTGATCATATGTTTTTATAGTCATATGTGCGCATAATTATGAAAGTGGTCTGTCATATATTTCTTGTTTCGAGATATTTAATGAATAAATTAAAAAATATTTTTATATTATGCGACATTTCAATTTATAATTTTATCAGTCTTGATTAATGGAAATTTATTATAGATATGAAATTTTTTGTGAATTTCATAGGAAAATGTTTTTAAAGCTTGAATTGACTTAGACCATTTTCAAAATTAACTGAATGTCCTATAATTGACTTAAAGGAATAAAAAATTGTGATATTTATTTGAAACAACTTTAACGAAATAATTCATAAGCATTTATTAATCATTTTTAACAAGTAATCCATTTTTATCATAATTTCGAGTTTTTAAGATTTTTAAAATGTTCCTGAAAAAATGGAGGGATATATATATATATATGGTAGTAAACACATAAAATCTTTATGTTTTTCTTCCGTTACTGGTCTAGTGGTGTTGTATAATGGAAGTAATTGAATATTTTTGGTCTTCCTCTTTTAGGTTTATGTAATAGTTTAAGCTATGTTTATTTAATTTCTTTAAATTGTTGACTAAGACCACTTTCATAATTAACACTAAATGAATTCCGTATAATGTTGTAATTACAACTACTATCTAAAGGTTCATTTTTGACGATATCGTAAAAATTACATTGAATAAATTTAGTTTAAAATCATGTCGTGTGAAATAAGTGATAAATTCATTTTTTTTTTTTAATTTTGACTTAGACCACTTTCATAATTATGGGCACATATGTATTTATTTATAGGAGTTCAGTTAACAAATTATTCTAAGTGTTGTCTATAAAAGTTGCGTTTATTAAAAGTAATTTATAAATATTCTTATCTAAAACAAACTGGTTAAGAAAATAAAGGGATTAATAAAAACAACAAATCATCAGTGTAGAAGAGATTTAATTTCTCAGCTACAAAATATTGTTTTCTTATTAAAAATAACAAGAAAAACAATTCGAAAGGTAATGTTAATGTTTGAATTTAATTATAACGACAATATAAGAAAAACATTTTTTGCGACCTTTATTAGAAAAAATAAATAAAACAAAATATATTTAAAATAACAACACAGCCTTTGTACATACATTACATATAAATACAAACATAACACTTTACTTCTGGCATAGCAATCAGTCGTGATGCCAGTTTAACATTTCTTTTTTACATATTTTTTCTTTCTTTTAATATTGTAGTTTATTTTATTTTTTTGGAATATTCTGACCTCCGCAATTACTTTTTTCATTAAAACAACAAACATAATTTGATCAGAACTATATATGATTATATAGATGCCAGTTTGAATATCTTAAAGATGAAGAAAACCAGGTGAAGTACCGTACGAGAAAACATCACGTGAAGATTGATGTTCAATGGTTGTATCCAAAAAGTCATCATCATCTTCTTCTTTAGATGATGAATTCGTAGCTGCTTGTGTTTCAGAAGGTCCACAATACTCTCGATAAATTGGATCAATATATACTTTAGACCTAAAATTTAATATTAATTGAGGATAACTTATATTTTATTAAAGAATAAGAAAAATATATTGGAATAAATAAATTATTAATCATGGTGCTCATATTTAATAATTGATAAAATAAAAAAAAGAGATAGCTTTAAGCATGATGTACAAAAACATTTTACCAATTATAAAACACAGGTTGTGCTTATTGGGAGAAACATTCTTATATATATGGACCCATTGTATACACTCGAGACCAAAAAAACCGGCGCACTTTGAATTTCACTTAAAACATGCAGATTCAAGAAATATTGTTGGGGATTGATAAATTATTTGCCACTTCTATAAATTTGTTTTATTGAAAACTAGTTTCGAATGTTATACATTCATCCTCAGTTCTAAAAACACACAAAAAATTCAAAAATAAGCAATTCAAAATATAGTTGGTATTATTATACATAATAAATTATATAAATCAGTATTATGAAGCATTTATGAATTATGAATTTAATTAAAACAAGTAATCAAATTCATGTTGGTACTCAGCAAGGTTTAAATGGATATCAAACAGAAAAGTTTGTGTTGGTTCCTTCTCGCATTGTACTAACAATGAACGAGAAGTAGGCAGGATGTTTTAGGTAAACGGTTTAAGGGTCAGGGTTTTCCCAGTAATGTCGGTGAGTAATTGTTTTTTCTGTTATAGATGAGAATAAATATAAGATTGGACTATTGGAGATATTTATTATTATTTATTTATTATTGGAGGATTTTATTATTTCAAGTACTTCATATACATTTAATTTGAGACTGTTTTCAATGTGATGTATTAATTTAACGCCTGAGTCTTTGATGAATTTATGATTATTTTCATTTAAATGAATTGCAAAGTTGGAATTATCTGTCTTATTATATGCACGTATATGTTCCTTTAATCTCTGATTTAGCGATCTTCCAGTTTTTCCCGTGTATTTGGCTGCACAATCATTACAATTTAGTTTGTATACTCCGCTTTTTTGGAAAGGGTCTATTTTGTCTTTAGGAGAAGAGAAATATGAGGATAGGGTTTTTTCTATTTTAAATGCAGGGTTTAATTCTATTTTTTTTCAATTCATTTCCAACTTTGGTGGATATAGGGCCGTAATATGGAATCAAAACATAATGTTTCGGGATGGACCTATCTTCGGGGATTGTTGAATAGATATCATTAATTGTCTTTTTTTGTATTTATTTTTTAAAAATATGATTGATAGTGGTTTTATTATACCCATTATTTTTTGCTATGGGAAATATTATTTCAATTTCTTTATTATAGCTCTTTTTATTTAATGGTATATTCAAAAGACGGTATAGCATGAACTAGTTTTCAATAAAACAAATTTATAGAAGTGGCAAATAATTTATCAATCCCTAATTAGATTGATCCTTCTATACCATCATGCCAATGGATGTCAACTAAATATTGTTGGGTTTGAATCAGCTCATATATAAGCCAGGTTAATAGGATTTACATTATAAATGTCCTTTCTTTGCAGTAATCCATTTAAGATAAGTGGCTAATGTCCAAAGATTGTAAATAAAGTTAATTCAGTTAGCCTTCAGTTCTCTATAGTTGTGCTATACTTTACCCGTACGCGATTTTTTATTAAATGTATTCATTATTTTCATCTTGTTGGTATTTTTACTTTTGCATGGTGTTCGATGCCACGTTAGTCGCTTAAGTCATCGCATTAATCTAGGACGGGAGAAACCAGAGATACGCGACCAGGACCCTCGGGCTACAGGAAACTACAGTTCGGAGAGCGGCTCAGAGGTACCCACCCAGAGGCAGGCAGCTACTCCAGGAAGACTGTGATCGGGATGGCCCAAGAGCAACAGGTCAAGCTCACGACTGCTTCATTATGTTACAGACTTTTCGAAACCGCTTCCAGGTCTCAGAAGAGACATATAGCCGATTGCGTGTCTCGTGGTATGAATGTCAGTGTGCAAACAGTATGTAGAGGAACCGCTGGAGTGGCCTGCATCATCAGTGTGCCTACCTCTCCTCGCTAAAGTGCAACAAGCAGCTCGCCTCCATTGGCTGCATGATGGTCAAAATTAGGACCTCTGGACTGCGGTTGATTGGCCTTCTGTTATGTTTTCAGACGAGTCCAGATTTAACATGAATAGTTCAGCGAGCTGCTTGATGCGCTGTAGTGAGTGAGAAGAGGTCTGTCGTAGTAGGCACCCTGATGGTGCAAGTCATTTCAGCGATTCATCAACGTACTATTTGCACACTGATATACACCCCAAGATACACACAAGACGTCTCTTCTGAGACCTGGAAGCAGTTTCGAAGAGTCTGTAACACAATGAAGCAGTTGTCGGCTTGGCCTGTCGCTTTTTGCCACCCCGATCCTGGTCGCCTGGAGTAGCTACTCCTAGCTGTCTGCCTCCAGGTACCTCTGTTTCCCGGCCTGGGCCTGGGCATCGTATCTCTGGTTTCTCCCATCCTCGACTAATGCAATGACTTGAGTGACTACCCTTGCATCCAACAACATTTTGAAAAAGTAAAAACACGAACAACATGAAAACTATGAATACATTAAATAAAAAACTGCACAGGGTTAAGTATAGTCCTCGATTAATGCAATGACTCAACGATTACCGTGGTATCCAACAACATTTTGAAAAAGTAAAAACACTAACAAGATGAAAATAATGAATGCATTGAAAAAACCGCACACAGGTAAGTATAGCACAACTATAGAAAACTGAAGGCTAACTGAATTAACTTTATTTTCAATCTTTGAACATTAGTCACTAATCCTAGATGGATTACTGCAAAGGATGATTGTAATGTAAACCCTATTAACCTGACTTATATATGAGCTAGTTCAAACCCAACAATTTTTTTTAATTTGTATATTTTAGGCGAAATTCAAAGTGAGGCAGTTTTTTTTTTTGTCTCAAGTGCATATCTTGTGATTCCATTCTCTTTAAAATAGGAAGATGCTAACGCTTCTTCTTCTTTAGCTTCCCTCTTTAGTGCCTTTCAGCGTAGAGGAGCATTCAGCCAGGAATTACATTCTTCCGTATTTCTAGCTACGTTCCTCGCCTGTCGGAGGTCCTTCCCCCTTGCCCTACAGAGTCGTTCAATGTAGTCGAGATAGGACATCCTAGGGCGACCCCTAGGTCTTCTGCCATCTGGGGCATATTCCATGGTCTTTAGAGGATCTCTGTGGTCGTCCATCCTGATAGCATGGCCGAACCACTTTAGCTGACGAGTTTCTAGGAGCTCTTTCAGTGGGGCTATCTGCAGTTCCTGACGAATCCTTTCATTGCAAACTCGGTCTCTCCTTGTTTTACCAATCGTCCTTCGCAGAAATTTTGTTTCGGCAGCGGTGATTCTGCTCTCCTGTCGGTCTGTTAATATCCAACTCTCAGCTCCATACAAAAGTATAGGTAGATATACTGCCTTGAAGATGTGTAGCTTCACATCTTTGCCTACTTCTCTCTTCCCTACCACAGTGTTACATATCTGGTAGTAGACTGCATTCGCCTTTTTAATCCTATTAGATATTTCTGTGTCTACCTTCCCAGATCCGTCTATCACTGTACAGTATATGTGGATATCTTCCTTCTTTCTTCCAACTTGTAGGATCTTACTTTTATTGGTATTTATAAGCATTCCTTTTCGTTGGAGCTCTTCAGACCATTTCATAACTGCCATCTGCAACTTTTCCACAGAGTCCGTAATAATCAATACCACGTCGTCGGCGTAGAGGAGAAACTGCATCACTACAGGATTAAGACTCCTACGTCCCAGGAAAGTACTGTCCATTCTTCTCTTACAAATGGATGCCACTTCATCCATGAACAACAGGAACAGCAAAGGACTTAGGCTGTCTCCTTGTTTGACCCCCTTTGCAATGTTGAAATAATTTGATTCTAGCCCGTTCAGCCTGACTATTCCTTTGGGCTCTTTATATATAGATTTAATCGCCTCTGTCAGGTTTCTGGGGACATTCTTCGCTCTGATAGCTTCCCATATTTCATCTCGTGGAACAGAGTCAAAGGCAGATTTGAGGTCAAGGAAAGCCAGGTACATATTTTTATCAAAGTCCCAGGATTTCTGTGAGATATTTCTTGCCAAGTCTCAAGTGCATATCTTGTAATTCCATTCTCTCTAAAATAGGAAGATGCTAACGCTAAAGGTGTAAATTTTAAATTTTATACTAAATAGTAAAAAACTGAGAATGAATTGACTTTATTTTGACAATGTCATCATCCCCCCTCCCATGCAGTTGGCTAACTCTCTTCTGTCTCTCGCGATGAATGGTGTTGGTCTCTTCTCATGTATTTCCAATATGTTTTTCTCTTTTTATCAGTGCAAAAACTTCTAAAAATAAGAGTTTAAGCTTGGACAATTTTTTGTTAGAGAAGAGGACTCAGATGAGTAGTTTGTCTCTTTTTGCATATTTAAAGCCGAATTATCATAGCAATGATATTTACGACTGAGTTGATGCAAAACCATCTTCTGAGTTCCATTTTTACATCTTACCTAAGTATTCAACTTGGAATTTGAGTTCATTAATGCATGTCCTTTCTATACCTATTAGAGCTTTATTAATTTTATCTGTATCAAAGCTGTATTTCAAACAGAAGATAATAAGCCAATCTTTCTATCCTGATTATTAGCATAGGTATGTAACCCTTTCTTGATTAAAGGGTTAGACAGATCAGCCCCTCTTCCATCTTTCCTGTAGCAAAAACCTGTGAACAACTCAGACAAACAAACAGATGCTTGGATATTTTTAACACCTACAAACAAATCCTCCTAACTGTTCCAGTTCTTGTTAATGATTTGTTCTTTTTTTGGGGGGGTTTAAGTCAAGAAAGAGATAAGGGCAATTCAACAAACAAAAGACTAATCACCTTGGCGTTTGTTAACCTTTATCATCTACATATATATATTTTTTAGAGATTACAATGGAACCTCAATTAATAAGTACCTCTCATAATGAGCACTTTGGATGAGTTGCACATAATGGAGAATTTCGCTCACATGTACAAGTATGTTGAGACTATCCTCGTCAAAGCTACATCTGTCTATGTTTAGCACTGGTTGGGCTAGTATTTTAGGGACGTTTGTGATTATATCGTATTTTATATTAATTAATGTATATGAGAAAAATTGTTTTGCTTAATGAGTATTACATATTACAAGTAACATTCTGGAACAAATTATGCTCTTATGCGAGGTTCCATAGGTTCCAAGTTTTTAATCTAGCATGAAAATACAAAAAAACCTTCTCTATTAATGCACTTGTTGAATATTTATTTCTCTGTCACTCCGGTTGAACATGATACCAGAGTGAATTCTGACGAATACGAGATATCTATATAAAATCATAGATATACATGAGAGCAAATACCCAAAAAATTAACGAAAATCATCGAAAGATACTATTGGAAGATTTTAGGGACTCTGGGCTAACCTAAGCCTAGGGCCCCTAAAGTAGCAGCACATAACTGCTTCTGATAAACATTTTGTAGATTCAGACATCATTAGGACCAACACACAAGTTCATATTTGTATAAATACAGACCAGAGATAGCCCAACACACTTTAACAGCCTAAAAATTTACTAAATAGAGACAATACACCACTCCAAAACAATGCAAGATATGCTGTGGCAATATGATTGTATTATATCTATTGCAGACATACTAGGTTCATTATTTCTCAGCTCTAAGTTAATTTGATTATAAAAACCGTCATGTATTAAGTACCAATACATTTTGCCAGAGAAATTATCACGTGTAAACAGATGACAGAGAGAACTGCCAGAGAAAATAGTGTCAGATTTTTTCCTAACGTGTTAACGCCTTTGACAGAGCTCTGACGTCAGAGCTCCCAAAAACTCTAGGATGTACGAAGGCCTTAAGAGATGATTTTAACCGAGAGTTATGAGAAAGAAGTTATGACCTCACTTATGCAAATAAAATTAAAATATCAGTGAAATCGACTAAGTAATATCTAATCCATCCAAGTAATAAATCAAACAAGACTCTAAAAATTAGATATGATTGATTATGATTAACTGAAATTATCCTCATATAATAATTGGCTTAGTCCAGTTTGTCTATAACACCACCATGGATAATTTTCTCTTAATAATCTTTTTATTCCTTAAGACTCCGAACGAACCTTTACCTTAGTTCTTAAGTTTTATCAATATAATTCAGGAGTTAGGAAGAACAAGAGGATTTTAGAGAAAACTTCTCTTTGGACACAGTGAACCTTTAAAATGTAAATTAATTGATGTGAGTAAAAAAAAAAAAAAATTTGTCCAATTACCAGCACCACAACCATTTTTATAGGGATCAATATTAAAATAACATCACTTTCAATACTGTTACAACATAATTATTAATTATGCATAAATCAATTAAAATACTTACTTTTTCAGAAGATAAGGATCGAAAGGGAAGAATGTATCAAAATGGATTTGTGCAACACCACTTATACAGCCTGTTGTGTCCCTGTACTCAACAGACAATACATTTCTGGAATTCCTTTCAATTATTGCATAACAATAAGCCAACTGATAAGACCTCGCTATAGAAGCGAAATTCGAAACAACGACAGGGAGGCAATATCGAAGAGGATTCAATCGGCAAGTAACAATTTTTGACAAGCCGAGATTTTGAAGATGCAGCAAACCTGAAATAAAAATGAAAATAGGAATTAAATTTTAAATACAATATTCTTACAACATACAGGATGCACTAAGTCACTAAAGCAACTTCTATTCAAGTTACATAGATACTATGCAAGCCACAAAGATGGATGACACAGCTTATATCATTAATTGTTAATAAAAAGCCTTCCACTCTATTATTATTATTATACTGAGGGAAGGGAAACCTTCAACATTAAACAAGATAATTAATACCAAAATTTAATACAGATGTAAGATAACATAATATAATTTAGGTTATTCGACTAGGAAGTATTTTAAAGCCATTGACTATTTTGAGGAAAATTACCTGGTGAGTAAATAATATCTTTTTAATAGTTGCAAAATATGTTTATGTTTATTATGAATAGGATTTTATACTTGCCTTTATTTTCAACTAAATCTTTGTGCCTGAATGCTATTATGTAAAACAAGGCCTGACATGTAGTATAGAAGACACTATGAATCCTATTATCCTGACAGCCGCTAGATCCATCATGATTATCTATATAAGAGTGTAACCAGTTTGCCATTTCCGAAACCATGTCTTTGACAACTCTGCAAACAAAATTTGATTATAGTTTTTATTGACTCCTTAAAATATTCTATATATAAAAAAAATAAAAATAAAATATTGCAATTGAAGATAAAATAAATTTAACATTGTAATATGTAGATTCAGACAGAGGTCAGTGTCTAATAAGCTACTTGATAAATTCAAAAAACTTGACGAGAGATTAATAATCAATAAAAATTTATCAATTTGAATAAAGGATTCTCATTTTGCTGGTTCCACATCCATTTATAATGAGCTAAATTTGAGTTTACAAGGACATTATGTGGATATCTTCAGAGTGGAAGACAAGATTGAAGCAAAAATTAAAAACTTTAAAATCTGGGCCAATTTCAGTAGTTAGTAATATGACCAATGATGAATGATGGTGTTAAATTTTCTTAATGTTTATTAATTAATAAGAAAAAAAAGTTGTTGAGCTAGGATGTAATCTTATATAACTTGCTAAAGCCAATGAGTATTCTCGTTTCACGTCCACACACAAATACATTTTTCCCAGGTCTGTGGGAAAACCTGATATTTCAGCTTTCATTTTTTCAGATAATTCTTCGCAGCTAAATTCTAAAAACGTTTGTATTGCAGAGTAGTAAGTTCGTAAACTTTATTTTTTTCTCCCCTCGTTTAGCCCAGATTTTAAAGTTATAATTAAAAACTAACAGTTCCCCTATCATTTACCTTCGCTAAAATGATCAGGTGTAAAAATCTAGGATCCTTGACGATTGTAAAGCCAATGTGAGGCCTAAATATGATTATAAGGCATCTGATCTAGTTTTATTTCCATAGCAGTTAGTAATCAAACATTTTATTGATTAGACTTTTGCATGTTTCCTTAATATTGCTTATACTTTGAATGTATTAGGGAGAAGAGCGATAGATATCTAATGTGAGAATTCCCACAAAGGAATCTTAGTCATTAAACTATTTCATAAAATTATTTATAATGATTTCTTACACTCTTGAGTTGTTTAGTAAATGTACAAAATTCATAAGGATTTCATTATCTTTTTAAAAAAAATTGGGTTGTCCGGAAAATAATGCAGGATTTCATGTTTTCTTTATATTAATCCTCTATATAACAAACTAACAGTTCCAGTTTATGTTTGAGGGATTATTATTTTATATGGGTGTCAACACTTATTAATCCTCTTCCAAATAAAAAGATTTTTTATCTTCTGTAGCATTTCACTAATTGGAAATAACTCAGTCTTAACTAAGAATTCAAAGCATGATTTTCGCATATTTTCGTTTTATGAGTTCAAACACACTTGGAACGGGGCCCAAATGGCCAGAAGCATAAATGAAGTCTGGGACAATGGCAGTGTGAGTGACTACATCGTTCAACGATGGTTTAAAAATTTTTGAGAGGGAGACTTCAGCTTTGAAGACAAAAAAGGCCGTGGAAGGACCTCTTCCCTTGATGACGATGCTCTGCCAACTTTGATCCAAGAAAATCCCAGAACAAGTGCTCAAGAACCTGCAGAGAAACTCTCGATTAGCAAATTGACTATCGCTGACCACCTCAACACAATTGGAAAGGTATAAAAGCTTGAAACTTGGGTTCCTCATTTATTAAACGACTACCAAAAAAAAATCTTCATCATGAAGTTTGTGCTGCACTTCTTTGCCGAAACTGAAACGAACCTATTCTGGCAAGAATTGTTACATGCGATGAAAAGTGGATTCTCTTCAACAACTCTAAACATTCTGTACAGTGGCTCGACAGACAAAGGAGAAGCAGCACATTTTCAAAAGCCAACTCATCAAAAGAAGGTGATGGTTATTGTTTGGTGGGCTTCATTTGAGCTAATTCACTACAGCTTCTTGAATCCTCGTGAAACAATCAATGTCGAAAGCTATTGCTCTCAAATTTATTCAATGCACCAGAAATTGGCATTAATGAAGCCATCTTTGGTTAATCCAAAAGAGTGTATTATCTTACACGACAACGCTCGGCCTCATGTCTCATGTGTGACGTTACCAAAATTGTTGGAGCTTGGTTGTGAGACTCTGACTCTGCCTCACCCGCCATACTCTGCAGACCTCTTGCCGGACAGCCCAATAATTTAAATAAAATTTCAGATTGATACAGTTACTAAAAGCATTACGAGATTTAAGGTTCAGTATCTCAATGCATAGTGCACAACTTCAGTAAAAATTGTAAGCAAGCTGACAATAACGATGTACATGCACATGGTACTTAGTCACTACATAGAACACGGTAAAACTGAACGAATGTCTTTCTTCATGTTGAATTCATCCAAATAAAATGAATGTTTAATCACTACATCAATAGCCATGTTGCAAATATACTTTTCATGTCCTTAAGATAACACAATGAACAGGTTAAAAGCTCAACAAATTTTTTGGCTGGCTCTAGTAAAACATAATGATTTGAGCTGAACAAATTTTTTGGCTGGCTCTGATAAAAAATGACAAAAAAGTAAAAGTTAACTTACAAAAGTGAAATATATTTTGCTCTCGTAAGAAGGCTTGCTATGTAGCACACTGAAGCTTGTCGAATAACTGGAGGAACATTTGCATTTGACACTTTTTTCCATAACATTTGGAGAAAATTACTGCTTAGAGTTGGTTTTTTAAAACTGAGAAAATAGAACACCAAAAACTGCACATGATGAGTTGCATGAGTAGGAAGTATAACATCTTCGAAAATCTGAAAACAATAAAAAATAAAAAATTACCTACATGTTAATAACATAATTTCATTTTCCTCTTCCAATAAAAAAGCAAGAATTAAATCCATGCTGGAAACTTGCATGAATATATTCCTTTAACGAAGGCTATAACGGATAGTTTTAAAGGTTTTAACGATATAATATATGTATGATATAGCATGATTATACATATAGGAAAGGTTATAGAAGATATAGGTTATGCGAGAGAAGTTGGCTGTTGTCAGAAACAGTTTTAATGAAATATGCAAACAGTAACAGCTAGAAGTTACGGTTGGCAAGCGCTGCCAATCACAACGGTGGGCAGTACAAACGAAAGTCTACCTTTAGAGGGAGAATTAGTCAATCCAGATTCTGTATAATTAAAGAAAAAAACAGTCATAACTTTGATTTTAAATACTTAAAATACAAGAATACTGAGTTTAGTAATATGAAAAATAGTATTTTTTATGTAGAGTTGTTTGGTTATAAATACTTCTGGCATATTGCTACCTTAAAAGAATCCTTGATGGTGCTAGGAATTGTCTTGAAATAATATAGAATAAACAAAGACATAAACTAATTTTTAAAACAAGTTCTTATTTTGCTTTTTAAAAAACAAAACAGCAACAACTTAAAATATATAAGTATACAAAGTAATCTTAATGACAAATATATTAACAGTATGGATGTTAAGAGATTATAAGGAAATGACTTAAACAGCCTCAGCATTACCTTTGATAAATCAGAATAAAATGACTTTGTTTTATCCCATAACAGAGTTCCATCTTCGTTATGACATTCTAACATTAGATATTTAAAAATTAACAGAAGACAAAGGTCTAAACTTTCAGCTATTGAGGATTCAGAATCAGATGAAACCTTGTCTAATGGAAAAACTCCATCAACTTCCATTTTATCATCTTCCTCACGTTCCAGCTCAGACCTTGGTGAATGAACATCCAATGTAATCATCCTAAAAAAACAAAACACTATCTAAGTAATGTTTATCTATGAAAAATAAAGCAACATTAGCTAACTATCAATAGATGTAGCATATAATACATTCTTTTATGTGATAACTAACAATATTAATTAGTAACCACCAATGACATGGATATATGTGGTTAAGATTTAAACGATGTATTATAAGAAACTTTAAACAAAATAAAAAATGAAATATTGAATAATCAATGTTTTACCGTAGAACTTATGAAGGAATGAGATGGTCCGGGAGGCGGTCAAAAAGTGGAACACAAATAGTAAAAACTATTTATTAAGGAACCAATGTTTCGACCCACTTTGCAGGCTTCTTCGGGACTGAATAAACAAGATTCTTATTTTTGTATCTTGTTTATTCAGCCCTGAAGAAGACCTGTAAAGTGGGTCGAAACGTCAGCTGCTTAATAAATAGTTTTTACTACTTGTGTTCCACTTTTTGACCATCTCCTGGACCATTTCATTCCTTCTTAAAAAATGAAATATTTCATTGAATTCGAACTCTCACTTCAATTTTGTCAAAAAAGTATTATAAAATTATCCTAAACTTGTATTTTAAGGAAATATTAACCCTTATATACTACTTTCATTTATTAGATGAATTTCAAACGTTTCCAGCTTGTTTTTTAAACGTTTAAGATAAATGTATTACATTTGTTTTTTATTATTTAAATTATAGAAAATTCAACAGGACTTGCATTCAATAAATATTATCTTTATATTTAATAATGGAGTTAGTCTTATCAATAACATTAATAAAATATGGTAATAAACATAAATGACAAGTATGAAAACTATATTAAGTATAAAGAAAAAAAGATGTTAATATATATGGTAAATAATAAAAATGAAAGTACAATAAAATAAAAGTTTTGTTGACCATGAATATAATTGAAGAAAAAGTTAGTCGGGGGAGGAGGAGGGGGGAGTGTGGTAAATGAAAAATATACTAATAAGTGTACCTTGTTTATTGCATGGAAACGTTTCAACTTAAGTTTTAGGTCATCATCAAGCCAAAAAGAAAAAAACAAGATAACAACATTGAAAACAATAGAGGCATTAACAATAACAGTAATAAAAGATGGTAAAATAAACAGAAATGAAAAATATATGAAGTATGATGAAAAAAATTTGTTAATATATACTGTAAATAATATAATAATGATAATAATACTTCAATTTTCATTATTTACAATATATATTAACATATTTTTTCTTTATATTTATCTTAACCACATATTTTTATCATACTGGCCATTTCTGTTTATTACCATCTTTTACTACTGTTGTTGGTACTGTCTCTGTTGTTATCTTGTTTTTTCAGTGAGCCCTGATGATGACCTAAAACTGGCATAAAAGGCCGAAACGTTGGCACATAATACATAAGTTACACTAATTAGTGTGTTTTTCATTGGTCGCACCGTTCCCCCTCTCCCTCCCCTCCCCCCCCCCCCTCCCGACCAACTTCTTCTATAATGTTTAATCTTTATATTTGAATTCAATTACGTCATTTAGATTTAGTATTAAACAAGTTAGGATAGGTGTCACAAATATCACCAACTCTAATTATTTTTAACTTTTTAATTATTTAAATCTATTTTATAGTTTCTAATTAGGCTGGAAACTCATAGGACGTCACTAAAAACTATTGCCTTTAATATTCTGAGATTAACCTATAACGAAAACCCATAACATTTTAAGTTATGTAGCTAAATTGAAAAAATTAACATTTTCAGTAAAGCCAAAGACTGTTCCTATTACCCCTGTGCCTTCCAGGCAATATTAAAAGCACCTGTTAAAAAGCATTGCTAGCGGAGTCCTTCTAAGTAAGATCCTGCACTCTCCACTGGCTACATCATAATATTTGTGGTTCCATCACTTGGTAGGCGTTATTAGGAGCACAGCGCAGTCAATGCAAACATGCTAAAAAAGTTTCGAACACAGCTTTTTCAAAAATAATAACACCTGTGGATTCTCTGTTAAATGAACTTTTAAATGGTATAAGCTAAATTAGAATTTGGATATGCCTATCTGGTCATTCATTTACTTGCTTGTTTAAAGCCCAAAATTACGAAGGCAACAATTAAAAAAAACTTCAGGGTTGTGTCACTAGCACTGCTCTTAGTACAAATTCAGAACTACAAGATGGCTGCATTTTTTCATAAATAGTGTAAATTGTACTTTAGAAACACAAGTAGGTAATATTAGGAACAGGAGCGATATTTGGAACACCAATCCTATCATTTCTTTATGAGCATGAAAGGTTGTGATAAGGTGATTCAGATTTGATTAGCCTGTCAGTAGGTTCATATTTAGAGTTATTGTTTTGAAGGTTACTGTTTTATTCTGATAGCATCTTGTACTTGTGTGACAAATCAACAGTTTAGAGCTCATCAAGCCCAAAATCAGGATGCCATTTTAATTATTTTTAAATGTAACAATGATATTGTTAAAGCTGATTAATACCAATATGTTATGGCCTTGTCTCAGTAATGAATAATAATCCTGTACAACATAGATTAAACAATATAAAGTATTTTTGTAATAATAATACATATAACTTATTTAAACCAAAGAGAAAAGTAATTATTTTCAGATTGCCATATCATAAAATATGCTTAATTTTAATGACTGTTATAAATCATTAAAAACTCCTACCTTAACAAAAACAAGTCGAGGTAGTCCACAGACCAAACATCTATGAGATTTAACCAAACAATCCTGGAATCTCCAATAATTTCCAGGCAAGGTCCCAGTTCTGATCGAATGAACCAGGATGGGAGGGAAATAATTCTTGGTGCCTGGGATTAACCCAGGGAATTCATTTAAAGAATGTTGACACTCTTACTGCAGCTAGCCCTTTGATAAAGGGAAAACAAATTTGAAAACAAAAATTAGGGTTAATAGACTATGTCTATAAATATTGAAATGGAACAGTCTAAATCACCATTCCAATCTAAAAATATACCTAAACTACAATAATAAGATATTTATATTATCTTTAATACAACATCATATTTTTCTTCTTCCCAAATTTGGTAAAACTTTCTTCTTCCCAAATTTGGTAAAACTATAAATGATTTCAAAATTGGTATGAATAGGTTTCAAAAAATTAAGAAAACATCTAGGAAACCTAGTCAAGTTTATTTATTTTTTAAAAAAGAAAATCATTGCAGTCAATAATACAACAAAGGTCTCATTGAACAAAAGTAACAACTAAATTCAGAACTAGAAAATAATTATATCAAAGCAAGCACGTCTTTTTCTTTCAACATCAAAATTTTAACAATAGATAAATTACTCCTCTATAAAAATTGAATGATTTTAATACCTCTTTCTAAATAAAAAGCACAACTTAAAAAATTATATATATTTATACATTTTAGAGGCATGTGACAAAATGAAACACTCGTGTAGTTAATAAATAATTCCTTTAATATGCTAACTGGATATTTTAAATGATTGCTGAGTATTCAGTTCAAAAAAAGAAACGATGCTTGCTAAAAATATCGAATACAAACTAGTGACCCCACATTCTTCTTCCTCTCCTTCTCTGCAAAACACCAAAACTAACAAGTCGTCAATCCATACAGGTTATAAAAATAATTTATCAACTAATATATTGATTAAATTTTAATTGGAGTTAAATGTCCGTTACCTCTAGCCCCAAACTAAGTAAAATCACCTGTAATGTTAGCATTTGTGGTGAACATAGTTACGGGTTTTAAAAACATAATAATAAAATCAACACGATTGTTATCAGTCCAGCCTCTGCTAATAAGGACTATTACGGGTTTTTTCATTTCATGAGCAAACAGAAATTGATAGTTGATTTAAGAAAAGCTTTTATAAATTGTAAAATAACATACTAGTTATTATTACAATGCTTGATCCTTTGGGTAGATATTAGTGATCGCAGCTGTTGATATTAGCTCTCTCAAGAAATAATAATAAATAAATAGTTTGTGTAGATATCAGTAGATCACAGCTATTGACATTAGCTTCCTCAAGAAATAAATAAATCCTAGCCATGATATAGCAAATATAAAAATAGTTGTTACATTTATAGAAATAGTTGTTCTGGTAGAATGAAAAGTTACTCCACATCCCTCACAATCCATGTAATCAAGCATCAAACTAAACAAGAAAGAAACCATACAAGCAACATGTGCTAAAATAAATGACAGTCTGGGAGGGACATGGTGGAAACGAAATAGAATAGACATGACAGAACAATGAGGAAAAGGCAAGTTAATTGAAATGATTTATGAATGGAGAGGAATAGGTTTATCTATATCTAATTAACACATTAAATATCTCGAACAACAGTTCAGAAGTTGTATCAATTAGAAAATTCTATTTTTGATGTTTTGTGGAGGTCACCAATACATATTCGATAGTTACACCCTACTTTTTTATAATCAGATTAAATTTAGGCATGAATATATTTTAAAAATAATTTGATAAATGATAACTAACTTGTTTATGATGGCAGTTAATAATTCAAAACGCATTGATGGTTCATATTGAGAAATTTGAAGAACATTATAAACATAGCACTGATGTTCTTTAGAAGGTTTTTTTTGATAAGGGAAGTTGTTTCTGACTGAGCTTAAAAGCAATTCTCTTGACCTGAAAATAATTGAAAGTTGTAAGATAAAAACCAACAAAATTTTTGGATGATATAATAAAATACCAGGATACATTAGCTTACATAGGAACAACAGCCAAAATTGTTTGGATAACTTGGTGCATATTGTTGAAACATTTTATGCTTTTATCAGATGGGAAGTTATCAATCCAATCATACTGATCTAAACAAATTAGAAATTTACCATAAATACATTAGAACTTATAATTTACCCCCATTAATTAGAAATGACAATATTTATATTTCTGATCTATGTTTAGTATTTACCTGATTTAAAAGAATTCGTCAGGTGGTCAATTACTAGCTTTGTATAATAATTGTGCGCAGAACACAAATCCTGCAAAAATCCTTGGTATTCCTGAATGACTTCTTCTGAACGATGAGTCCATCGTAAAATCTGTTAAAACACAAAAGAGGTGTTAAGTACTTACAATCAACTATCATAATGCATACTTCTTTTATATCACAGCATAATATATAGGCTCATCTACTACAGTAAGCCTAATATAGCATTTCTAAGTCAATTGTAACCTTTTCCAAATCGATGTCACCTTATCTATTTCAATTGTAACTTTTCCATTTCTATTGTAACCTTTTCCATTTCAATTGTAACTTTTTTTCTATTTCAAATTGCAACCCAACCAGACAGGCTACAACTAACCAGAAAGGCTACAATTAATTGATTTGGTAAGGGTTACAATTGAAATGGAAAAGGTGACAATTGATTTGGAAAAGATTTATTAAAACTGAAACATTAATATAATTATAATATTAATAACCACGGAAATATATATATGTGTAAAATAAAAAATCAATACTGTAAAGGCAATCTCCTTAGGTCACCTCCTTTGGTTTCCCCTCACCTTGAATAATATTTTGCCGAAATCTCCCCCACCTCCTATCTCTTACTCTTTGGTGTAATCTATTGTCCTCTAGAGTACCCTCTGATAAAGTATTTGAGATCATCCTTTATAACCTAATCCCTTCTAACTCCAATATCATTCTCACTGGAGACTTCAACACAAATCTATTGTCTTGCTCTGATCACACTTACCTGTCAAACCCCTTCCTTCCACTCTCTCAACCTTTAAATAGTCCCTTATAACCCCACCCATCACACCCAATCTTCTAACTCTTGGCTCGACCTTTACATCCTGGGCTCCTCAGATAAACTAATTGCCTCATCACAACACCTGGTTACATTTCTGTCTGCTCATGGTCTTATTCATGTTTTCTACAACCTCCCAATTCCGCTGTTTTTCTCCAGAGATAAGCCTTCTGTAACTTCAATTCCCTCCTCTAAAATCCTGATGCCTGATCTTGATGATATCCGGCAAGACTCCATTTATTCCTCAAGTTCCGTAAATTCCTTGGTTAAAACCCTAACCATTCACCATCAAACTATTCTTGACCGTCTTGCTCCTCTTGCAGCAAGAATAATCCGACACCCCCAGCCCCCTGGTTGATGTCTGCACTGAAGGAGTGCATGAGGCAAAGAGATGCCCCTGTGTGAAGGTTTAATTGCACTTAACTCCCTGAAGACTATAAGACTATACCACCTTCAAATCAGACTCAATCCTTAATAAGCCTTGGAAAATCCCTTTATTTCCAGCAATCTCATCTCCAAAGATAAGAGGAGAAACTGTTCCAACGGAAACCCACTTAAACCCAGTCCAACTCTATTTCTGCTGATGATCTCAACACTCACTTTATCTCCTGAGCTTCCCTCTCCTCATCCCACTCATCCCTTCTTTCATCCCAAACACATCTTCTTTCCTGATGAACTCCTTAACTCCATTAAAAAATCCAGAACCAATGATTATGGATCATGGACCAATGATTATATACCAGTAAAGTTGATAAAAGCCTCATTTCCTTCCATTCTCCTACCATATTTTCAACTTCTCGCTATAAAGGGTCATTTAACCCACTGCTCTTGTTCTTCCACTGAATAAAACCTCAAATCCAGCAACCATTAATGATTTCTGCTAAATTTCCCTGTCAAACTTATCCAAACCTTTAGCACTTACAGTTCAATCCCAATTATCCCATTTTTTCGGTAGCACAATAACCTTATGAACTATCTCCAGCCTTGCTATTCCACTCATTCAAGTCTTCCAAAATCCGCACTTAGCCATAGACCAACAGAAGCAAACCATCCTTTTTCTCCTTGCTTGATTTTTACAAAGGCTTTGATTCCGTCGACTATAATATCCTCCTTCACTTCTATACCAAACTTCAAATTCTCTCCTTGTCTTTCAGTGCTCTCCGAAGGTTTCACTCCATCCTCACCGGTCGTTCCCAGTACATTGTTATTTCCGACAAACCCGCCTCTTGTTCTGTATCTCTTTATACCTTACCCTTTTTCCAGATATATCAAGGACCTTCTGCTCCTCCATCCAACATTCCCACTATCACCTACAAGCCGACGGCTTGCAAATTTTTCACCACTATTTTGAAACTACAGGAAGACATCAATCGAATAAGTACCTGGGCAACCCTCAATATGCTCACGCTAAATGCCGATAAGACCAAACACATAATGATCGGATCCCCCTCTCTCCTCAAATCTATCTCCGGGCCTCCCAACCTTATCCTGAACAATACCCCTATCTAATTCCACACATCAGTCAAAATTCTTGGTATCACTTGGTGTGACCAAATCCTCCTCTGGAAACCACACAACTCCCAAATTTCCAGTCGAACCCTATCTACAGCAATTCCATCTCCTCCACTATCTTTGAATTTAGCTATATGGTATAAGGTGGACTTTCAGGTGAACTCGAAGCTAAACTTAAATGTCTTATGAACTGCTCAATACGACTTGTCTGGATCATCAGAGATACACTTATAACCCATTATTGCACAGAGTTGAAGTGGCTCTACCCTTCTTACCGCTGTTGGTATTTCCTTGCATACTTTCTGTATCAGATGATTAGAACTCAGCTCCCCACCTGCATCCAACAGAGCCTTCAATTTATATCCTCAGAACAGTTTTGTCCAACTAGGTCCCGTCCATCTGGCTTCTATCTGCTTCATTAGACAAGTTCTTCAAGCCAGAACTGCCTCACTCTGGAACTGGAAAACAAGAAATGACCGTTCCTGGGATATGGGGCAAATGAAAGAAAAACAAACTTTCACAAAAATATTTCAATTTAAAATAACTTCCATTGGCTTAAATAAATATCTCTTACCACCCAACAAGGTTTTTCTCCCTTGTTTAAAGAAAAGTTTTAGCTTTAAATCAATAAGCTTGAGTAGTGAAAATTTTAACTTCTTTTCATGACTGAGATATTTTTTTTTTTTTTAAATGCCTAAAGTGATCTGTAAAATTAGTAGCCAATGGGAGACAAGACAGGTGAATACAACGGATGTGAATCGTGTGCATAATGTAAAATGTTTGTAGGCTAGCTTAAAAAAAATTATGTGATATGAAAATTGAAGTTCTATCACATCATCCACGCTACCTCAACATGACGAGACGGCTAAAGTTTTTCAACGGTCTGTACATCGAAGGCCGAAGGCTACTGAGTCAGTTTGAAGTATTGTTATTCTTTGATACCGAAATATTACTCCAACCTTGTGCTATTAGCAATTTGTTTCTTATAATTATTTTAGTGAATTTATAGATTGTAAATGATTTAAACTTAGTTTTAGAACTTATATAATTTATTTATTGTAAAATGAGATCTTCTTTTATGGATTCTAGTTAAGGGGAATACATAATTTCAGGCTCTTTATCTATTTTAATAAATTATCTAAGTTCAATGCTAAAAAATTAAGAGGAATAAAATGAAAGATAATTACAATATATTTGGTAATGAAACTGGTGAAGTATTGTTATTTCCTTGTACGAAGTAAAGGAAGTATTGTAATCGCGAAAATTTTTGGTTTTCAGATTTCGATGGAAATATCCATTTTGACCATCCTTGAATCCATTTTAACTAGTTTCGCCGTGGCGTCTGTATGTACGTTCGTATCTCGCATAACTCAAAAACAGATAGCCGTAGAAAGTTGAAATTTTTTATTTAGGATTGTCCAAAAATCTAGTTGTGAACTTCCCTTTTTGGTTACTGCTTGATCACCGGAAGTGGTACTTTACTTGAAGGTCATAATTTATTTCCATCAAAAATTATAGAAAAATACTATGACAAACTTCTCAAATTTACTATTTATAACTTATATATTGATTTAAATAACAAACTAGATTTAAGTCTAAATTGGAAAACCGGAAGCAGTACTTTACTTGAAGATCATAATAGATGCATCAAAAATTAAAATAAAATATAATATAAAACATCTCAAATTTGGTAAATAGGACTTTTATATCGATATACATGTATTTACTAGATTTTGATTAAGATTCGTGAGCCGAAAAGGGTACTTTACTTGAAGGTCATAATAAGTTCACATCAAAAATTATATTTTAACTAAAAGATAAATCATATGTTTCAGTAATAAAGGTTACAAACGCAATTTATTTTCCAATACAATTTAACATTTTTATTACTTGTTTAAATGTGTTAAAATTGAGTGTAAAATACTGGTTTTCCACCCCATTTGTGAAATCAACAAGTCTGCAGCAGGAGAATAAGACATTATTTAAGTGGGTTTTTCTGCTTAAAATGTCGAAACTGTCGATTTATAGTGCTTTATCCAGTAATGTTGACAGTTTTATTGTTGTCACGGAACATGAAGAAATATCTTGGAAACTAGTTACCAACTGAAGGAAAACGACATATAATAATGGAATGAGACCTCCAGTAACAAGAATGTGTTTTTGTGTGTGTGTCAATAGATGGATGTCGCGACGTCGAGTGTCGTTTTTAATGCAATCTTCGGAAACTAGTAACCAAATTCAGTATCACTTTTTGAGCCACGGATTTATAATTTAATAGACGTACAAGGAAATCATGTGTTGCCCACATCAGATATTTTTTAATATAAAAAAATATTGTTAGTTTGTTTTTTTTTCATTTGCACCATACTCTGGGAACTGACATTTCAAATATTCCAACCCAATATAAATTTTCTAACACAATTAGAATCTTCAACTTTCCTTTCTACTGTCACAGATGCTCTTTGATCATTATAACTTAGGAGTATAGAGGGTTACCATAATCCATAATGACTGATTGCACCATGTTGTACAAGTAAAATGAGAGAAGAGAAAAAAAAAAAAGTTTTTTCAAGCAACATGTAATATTACAATGAAAACATGCATATATTGATGTATTTATGGAAAAAAAACTTAAAAGAAATAATTAAAGAAATATTAGATTTTTAAGTTAAGAGCATCTTATATTAAATAGAGAAATAAGATAACTCAAGTTAATACTAATCATAAAATATATATATATATATATATATATATATATATATATATATATATATATATATATATATATATATATTTAATCTTTATAGAATATTAATCTTTATAGAATATAGCCTTTATAGAATATATAAATTAGTTCATCCTTCCTATTCACACAAAATTTAGTAAGGCTTAATAAATCTGAACATGATGATAATTATTACTTATGACAATTTAAAATAAGTTTGTTTGAGAAATGGAAGATAAAGACTTAGTAAAGAATTTAAGAAAACAGATCTCAGGAATGAAGATTTGGTCAAGAATTTAAGAAAACAAATCTGAGGTATAGTATATCTTCCCAAAAGCCAGACAAAGGAATATATGATACCCAGACCACTCAATTATATGAAACCAAGAGACAATTTAAAACATACTCAAAAATAGGTATACATACCAAGACAACTTGAACAAAAAGCCTAAAATTCCCATCAATAATTGAAATGCAACCTCTTGCTTCTCTTAATAGCTGAGTTAAATCGTCATCCTGAAATAAGAATAACCACAAGACAACATTAAGACTACCAGAAAATTATACTAAGATTCTATTTTAAGTATTACTTAAACTCACCCTAATTTCTTGTCCCACATTTCTTATATGGCACAACAATTCTTCATATAAATTACTATCTTTATCATTTGCAAACCTGAGGAGTGATGACTTCAAGTTATAATTTAACTTAAACCTAACAACTTTTTGAGAGGATCCAGATGGAGTATTGCACTCCCTACTTGAACTTATTATAGACATTTAAATCTGAAAATAAAACATTTAAGGATGAATATGAGCGCCTATAATAGCCAAGTAGAAATGGTCTAAGAAAATAAAAATGCGCCAGGATTTCCAAGTTAACCTTAAGGCACGTGGTCTGTCTACAACAGAAAAAATTAAAACTAGGTAATTTGTAAATAACTTGCCTTTAGTTATTCTACTAAAACCCTCTTACGCTTCTTTCTTGACATCAATTCAATTGACACAACTGAAGATTTAATTAACAAATACTTAAACACGTCCGTACCTGTCAAACTACACTTTTGAGCTGAATAGAAGTAATAACCAAACAATCCCGATAGGTTGTAATATACATCGATTCTTCTCGTTATCAACGTTTATACATATTTATTTTACTTAAAATTAATTAAAATGAACAAAAAATATTAAACAAATAAAAATTTAATTAACAAGATGTCACGATTTGGTAAATAGAAATATCTTAATATTCCTAAAAATTGAAAAATATTGTTGGTGATTTTACTGAATGAATGAATCCATTTTCAGAGGAAATGCTCATTAGCTTAGAAAAATATTAAACTAAATTAAAATCGTCGTGAGCAACATTTCCAGGATTTCAAAATTTTCCATTTCTTTATCTTCCTCGTTTAGGCATCTCAGCGCGGAGGAATCCAATCCAACCATGCATCACGATCCGGAGCCAGCAAACTATCTTTTCTTCCTCAAAACCAATTTAAATTTCCTTGCTTTTTCTTGCATGGTGTTATGTCCGTCATTTCCTGACTAAGACTGTTTTTATATCCAGGGGCATACACAGGATGCACTCACAGCCTAACTTAAAAAATCAAATAAAAATAGTAACAAATCTTCTTCTCATAGACCTATGGTTTACTAGTAGTTTTTTCCAACAATGTTGAAAATAACAAACTTATGCTCAACATACTGACAGACAAACGATTATTACTTGAAGACAAATTTGGATTTCACTAACTACAGTCAGTATTACACCAACTACACAGAATCTATCACACAAAATATTTTATTTTGAATTACAATTTATTCGGGATCATAGATAATTGAATATGACCCATTTTATGGCAAGAGAATTAAAACCACTATTATCGACTAGCAATAATCTATTTTACTTGGTAAGTGGAATAGCAGCTTTTCAGATTAGTGCGATTCTCAAAAAAACATTAATTTTCAAGTCACCGCACCATTTTAAGGTTTAAATTACCTCAGATTGTTATTATTGTTTTCCCTTTTTAAGCTTACTTAGTCTATCGTCAATTTAAGCTAAAATAGAATGGGTTATAATATGTTTTTCTTAATTCCGTATGTAATTTGAAATGTTTGATTTCTCATGCCGAAGTTGCTGGTTATGGATTTCAGAAATGACCAGGCCCCGGACAGTGCGTGTCCATAATGCACTATAAGTAGCTGTACAGATGAAGGAGATGAATAGATGGGATGGTCGAATTAGCGAAGGGCCAACCAACGTTGCTTATGACCAGCGAAGATTAGGGTATTCGCCTTAAACATCGTAGGATGGTAATTACTAATGGAAAGATTTAGCTTCCTGACTTAGCGGGGAGAAATAATACAATCTGAGAGGTTTTCGCCCTCAGAGGTTAATACAAACATACAAAACGTTAATGTGAGGCAGGATATAGGGTAAAATTATTAAACCAAATAGAGGTCAAAAATAGGAGCTTGATGTACCTATCTACTGGGGTCTCTGGAGAGACAATAGATGAACTTAATTGATTCTTTTTTTTTTTTTTTTTTTTCTGATCCCTCAAACAAAACAAAACATTAATAAAATACATTATAGACCAATAGATAGGTAATGCGCATCAATATCCCAGCGTGCATTAATAGTTGGCAACAAATTTTTTTTTAGGATTGTTTGGTATGATAAGGAGAGCCTGAAATAAGTTTGCGACCTCAAAAGCCCCTGCAACAACTTTTGGTAGGATAACCTCGAAATTTTGGCACATATTTCAGTGTTTTCCTTATAGCTCAAAAACTACATGCCCTACAGAAAACTTTATTCTCACAAAAATTAAAGTAGACAAAATTATCTACAAAATACACTGGTCAAACTTAATTTTATATAATCTTAACCCTTACCAACAGGTCTTTGAAGTTTGATTAAATGTTCCAAAAAATCTTAAAATGCGGGATTTTGTTCATTTTGACTTCTGTATAATCGTTTATGGGGCCTATTCTATGTTTTTAATTATACCGATGTTGTAGAAGTATTAATATTTATATGTACTGGCATAAATACTATCATAAATGTAGTATATATAACAATATAAGTTATAACATTAACAGGATTTTCCTCATTTTTACTTACATATGGTCATTTACGATGCCTATTCTTTTCTTTTATTCTATTTGTTTATGATAAATAACCATTAATTATGTTGTACAATTATGTAATAACCATAAGTACTTATAATATGTAAATATATACACAAAAATATAGTTTTGCGGTTTTCAGGAAAATTATAGTGAAAAATTGAAAAACAAAAGTAGTTTTATTTACAATATATCATAATTGATCTAATTTAATAGATATATAAACATAAATATTTAAAATGATAATAAAAGAATATTTGTCAATAATTCATACAATTCACAGACGTTTTGAAGGCCAGGTTGAGGTTCCTCATCCTCCGCAAATGTCTGTTCCTCCTCTTCAGCTTCAGCAATATTTTCTTGTTCCTCTCCTTGTCCTTCCTCGTCCTCCACATCTCTCGCCTCAGTGACATTCTCGTCAATGTCATTCTCAATTTCAATTGGTTGGACGTTGGAGCAAGATGTGCCGGAACAATTCTTGCATATTGTGGTGCACTAGGGAAAAGGTTTTCGGCAGGTGCGCGCACTGTTGAACATTTTTTGTAGCTGCAAAACAGTAGTTGCAGCAATGGCTGGGGTGCTGGTTCTTTTTTCATTGGGATGGGGGTGAGACCGAGGCTGTCCCGTACAAGAGTTTTTTTTTTTTTTTTTTTCAATTATGGCACATATCTTTGTTTTTCCATAGCGAAACGGAGACGACGTTGTGTTAATGAACAGCCAAGGAATGAATGCGCAAAAAGAAGGTATTTAGGATCATACTGATACGATGAAATATCCACTACTTCCTGGTTTGAGAAGATGTACATCATTTTTGTTGGAATTGGGAAGCCCTTAAAGCATAACGAGCAAGTCAACATCCTCCCTTAGGATAACAACATTATCAAAACTGCTCAACTGTGAAAGAGTTGTGTTTACAATGAGTGCATCGTTGTCTTCTACTGCCTCTAAAACTTTCATTGAGCCTTTTTCAAAATATGTTTTTAACATTTGAATTAGACGGCTCTTGTTAGATTCATTCCCATTGAACTTCTCTAGCAGAGAGTGTTCTGTCATCGAACATGATATTGGCTGAGGTATTTATTTTGGAACAACGAACCCTTTCTGAGATTTTTGTATCTCACTGTATCGAATCAGTTGGATAGCCATCAAACACGACCATTACTTGTGATCCGCGTTGCCTCTTGACATAGGTGAAATACTTCATGCAGATACTTCATGTATTCAATCCACCACAACCATCTTATTTTTAAACAACGACGTCTGGATTAAAGTGCAGGCTTGAAAACTTAGTGATGATTTGATTCCCTTCCGTAATCCCTCTTCGCTATATAAGATCATATACAATTAAAAATGAGGAAAATCCTGTTAATGTTATAACTTATATTGTTATATATACTACATTTATGTGAGTGTTTATGTCAGTACATATAAATATTAATATTTCTACAACATCGGTATAATTAAAAACATAGAATAGGCCCCATAAACGATTATACAGAAGTCAAAATGAACAAAATCCCGCATTTTAAGATTTTTTGGAACATTTACTCAAACTTCAAAGACCTGTTGGTAAGGGTTAAGATTATATAAAATTAAGTTTGACCAGTGCATTTTGTAGGTAATTTGTCTACTTTAATTTTTGTGAGAATAAAATTTTCTGTAGGACATGTAGTTGTTGAGCTATAAGGAAAACACTGAAGTATGTGCCAAAATTTCGAAGTTTTCCTACCAAAAGTTGTTGCAGGGGCTTTTGAGGTCGCAATCTTAGTTTCAGGCTCTCCTTATCATACCAAACAATCCTAAAAAAAAACAACTATTAATGCACGCTCGACCCCCTCTCATACCTATTTACTGGGCTATCATGCAATAAAAACTGAGTCTTTTTTATCTGATGACTCTTTACAAATTGATATGATACTTTCTGATTAGAGAATCATTTCATGAGGCACTTTTCAGAGGTGAGGGACCTCCTCGTGGTAACTGATTCGGTCAGTGTTACCAGATCAGTTCTGTATTTTCCCCCTAAAACTCTCTAAATTTTCCTCAAAATCCTCCAACTTAAACCCTTAACTTATCTAAATTTTCCCCTAAATTCATCAACTTTAACCTAAACTTATCTAAATTCCCTCTAAATCCACCAACAAATCCTAAATGTTTAAATGTTTAATTCTTATTTTTCTATTATGGAATAATTAATAGTTGACCATAAAAATTATATGAAGGAATGAGATGGTCAGTCTCATTCCTTCATATTTTTCTATTAGTTTAACCAAAATTACCTCCCAAAACAAGATATAACAGAGATGAACGTTAATTATAGCGAAAAAAAAAAAGGATCCAAAATTATTAGTTCAAAATTGTTGCCATTAAGGTTTCATCATATTATTTATGGAATATTGTAATAACGGAATATTTATCATATATTTAATATGGAGTAGTTTCATAATAAACTAGTTTAAAGAATAAGTCAAAGTAATAATTACGCATAAACTACAAACAAAACTAAAATTGAATATAATCTACAAAACAGAATCCAAAAGTTTTGGTTAAAATTATCCCGCTACAGGTTTAGCATTACGCTAATAAAAATATTTTTGATATTAGGACGTATGGTATGAGCTAGGAATTCAATTTATTAATAATTGGATTGAGAAAAAGTTGAAACAGTAAATACAAAGTTAATAATGCAACAAATAATTAATAAATGAAGTTATCTAAATAAAAGAAAAATAATTTACAAAATTCATAAATTCAATGTATTTTTATTAATTTGTGCGAAATAAACAAATGTGTTAACTTCTTACAATAATTGTTACTGAAATCCTAATAATCAAACCAATCGTTCCTAATCAGGTAAAAATGGTGGACATTTAACAGATCATTGAAGAAAAAAAAAGATCCCAAAAACTACCCTTAGGTGAAAAAACACCGATATCTAGCGGAAATAGTTCCAATCTTGAAACTGTTTTTTTTTTTTTTTTTTTTTTTTTTTTTTTTTTTTTTTTTTTTTTTTTTTTTTTTTCCCAGATCCCTCAAACAAAAGAAAAAACATAAAATTAGTAACATTATAACATCATGCAAATAAAAACTATGATTCAGAATACATACATTACCTTATTCTACCTGTGAGTATTTGAAGGTGGATCATCTATATACATACCATGGATTATCTTTTCCTATTAGGATTTCTCTAATGAATCGGAGGTGAGGGGCCTCCTCGAGACGTACAACAAACTGGGTTTGGTATAGCTCTAGATTATTTATACCGGTATGTCATACTAAAGACATCGAGAGTTATTACAATTTATTATTATTTTGGCTTAGATTAGTACACCTCTCTACCTAAGCTTTATGATCAGAAAACAATATATATATATATATATATTAATGTAATTAATTACAATATCGTCTTCTTTTAAATGACATATGATTTCGTAGTTATTCGGTATCGCTATCTACTAATAGGCGCGTGAACCAGCAGCAGAAGTGTAGGTTTGTCGGTAATTGCGTAGTGGTCCGCTACACTCACTACCATGGATGTATGCGATATCGTTTTCTGAATATTGCCCAGTTAAGCATTTGTGTAGACGATGATAATTGAATGCAAAAGTCTTGCAGCTTTTTAAGAACAGGATGTTTACTCTATTGTATTTATTCTCATAATTTTAATAACAATTTAAAATTAGTAGTAGTGCAAAGAGTTTCGTACTTTGAAAAAACCTCACTCACATGTGTGAAACTTAATCTCCCCGGGTAATCTATTCCGTACTTAGATAGATAATTTGTGCGGGGAACGTTTTGTCGTCATATGGCAAGCCTGTGTGTGTGTGTAACCTAAAGCCAGCCATTCACAGTCCCATACAGGACTACTTTGTGGGACTACAATAGATATCAGACTACCGTTGGACTGTGAATGGGGTTGTAGGACTATATAGAGCGTATAGTATGTTTGTAGGCTTCTCCGATCGTCCTACAAGCGTTCTGCCGCGTTGGATCGTGAGTTGAGTTATCGTCCTTCAAACTCCACATGTTTACTGCTACGACGTTAATTGTTATCAAAATTTGTTAACTATTAGTCAGTATTGCAAGGTTGGGGTTTTTCTAACTTGATTTAGGTTCTTTTTTTTTATAGTTAGAAAGTTTTAGGTTTTTTTTTTTTTGTGGGTTTACTACTAAATGCGTTAATCATTTTCTCCTAATTACAAATTGAAAATTAGAATGACTAGAAAAAAATTGGTTTAAAAAGCATCTTACTTTTTTTATAACTTTATTTCATTCGTATTTCCCAAAAGTGCAGAGTAATAAGCTAATAAAAAGATGTTCTCGTGGCATCCCTCATCATAACGTCAATGTTCTATTGTTGGGACTGAATTAAAATATTAAATAAATAATGTGATTAAGCCTGGATGTCAACCATTTTGAACTAATAATTTTGGATCTTTTTTTGTTAATCATATGTTCATCTAATTTATCTTGTTTTGTGTTGTATTAAGTTTGCTTTTAATGATTAATTTGACCCGATCTTTCAACTAGTACAACCAATTTAAATTATATTGAATTAAAGTATTATGAAAATGTATAAACCTTGTAAATAAAAACTTATAATACAAATATAAACCTTAAGTATACTTTTTATCATTTATCCTTATTTTATACTAGAGGGATGATTTTGTTATCCATTCTTAAGTAATTTTTATAATCCTTCCTATCTATTTCATAACTGATCGAATCCCTTGCAGGACTGTGAGTGGACTAATGGATTCTGTAGCCCTATAACGTCGTCCTACTAAGTTGGACCGTGAATGGATAGCTTAAGTTGGTCTTAAAAATTAATTCCAGTTACCGTCTCGTCAGCAAAAAGTGAATAACTAAAATCTAAGTATGCATAAAAATCATTCTCAGTCCCGGGCCTCTAATATTTTTAGGATTGTCCTAAAATTTGTTCATTTTTTCACTTTTGTTGATTTTATGATGTTCCTACTTCAAATGATTTTGTTTTCAATTTCAAGTTTTCTGTAACTTTAATATAGAGTTTCAAAATCTAATATCTCAGTTCCATGTACCTATTAATTTCAGTTCCATTGATGAACCGAAAATATAATTAAGCCATAGGACTGAGAATTCTTAGAATTATTAATATGAGAACTATTCAGGGTTACATTTTGAATTAATTATTGTGTTTACGCCATATTTAATGATGTGTTTGTTGATATATTGTAAATAGTTTTAATAGTTAATTGAATTACATTTAGTTTAATTTGTTTACTTTTTCTTGAGAACGTTTATCTATTTTTCAAGAAATTTTCCAGTTTAAATGTGAAATTTTGAAGTGAACCATATTGAAATCATTGAATAGAGAAAAAACAGACAAATTTCAGTATCATGAATCGAACAAAATTTTAAATTCCTATATTTGTTTCAAAAGTTATTCTTGATCTAAAAAAAAAAGTATCGAATTGTCTTCTATAGATATCTGAAAGTATTTTTAAATTGTTTACCGATTTTTTTGAGCTCATACATTTATGAAACTAAACTAATAAAAAATGAATATTTATTATTATTATTTTTTTTTTTTTTGAAATCGCCATCAGTTAAATGAAACAGAGTTACAGGATGGATCTTTTTGCCAGCTAGAAATGCGTGGTAATTGACAAACTGAAATAAGAAGCCCATGAGTCTGAGACATTAGTTGTAATCAAACCAACATCCACTCCGAAGCACTTTATTGAAGGAGTTATAAATTTTAAACAGTTTTTTATAAAGTTTAGAGTTAAACAATTTTGTTTTTGTTTTTGCGAAAACTTTCTCTGTCTTTCAAATGTTAGCTCATTGTTTTAGGCTGCTTCAGTTATCAGTTCTTGAACGATAAGGAGCTTTTAGAGGCAAGCTTTAAATGTTGTCATTTGAATTATGGTATAATTATTCATATATTTAGGAAATATTTTTTCTAATTCGCAGCTCTCAGTTGTACATTATTTGCCATATCTCTTATTCATTATACTTTTATATAAGTATGTTCTGATTATAGAATTATATTTCTAATGTTTCAACATTTTTTAAAAATATTTTTATTTCACTTTATTAACAGACTTTAAATGGAAATTATATATAATTCTTGCGGAGGTGGCTTGAAAACTATTACATTGGATGCTGTTTGTAAAAAAATAATTGATAATAATAATGAAAGTAAGTTATATTAATTTCTATACGTGTTATTTCCATTTAATCATATATATATATATATATATATATATATATATATATATATATATATATATATATATATATATATATATATATATATATATTGTCATCACAAGACTGATCTGTGCATTGCATAAGTCAGGTACTGAACCAAATTGAATATTCAATCAGTACTCCATAAAGAATAAAGAATAAAGATTTTATTGCATGAAATATTGATGCTAGGTAATCTACTGTTTGTCATAATTAATAGGTGGATTACTATTTTTTACTAAAAGGATTCATGCCAGAAAATAGTTTAATTTGATTTATTTACATTAAAAAAATAAATAAATAATAGTGCTCTATGACCTTCTAGTTTAGAATAATAGAATAAATTAGTATGAATATGAATTACTCGGAGTAATAATTGGTAATTTATTGGATGACTGAGGAATAATTTTGAGCCACAAATTTGGGTTGATAATGATATGTATTAATCACATTGGTTAATTTTTGCTCACAAAGATGCTTATTACTACCGAATTTTGATTTATGCCTACTGTAAATGCCTTCAATGGGCTAATAACCCGCATGGCAGTATAGTTTATTCAAAGTTAACATTCTAGCTTTGGATGTGGATAGATCTCATGGAAACGACTATGTGCTCATAATGATTTATGATTTGGAAACTGGAACATTAAGACATTGACAGAGAAGGAGGTTGAGCTAGTAAAGGAAATGAAGACTTATAAGGTAGATATACTCGGCATTAGTGAGGTAAGGAAGTGGTGAACTAAAGTTGGAGAGTGATTATGGCTTGATATATGCTGGAGTTCCTCAAGAAAACTTTGCAATAGAAGGAGTAGTTATAGCCATGACTCCAACAATGTATAACCAACTAGAAGATTGGGGTTGATTTTTTGTGTGTTTTTAGAACTGAAGATGAATGTATAAGATTCGAAACTAGTTTTCAATAAAACAAAATTATAGAAGTGGCAAATAATTTATGAATCCCTAATTAGATTGATAATTCTATACCATCATGCAGATGTCAACTGAGAAGCATGGGAGCCTATATTATCAAGATTAATTGCAGCAAATTTTGTGTTAGCCACTGGGAAAGTTACTTTAATACAAGCATATGCACCAACAGAGGACACAGAAATTGTGGATAAAAAAGCTTTCTAATCAGACTTGCAAGGATTACTCAACAAAATCAACGCCAAAGGACGATTTGTGATACTGAGTGGAGATTTTGATGCAAGGATGGGCTGTGACCCTACTTCTGTTTACAATGCCCTTGGGTTCCATGGAAGGGAGAGAGTGAAGAATGGAAATGGACAACACCTTATCAATTTCTGTGTACACAATGACATACTCATGGGCAACTCCTTCTTTTCCCACAAAAGGTTACATAAAGTAATTTTCCTAAGCCTGGAAAGAAACAGTAGAAGCGACTATTTCATGTATGACCACAGCATAAGACAGTATTGTACCAATATTAAAGAGATAAGAGGCGCAGAAATCGACAGTGATCATCTGCTACTAACAGCCGACACTAAAATTCCTCATAAACAGCAAATTAAACAAAAGAGCTACCAAACGTTTAATATACAAGCTCTAGACGATCCATAAAAGAGAACCTACACCAGAAAACTAAGAACCTCGAGTCTAGAGGGTGATGTAGAACAACAATGGTGCCATTTAAAATCCTGGTAACAGCAAGGGAAGTTTATCACTTGCGCAAAATAACAAGCAGACAAAACTGCACAGAGTGGTGCTACAAAGACGTACCCCATGCTATCCAATTGAAGAAGGAAGCGTGAAAAGCCTATCTTCAAGATAAAATGTCCGAAAAACTAAATCAATATCATCTGGCCAGAAATCAATGCAAAGGAGTTGTCCATCAGGCAAAAAAAGCATCATGGGAGAAGTTTGGAAAAAGTCTCGATGAAGATCACCATGAAGTAAAGTAAGGACATTGAGAGAGAAAAGAAGTAAGCCAGTGAGAAATATCAAAGACTGAAGCGGCAACATGATCACAGAAGAAGTAAAAATTCTTGAACAGTAAAGGCAGTTCTATCAAAGACAATTTTCAGTAGGAAGATCTAATGAATAATATGAATGAATAATGAATAATACATTCTGAGGAAAATAATATTTTAGAAAGCCTAGAATTCATTGAGGAAGACGAGATAGGATATGCCATTCAAAAAAATTAAAATAGGTAAATCGGCAGAAAGGGATGGCATAGCTCCAGAATACTGAAATATGGAGGACAAAAACTTATTAAAATTCTCTCGCAGCTCCTCCAAAAATATGCGATACAAAGATAATTCCAAGGGATCGGGAGTTCAGCATTATTCCCCCTATTCATAAGAAAAGTATCTCCATCGACTGTGAAAATTACAGACCGATAAGTCTATTTTCGGTGGCTTACAAACTATACATCACAATCCTGGAAAGGAAACTAAGGCTCACAGTCGAGAATCAAATAGAAAATGAACAAGCGGGCTTTCGTCCAGGGAAGCAGACTTCGTACTAACAAGCATCGCAGTGCACCTAGGAAGGTGGTGGTGGTCCTATCGTCTGGCCAAAGTACCGTAGACAGCCCCTGGCCCTCCAGGTTGGGGGAACAGTACACTGCCACTCATACAAATATACTAATTACTGCACACTACACTCACTCCTACACTACAGACCAAGGTCAATAACACTGCACACCCTAGGATCACCTTCCCTAGGTAACCGCCCGGTGGAGAAGCAAATCAGATGGTTTTACGGAGACAAAATAATATTATGAAATCAAAATAAGGTAGAAAAAGACAAATAATTAATGGAAAGAATTTTGATTTTTATAAACCATTAAAGTTAGTTAATGAAAGTTTAGCTGAATTACTTCCTTAAGATCTTCCTGGTCATACAAATTGAACATTTGTTTTGGCATTTCTGAAAATAAATCATTATAAGTTAGTATCCCATAAGAGAAATAAAAAACAAATAAGTAGATGACATTTTAACTATTCTAAAATAAAAATTACTTAAAAAATACACTTAATGCATTTAAATTTATCAGTTACAATATTTGATTTGTCATAATAACTAGAAGTAAAAAAATAAAACATACTAAGGAAAATCTTATTACCAGTCCTAAATAAATTTATTGGTCATGAACTACATGTTGTGAAACCTAATTACGAGTGAGCGAAAAATTAAATAGTTAATTTTATTAAATAAATATACAATAAATATATCAACAAAACAGCACTTACAATTTGAATAGAGAAAACTAAGCCAGTAAAACGTTGCACAAAGATAACTAAAAAAAAATCTCCAAAAGAGACAAGATATATCGCTAAATCGACCACTGTCCTATAAAGAATTAATTTGCCAGAAGGCTGTTTGCAATTATAAAATCTTACATACATAAATCCAGGACTCAGAGAAGTAAAAAGGCCCAGAGATAAAAAAAATTTGCTTTGCAACTTAAAAGTAGTTATATTCACATTATTTCAAAAATGGTGGTGATGATATGGAAAAATATTCTCTTGCAAAAGATAAAATAACACATTATTTACTTTATACCAATTTATTTATTATTTTTTTAACCTGATTTCTGCTGACTGTCCAGTCTGTCATTTACAATCTGGTTCTATGAATTTCTATGTACTTAAAATATACTCATACCTTCTGAACTGGTGTTTTGCTGGAATGTCGTTATCATTTTACTGCTCACATTCTGTCGTTTATTCTTGTTTTTCATATTTTTGATTTGTCGGGCTAATTTTTTGAATGGGCTTATTCTTATGTAAAGAATCATGGTTTCCAACTATTCAAATAGTATTGTTTTATTTTCCACCCTATTTAGCCTTGTAGGCAATACGGTGTTTCCACCTGTGAGATGGTGCACAGGCATGCATAACAATCCACTGCTGCAAGTAAAACCAATAAGTAAATAAAATAATAAATAAATAAATAATTTGTTCTCCTTAGTCCGATGTATGGCCAGCATCCTCTTTTGCCTCTCCTATGTCCAGCGAGCTCTCCTAAATAGCTTCTTTTCTCCTCAAGAGAAGTGGATTGGATATACTATCCGTATCCTCTTCCACCTGCACTTGAATCCCCAAAGCCCTTGAATTGATAATAATTCTTGGTTAGTGGCTGGGAGAAATCCTTTTTCCTTTAGTAGTTTGGCCCTCGATGCATTATAGGCAGTGATACAGGCTATGACGATTTCCTAGGCGGTCTCTGGTACTCCGCAGTTAAGGCATAGCAGGAGCTCCATGTTCTTTCCATGTTTAACTAGCTTTGCTCGGAAACCCCTATACCCCATGAATGGCTGGGAGATTCAGTAATCTGATAGGACCCATGTCTCTTCTAACCAAGAAGCGATGGTGGGAAAATATTTTCTTTGGGTAACCTCTGTTGGGCTCATTATCCACTACTGGTTCCATATTCATGCACTTAATAGTAATGACAATTACTTGAGAGTTCAGAAGAAAACTAATTCTTGAGCTATTAGTCCCTTTCTGGTAGGGATATTTTAATTACGTTTAATCCTCTTAATGTTTGAAGCTAATAAATCATAGTTAGACCAGGGATTCAGCTTATTTTCTACATTCATAAAGTATTAGATTTATACAGAAAACAAATTATACTAACTTCATGGTCCACAGCTCTGCTGTGCTGAGCACAAGGGGTGTAACTGCATTGAAGATAACACTGACAAAATTGTTGAATTTAAATGAGTTTTAAGTTCTGATAATTCCTTTTTGTTCCTTCAATAATTAAGAGCATTATGGCTCCTACATCCCTCATTCTTATTCAAATCTTAATTCATATATAAATGTAAAGCCATGAACGCCAATGAACCACTAGGCATCAAAATCACAATTCATTCAGAAATGTCAGTTACCCTCTTGTGCTTTGCATGGTAGAGCTATTGACTTCCTTCCTAAAATTCATCACAATCTTCATCTCAAAAACTTCAAGCTGTCAGAAGTTATGCTTTCTCTTTCAAAGATTTCTTACTATTTTTAGTATAATTAATTATTAGTGATTTTTCATATTTTAGTTGCGGATGAAGATATTACTGTATTGTACCAGATATTTGACCAGACACTATTCAAAGCATTGGATTTGATAGATAAAGAATGCATTGAATTATTGACAATCTCAAACACAGATAGAACTTACTTTTCTGTAAGTGGTCTAAACGTAGTTTTTATCATTTAATATATATTAAACTATTTAACAAAAACAATATTTAATATATTCCCTTGAATCAATATTTATTGTGTTCAATATGATTTTCGAGCATAGAACTATATTCTGTTTTTGATTCGCCAAAATATTATGCTTTGATCGTCGCTATGGAATACTATATTGATTTTGAAAGCATTGTTTATTTAATCATTAAAAAAATTTCTTCATTTATTAGCAATATTATTGAGACTTTTTAATTCATATTTCTTGTTTGATTCTATATTTCTTAATTTAATTTAGTTTTAAAATTTAAATTTTAGATATCTGTATGATAATTGTTTCAGGTACAAGGGACAAATGGATTTTATACAATATACCCACACATCAATTTTTGTGAATGCCCTATGTTCAAAGCTAATGTTACAAAAAATAAAGTAGGTGTTATATGCAAACATGTGCTTGCATGTCACCTAGCATTCGTCTTGAAAAAGTATAAAACTAGAACCACCAGTGAACTAGTTTATACCCAAAATTAGAAAAATAAATAATTAATCATTCCTGTTTTTTATTTTCATACCTAATCTTAAAGAAATTCTGAAAAACAATAAAAATGCTGTTTCAAGGCTGCTAACCTATTTGGAACAAATGTGATATAAAAACAGAGTTTGATTATATGTGATCCTGCACATGAATGCTAGGGATTGAGGAATAAATAAATAATAAACTTGACAGCATCTATTCCTGGTAAGACATATGTACCATATTAATCAAGATATGATTTCATAAAGATTTTTGTAGGCTGTAATTTTTTTTTCCATTGACATTGTTAAATAAGTGCATATTAGAGACTGAACACATGTGTGGATTTGCAGTTTGTAAAGTTACAGTTTTATTAAACTTTGATTCTAGTATTTTTAAAAAACAAAAAATATTGTTAACGCATGTATAAGAAATTGCATTGATTCTACTGCAGATTATTTTAACTAGTTTTACTTTGCTCTAATCAGCTTTATTATTTCTATAAAGAAAAATTAGTATTTGGGATCTCACAAGAACTGAAGAGGAAGATAAAGCAGATCTCTATCTATTTCTAAAAAAGTAATCCTTACCCAAAAAAATCTTTTTAAACTGGCCTTCATTTGAAAAGCCATTTTAAAAATTGATCGCCATTATAACAACTGGTTCTCAAATTCACATCTTAACTAACTTCCTGTTCTTTGTTTTTTATGCATTTTGAGTCTAGTATATTGATAACAATCCAAGATTTATGGCAAAGGTTCGTTAGTTGAAATCAAAGATATACCTACAGTCTTGGGCACATTTTAGCTTAAAATAGATTTTTATAAGAATCACCATAATCATTGATACAATTTAGTTTGAAATTACTTCTTAGCTCTATCATTCTTCAGCATTACCTATTTTTGAATAACCATAACCGTTGAATCATTTGAATCACAATGCTGCTGTTTTACAATGTAACACATCTTCAACTGCTAACATTTCTTTAGTTGCTTGCTTGTCTTTATTCCAATTTCTAGTAGCGGATACACAGGGAAATTTCCTCTCCTAAAATAAACAATGAGATAAAAATAAATAAATAAAATACAGCTAATTTATAATATAGTACCAATACTCATGAGTGACTGTGATAAATTATAATTAAATTAGGCTGGAGAGAAATTAACCTTGCCTCACCTTGTAAGAAATAGTTCCTCAAAATTGTTAAATGTAATTGTATACTTTTCCATTGTAATTTAAACCTTGCGAAAATTCAAAACTTATTTATATGGTCCAGCGGTTAAGTTGCTGGACTCGTATAAATGGAATCCACGGATCGGTCTAGATCCACGGATTATGGCTGTTCAGAGTCAGCAGGCGCACGAGGACCTATATTTCTTTCCCCGAGACAGACCGTCCATGGACCAAACCTCCGGGCGGCTATTTTATGTTCTGGAAAACCACAACGCGATTCACAATTAAGATACACGGGGTAGGATCATCACTCCTACGCCCGGTCTGTGTGAGTAGCCTCCAGTAGGCTGACGGGCCTCACATACCCGGGGGAGGGGGATAGTGGCAGGTTACGTGGATATTCCCTGGTAGGCGACACGCTCGACGTTGCTTAACTTTGATTACCTATTGCAAGCGCCTTAGCCCGCTCGGCTACCCCGGTCCCCTATATATATATATATATATATATATATATATATATATATATATATATATATATATATATATATATATATATATATATATATATAAAATGCACGTCATAATCCTGACCTGCTCTATGAATATCACAAATTCTGTGGTCACCCTAGTTATGGGGCCAGAACTCGGGAGAGGAGCAAATGTCCCCTTTGCCCTGGGGACAGAATTCAGAGGGCAAAGTTTAATTTTTAGGTTAAACAAAAAATATCCATTTCTGATTTTTATTGTATTGAACTTAAATCAGTCAATGCTAATCTTAGTAGATGGTATTATTTATTTCAAAATAATCTATAATACTGTTATAAAAAAGTTTTTGGACTTTTTATTGGAGGAGAGGAGGGGGTGGCAAAATTGAGCTTACTCCTCTGGCAAAAATCCTAGTTCCCCCTCTCATCCTAAAAACTATCTCTGGATCCATCCCTGTTATTTTTAGATATTGTTTTATAATACTGTCGACAGTCTATAGCAGTATTTAATGATAAAAGATTAGACTGAGTGTAAACAATTAAATTAATTAACAATATATCTGAATAAGAATTTAATTGTACAATTTCTTTTCATATTTTCATGCCTTGTCCAATCGTCTCATATATTTGGTTTTCTAAAATACATGGAATTTGTTATTATTAATTATAAAAATGCATTTAGTATGATATAAAAAAAATTGAGTTGAGCTGTGTATGAATACAGTGTAAATCAGTGTTCCCAAACTTTTGACATCTCTGTAGCCATTCTGTTATTTCCGTATCTATTACTTTTAATAACGATCAAAATATTTCTTTTTTTCTAAATAATTTAAATTAAAATATGAAAAAATAATTACAAAAAAATTGATTAGGAAAAATGAGAAAGATGAAATTTTTTATGTTGAGATGACAGATCATCATAATTTGGTTTCTTGGTTGCTAATTTTAATCTGAGATGTGGACATACATCCAAAAGGCTTTTCCTTTTTTTTGACTTAATGTCTACAATTGCTGAAAAAGCAACTTCACATAGATATGAAAACCATAAATACATAATACAAGCATGTAATAAAGTTTTTTAAAATTATTTTTTATGTTCAAAGCCTGGATATTACGCTCACTTCCACCAAACTCTTCCCTTACCTCTGTGGGTAAGTATACCATACTTTGTGATATACTGGTGGAAGTCCAACTTCAATTTATTAACTATCATATTTGTCAGATTGTTGAAGGGAAAAAGTAATAGCTATTCTTAACTAGTCTAAAATGTTTTAATCCTAATTTTATTTGTTCAAATCCCTGAAACTTTTGGCAAAATATATTTAATATCCAATGTAATACTGTGCACAAATACAATATTGAAGCCTCCACTGCTTGCATCTCTTTTTATCTCTCCTAATCACTGTTGAAGAATTGTAATCAATGGGATATACTTTTTGTTTTGCTATGCAATATTTCTTATTGCATAAAACAGTACCTAGTATTAGTTATATATGTTCATGCAATTTAACGAAGTATCTCTTGTATTTATACTATAAGGCTTTTTGATAGCTTAGTAAGAATTTATTTGAGTGAACAATTTTATCTTTATTGGTACTTATTTTTATTATGATAATTAAGATTTATATTATAATATTTGTTTTTATTAAGGTTTATGATATTATTCATTTTAATTGTTTTGTTTCAATTTCTTTCCTGCTTTCCTGATTACTCTGTATATTTAACGCATAAATGGTTTATAAATTATCACTGATTTGTTTTTAACTGGTTTAAGAGAACATGAATATATGCTATCTTCTGGTTAGGGCCTACTCAGATTTTTTTTGAAGAGGGAGGGGATTTAATATGAAGTAAGCCAATAACCATCTAAATGTCTATAATTACCAAATTTGGCGAAAATTTTAAGGATAAGTATGAAAATTTGATCAAAAACAATTGTTAAAACAATCAAAAATATTACTCAAATACGAGGGTATGACAATTATATTTTAAGTACATTTCGGGAGGGATATATCTTCGTGATCTCCTAGAGTAGAAAGATTGACTGTCTATTTGTTAAATTGTTATTATTGATTTTTTTTTACCATTATTATTTAATAATTAAGTTTATTTTATGGGATCAGAATTGTTTATGACTACTTGATTTACCTATATTTTTTCAATGCATGGAATTAACAATTATTTCGTAATTGAATTCTTCTACTATATGTTTTATTACTTAACATTAGTTAGTACTCTAATTTTAAAATTCATTTTCAATGTAGTTTTTATGTATTTTTTTTCTATCGTGGTTGTTGCCGCCTTCCGGTCATATGCATTGCAGCGCTCCTAGCGGCGGTTACTCCAAACTAATCTACTCACCAACTTTCTGGCCAAAGCTCATTCCGTCTCTAGCTCTTCGGTTTATGTGACGTCTGCTCAGTCGAGAGTGTTTTCGTGCGCGTGTTTTAACTGTCATGTTAAAAGAATTTAGTGTTTTATAGAAAACAACACAGAATCTGAAAGGTAAGCCGACGGATAATATTGATTAACAATTAGTGATTATATCACTTTAAAAACAAACCTATTCAGTTAAATTAATGTCATATTTAGAAAACTTTTTTTTTCTTCGTTCTATATGATTTCCAAGTTATTTTAAAGAAAATAACCGTTGAGTTATTAAATGTTGTAACTAAAAATGAGATTTTTTTTTTTAAATAATAAAAATTAGTTTTAGTTTAATTATATCCATTAATTAATCGTTTCTTTCATATAGCGTTATTTAATCATATAATAAAAATTCCATTTGAAACTAAGCAATTGACTAAATTGGCTTAAAGTTTCTCTTCATCCCTAATTATTCATTAATTCAACTTTCGTGTATTTATGTAGGTTTGTTTACTTAAGTAATTATCTCTTGTTGGTAACAAGTTTAAGGACAAAATATATTTCTTTTCACATAATATTACAAATTGTTATTAACTTTTTACTACTTTTGCCTTTGAAAGAAGTTGGTCATCCTGCTAGGGACCATACATTTGTTGTCTTGTATACATTGCATTCCACGTTATTTACTCAAGAAAATCGTATTTGTCATATAACTATATATAATAGATGAAATTCAAGATGAATTGAAATTTTAAAATTTGTCTTTTATTTATTTAAAATTATCTACGTTCGTGGTATATTTATCAATCTTGATTGTATTATTTGAGGCTCTTTTTGTTTAGTTTATCTCCTAATATGCAGTTGTCATTTATTTTTAGCATTGTAATAAACATTAATTTAATATTTTAAAATAAACACGCGTGCATTCTCATCCTTTTGCACCTGCCGGTACCATACAATAGCTGATTTCGTATGGTATTCCCTCCAGTTGACAGAGAATACCTGAGAGGTTTTTCCAGATGCCTGGGTTCGCATAATCCTTCCTAGGGGTTGAAGGACCACCATCATTTTAATAATATCCTACATTTTTCCTATTGCTAACATTAACTTGTAGTATAAAATATTAACAGTATGAGATTTTAGTTATGCTTTTTCCATCCATCAATATGTTGTTTAGCAGTCTACTTTTTTTTATAATTTATTGCTGTATAAATATGATATATAATTATAAATTCGTCCCATTAACATTTTTTTAAAGGAACTAACATATGCTACTGTAATAAGTTTTGGGCATCTATTGCTAGGTCATGGATACACGTTTATGCATAATCGATGGTTCTTGATTGAAAATGCAGTGGTAAAATGTTTTGATTTTATCAAATATTTGTTGGGCTGAACGCTATTGTAATCTATTCGTAGAATAGTAATAAAAGGCTTTCCTTTAGATTATCTGCATATTCTTGAGAGGAAAGTCGAATTTTCCCCTTTTTCAACCAAAGAAATGTTGATCCTTAATCCCATATTATAGTAGTTTGCGCGGAGTCTTGTTCTAATGCACTTGGCCATATACTGAAGGGATATAATCCCTCTTAACAGCTGTTAAGATTGGTGAAAATTTAAAATTTATTCGTTGCTGGGTTTGAAGACATAGTCCATTTTTAAATACTTTTACTGCCGTTTCAATCAGGAGTATTTTATTTTGTATTTTGGTTTTCAAATATCTAAAAGTTATTTATTCCAGAAATCAATTAATCTTTTGTTTTACTTTATTTGGACTATTATATTACATTTTGAATTTCGAACATAAGAATAATCCCTTTCCTGTACCAAAGATAGGAACTGTTCTTGAAGATTTTTCAGGTAAAACACATTAGTTAATTATTGCTTATTTTCACTTTATAAATTTAAGATTTGTATGGTTTAAAGTTTAGAAATACATTCCTCAGATATAGTAAAAATTGTGAATAATTAGTTCGATTGAACTTGTGACCTGTAGGACGAGGGAATCAGTGGATAGTTAGTTAAGGGATAAGCGAAAAGTTGGCCTACAATAAATAGTTCAAATATTGTGATCCATTTATTGACAGCCACCCGGACCATCTATACGGTCAACCAATGAATTTCCGATATTTTTATAAACGTCTGTCACGATCGCTATCATTGTAAATTGAGTACGTTTCAGTTTTTCGCATTTGCCAATTAAGGATTCTTTCTCTTAGTAATCAAGTTTTTATAGTCTTAAAATGTTGTTATCATATTCAAGTAGCAGACAGCGGTCGATACATGAACGTTTGCCGCATCCACCACAGGTACTCGACTAAACTGGTTTAGTGTGAGAACTGGCACAGATACATTAAAATTCGTCCTATATGGATGTCGTGGCGATGTAATAATGGGCACTAGTCCTAGAAGGGTCTGCCTACCTAGAGGGGTGCGACCCCTAACGCCGAGGGCCCAACCAGATGTTTTATGCTCACCCTTCACATCTGTACATATTTTCATTGTACCATCGTTGGTAAAAATCGTCCGGTTGACGTCCTAATGCCTTCTGGTGTATTTATGTCCCTTTCGGGAATTCGGGAACAATTTTCGTTTGGGCCATCATAAAAAAAAAAAGTTGTATTAGCTTCGACATTCTTACACATACAAATCGACAATAATGGAATTAAAATCAGTACATAGAAAAGAAAAATGGAAAAGTAACTCCAGATAAAAATATTAGTTGAATTGGTTTTGGCGTAATTTCAATTCCAATCAAGAGAATAAAACGCTTTATTTTTTAAGAGGTGCTGCCCGAATACTATGTAGGGTTGCTACATGCACAGCCTACTATAAATCATTTAATTACACTGTATTTATTAAAATCCATTTGAATATACCACAAACATTGCACATTTCTTAATCGGTACATATCTTTTACATTTGGTACTCAATTTTTCATATTCCTGGATTTCTCGTTCCAATACATAAGAACTCGCTGAAACAACTGTTACATTGAACTATTTTACACACGTCTGATGATATGAAAGTATGATGTATCAATTGATCATTTATTTATATTAAATAGGTTCAAATCTCTTAATTGCGGACTTGACTATTTAAAATTTTAAATTGGCTTGTTTTCAATGCAGTTACGTGATAATAGGTGAAGTAAATACAACTGGGTACGGTCTCATCCTCAAAAAACTGAGCAGGTGCTATGGTTCGATGTGAATAAATAGAAGTGACGCAATTAAATACTTAAATACTCTATTATTATTTATTTTAAAAAAAAGAAAAGATTTTTGTTCATAACTAATTTTCTTTATTATTATTTTCAATTGTTTTAATTATTATTTTACTGAATGTATGGAGCACGTGCTCCACACATATGAATTTATTATAGATTCGGAGTATTTGCTTACCTTTAATACACGTGAGAATGCATGTTACGTGAGTATATACTCAGTAAAATGTTGTCTACGAAAAATTAGATCTGCATTTTACTGAGTGCCTGCTCACATAGCATGCATTCTCACGTTTTACTAACTTAGAAAGGTAAGCAGATACTCCGAATCTATAATAAATTCATATGTGTGGAGCACGTGCTCCATACACTTAGTAAAATAATAATTAAAAAAATTGAAAATAATAATAAAGAAAATTAGTTTTGAACAAAAATCTTCTTTTTTTTAAAAATAAATAATAGAGTATTTAAGTATTTCATTGTGTAATTTATTTTTATGCACTTCACCTATTGAAGAAGTGTAGATATTGGGCACTATCCATCAACCAAAGAACACATGTATTTGATTATAACTTTTACTTTATCTCTCTTCTTTTTTTAGTCCAGTGATTCTCGAGCACTTCGGTTCTCAACAGAATTACAGGTATTTTATTGGGAGTCAGATGTATCTTTTAAAACAAGTTATTCCTTTAGCTGCCATGTCTTGGGGGTTGTAGGTCTGCTTCGTGAATGAATTAATGGATATATAATGAGTTCTAAACCGACCGCAAGCAAAACTTAGATGGGAGTATGTATAGCAATGATCTTGTTGATTTGGTTTTGATGGGTTTCGGTAGAGCGAATTATGTTGGCAGCGCTCTTCGGAAGTTATGCTTGTTAATAATTAATAATGATTGTTAATTGTCAAACCTGACAAATAATATTAGCTAGCACATTGCTGTGTAATGAACAATGAGTGAAGCCATTGGGAAGGTTTCATCTTTATCAAAGTCTTGTGAAAATTTTTGATTTTTCTGTTATCGAATTTATTATTTTAATGGTTGTATTTTTTATATTCACAACCATCATTGCGACATGATGAACTCTTATTATTTCGATTAAAACAAAAAACTATTTAAAATGCTGAAATTCTATGTTTACATAAAAGAATAATAGAAAAATAAAATATTACGTTATATTTTCCTTACACAAATTGGCGTGTGGCATGCAGCCCAATCATTTCCTCGTATCGTCAAATACTAGCTTTGAAATAATTTTTTTCTTTAATTGTTTGAGTTAATCCAACTATAATTCTTTTTTTCATGAACAGAGTATCCTATAAACAGTTAGTTTGCTGCTTATATCTGTGTTGTTTTGTCAATGGTTATTAAAGTTTATTTATACTGGTTCTTAGCCATTGCGTGGAGTAAATATTTTTCTCTCTAATCCTAGAGTGTAGAGGAAATTAAGGCCTTTGGTGCAAGTCTTTCAAAAAAGTTGTTCCATTCATGGGTGTGTACAATAGACTTCAACAACGCATGCCAGGCACACGACTCGAGTGTACCAAAACTCGTGTCGAAAACTTAATGCAGTTTCTATTGTCTGCTTTAACAAATTAATGCTGTTTTTCTTCTTCTTTTTTTGTTGTAGTGTAATATGAGTAGTATATAATTTATGTTTTAAATTAGTTTAATGAACTATTAAATTTATGGTTACTGCCAATATTTCCTTTATTCCAATCATGGTAGAACTCGACTACTGAAAGATTGATTATTAGCATTAAAGATATAATAAATTAAAACAATTCAAGAAAAATTCAGTTAAATTTAATAAATTAAAACAATTCAAGAAAAATTCAATTAAATTCTGTTCTCTTATGAACATAGAGAATAGAATTAAATTTTTTTTCATAAGATTTAAGATAAACAAGAGCTGTTTCTTTCTTAGGTGTCGGAGATTTCTTAGCAATTATTGGTTTTACTTTTTCCCATAAAACAAGTATTGCCAAGTTAAATTGCTTAGTTCTCTGGTTACGTTGCTAATAATATCTTTGAGCCCGGAGATCTTTGGAAAGCTATAAAAAATCAAGAGGAGACCTGAACAAGTTATATTGATTTTTGACAATATCTCGTTCATATCTTCGAAAAATTAAAACGAAGATTTTTATCTAATTTAATAATAAAATATTTGCACCTGAACAGCTACTTGGAAAAACTTTAGAAGATCAAAAAACCTTCTTCTTGATTTTCTATAGTTATAAGCCAGAGTTATTTTTATTCCATTGCGTTTTAAATATCGGAATTATTAATAGAATTGGAGAAAAAAAAGGTATCTTTTCTTTTAATTTTTATATAAATTTAGGAGTTTATATTTAGATAAATTCCTTGAAAAAATATGGACTAAGATAATTGAGGGAAGGTAAGATGGAACAGAAAAATAAACTTTATTCTGGGACTAGGCCCCTTAAGAATAATAAGTATGCACAACAGAAAACAGAATTTTGGTATGTATAGAAGAAAAAGATTTCTGGCCAAATACTGCATTAATAAAAGTCAGTTAATATTTAAAATGATGTCAATAACAATATAAAAGCAACGAAAAAAAAAAACGATTCTTCTGGACATTAACTGTGTTCAAATGTGGTTGGGCGTGTTGAGTTGTATCCTGATTTAGATGGGCTTAGGGTTGGGATATCGAAACGCGATATATCGGATTTTAAAAACCGATATTTTCTATCGATATCTCAACATCCAATGTATCGATATTTTACAACTATATATCGATGATACCGACATTTTAAACTATATTACATTAGAATCTCGATAATTCATATCGTGGTAATTCGTATATTCCGATAATTCGTATGGATTCTCTGGTTCCTTGAAAATCTCCCTTTAATGCGTATAAAAACAATGCAATCCGGTCCCCTTGATAATTCGTATTTATTTTCGTATTCCAAGTATTATAAAAGTCTTTTAATTCGAATTTCCAAATAAAAAATCTGCTTAACTCTTTAATCTTTTTAAGAGAAGAGAGTGAGTGAGAAAGAAGGGAATCATCTCTATTAATTTCGGCCGGTTTACGCTTTTATTTTCTATTCATTCCTCTTTAAATGAAATTGCAAAAAAACTGTTAACATATTGTTAGCCGCCAACATGGATTGATCAGAAAAATTAAATTCTCAAGTCCGCGAAACTAACGTGCTTAAAAAAAAACCCTCCACCGATAGCCCATCTTGCAAACACAAAAGCATGGACCTCAAGCGAAATATTCAATTAGCGGTAGTTAGGATCCTAACTGACGAGAAAATTTTGATTCTGTTTGAATAGGAGATGAAGGAGAAATTGATATGCCGACGATTAGTTCTAAAATGGTGAAATAATACATCCACAATGCGCGTTTTAATTTTAATTAACAATTTCATTTATTGCTATGATTGTTACATAATCTTAACCCCAACATGGTGGAGGTCTCGATTTTTAAGACCTGCGCATGTCCACAATAAATACTCAAATAAATATTGACGTAGCAAATCGACTTCCTCTATTTGTATTGTAGAATTCTTGTCTATTATTCAGCATGGTTATACTTATTGTGGGTTATCTGTTTTTAATTCTGTTAGTATTTATGAATAGGCTTTCATTGAGGGGTAGTTTATCTCTTGTGCGAGTTTAGCGAGTAAAATAAAAACATTTAATTAGCTTGGAGAACTATATAGGACCACAGACAAAGACCCACCTAAGGTTGGAACATCGAAAGGAAAATATCGATATCCACCGATTGTTCGCTGTTTTTCATTCATTTTTTTCAGCACCGCTCTATTTGTTTTTTTTTAGTAAATAGGAGTTTTTTTGAGAACCAAGCCAATCGATTTCTGAGATTTCAAAAATTCTGGTTATAAAAACCTTCACCGCGATTTTCCAGACATACAGAAACTCCCCATATTAGAATTAAGGTATCGTCGTATTAAGTTAGATATGGTCGCCATCACGTAACGAATGTGAAAAATCGCATTTATTTATTTATTAATTGACAGCTGCGATTCTTTGCACAGCAACCTTTCATTGTATTGCCTTTTTTTATTCTTGCCACCAATAAGTTGATAATACGAAAATGGTTTTGTCATCCGCATGTATTTGTTGTGTGATGAAAGGTTTCGTGATTGAATTGTGATTTAGCTGATGTAAAATATCGGTTTTATATAATGCCTAATATTCCATCGTCATCCAATATCAGGGGTGGCTCCCCTCCTAGCCTCAGGCGGAGCTCCTGGTCTTTCTTTTGTTGAATCTTTTTTTTTATTTGTGCTTATTACTTATTGTTCTTTAAAAATCGATTTTTCAAGAGAGGAGGGCTATTTAGGTGCATATAAACAATTCTTAGAGATTTATTAGGCTCTGTGCCCCATGTCTTGAGGTCGATGTAAACTAGGAATAGCCAAGAAATTTTTTAATTCTGGAAAAATTGGTGAATCCGAGACGAAAACGGTAAAACAGCAGCTGTAAGATAATTCACGGTCTAAACTGAAAAATGGGCATAATCTCCAGTTGCTTGGCAAATTGATTGTTAATGACATCGAACTTTAAAGAAACGAACTTTTGTTGCCAGCAAAATGTTGCCTTTGGAAACGGATAACGAATGATGACGGCGTGGCGTTGGTACTTCAGTATCTGAAGTGGGAAAGAAGTTGGGACGAGCATTTTTGCCTATTAGACTATGGAAGAGAAAGATAAGAGAGCAGTAGAAGAAAGAAACAAAAATTACAAATGAAGAAGTTGGAAGAGAAAAAGGCTAATCTGTTGAAAAATGGCTTTGAACAAGCTGAAGTGTTGACGAAGGATATAGCAAAAATACAACAGGTTTCGTAACATTTGAATCGGTTATTTCATGTCTATATTTTTAGACTGAGACATGTGTCGTTTCTGAAATAACTTTTTCATTTGCCTTATCCATGGGTATCTGTAAAAGTGATGTTAATAAAGTGTCTTTTCGGTTTATCATTTTCAATAATGAACTTTCGTAATCGACCAAGACAATTTTTTTAAACCTTCCTTGAAATTTGAGATCTCAGATCACTCCAGGATGATCCTAGAACTCGGGATTGCCATCCGCCATTTTGTTTCAAACTTAATAATGTTATAAGTAAAATAATAAACTATTTTATAATTTCATTACTCCTCATTTATCTTATTTTTGAGATGGATCTAATCTGTAACTGATCACTTATAATTTTTTCAAATTTAAATCCAAATGGACGTTATTATGCTTAATATTATCGTTATTATTAAATGGAGTGAAGGGATTTCGAACATCAATACCTTGGACAGTACCCAGACGGTTATTGCATCTTTCTTTTCTGTGAAAAAATTCGCGTTATGTATTTTCTCATCTTCAATTAATGAGTTTATTATTTCAGAAATTTTATTTTACTACTAAAGATGTTTGTGCATTTCTTTTCTACTATTATTAAATTTCTTTTTCTATTATTATTTAAATATATTTCTAGTAATGTTTTTAGTTTAGAGGATAGATGCATATAGTCACATATACATTAAGTGCATATACATTAAAAACATCTTATTCATAAAATTGGGTTTCTTGAAATGTGTTATATTTAAAATCCATAAATTTTTATTATTGTGCTCATACTAAAAAAAAAAAAAATAATAAAATAATTTTGAGCAGATAAATGGTCGTATCAGTCTCGCCCTAAAAATAGTATTGAGTAATTTTCTCAATAAATGATTTCCTGTCAGAGTCAGTAAATTGAGCTACAGGACAAATTGATGTTTGGCTTGGCTACTCGGTTGTTCATGTATTATTGCTTAACTTCTTAATCTGTTTGGCATTATATTGTGGTTGCACTGACAAAATAATGGCCTAATAAATTCTTCCGAAATCCATTTTCTTACCAACGAAATTAGAACAGAAAAAAATGGGAGGGCAAGGATACTACCGCTATTTTAAAATTGTCTTTTAGTTAATTGTGAAAAAAAAACTAATTGACCAGACTAGTCTTTTAGTTGCTAAAATACATTACTTGAATAATTGAAAGTTCACAATTTGCGGAGTTTTAATCTTTATTGTATTTAATTAATGTTATTGTATTTTTTCGAAGGACAAAATTTTATCAAACTTCAGAGCTTTCATTTTTACGGAAATATCCTTATAACAATGTATAATTATGAGTCAGTTTTTATTCGTGATAACAATTATTGCGACTCACTTTGCCTTCCGGCTCGAATAATGGGACAACTCAAATATAGTCGTTTTGTGAACACCTCAATTGAAATAGTTAGCAATCACTATAATAATCACCTGAAGTATTTTTTGTCTGAAATTATTTTGCAGTCGCAAAATCTTGTTCTCTTCTTGTGATTGCGTATTACTTACCAATAATTGAGCTCAGGTTGCAGGATGGTACTATTTTGCTTGAAGTCATTACAATGATGTATTCTTAGAGTGAGGCATAGTGGGATAAATACGGTGCCAGCGTCAGTTCGTGATCGTCTCGTTAAATCCATATCCTGAACTTGTAAGAACTGCCCTTTTGGGAGCATGAATTCTAAACACTGAAAGCTAAGATAAGTATAACGAATTGTAAATATATCAATTCAAACCTGTTGATGATGTTCAATCTTTCAACTTCTGCTGTCAGAAGTGTCGATTTTAAATGCAGATCTCTGTTGTGGTGTAAACATACCCCTCTACTAATAAACCCACCCCTATGTTTTACTGGAGCAACTCCGGACTAGCATTGAAATAAAACTTCTTTTCTTCAATACGTGTATTCAATTATGTCCCATATTCCACTTTTATTATTGTTAATAAAGTTTTAAAATGTCAATCTCAGACAGGTTTTTCCTTTTTTCGATTATTCAGTCAGTATAATAATCCTCTTGAAACGAGCTATTTCGCACTTGCTCCACAATCCCTACTGCTTGAATAATGAGTCTTCCAGATACTTTGTACGCACTTATCCCAGCGCCCTAAGTACGCATGCTAAGTATTACTAAATTAAATTATGAATCTCATCAAAATGGACGTGGTTGAAATGTGGGCTTGAATGTAATATTTAAACATAATCGTCTAAAGAACATTTTAAAAAAAAATAAGAAGAAAATGTATTTTCAAAAATAAAGATTTTACAGTCCTGTAAAGCCGAACTTTGCCGAATCTACTGCGTACTTACCCTGCATAATCTTTTAGGAGTTATATGATTAGTAGTTATAAAGCAGAGGGTGCGGTCTAGAAGAGGATTCAAAGAATAAAAAGAAGACGTGGATGGAACTTGACTTTCAAATTAAACGCAGAGCGCATGACATGCGAAGGTATACAATAAAGTGCTGTAGCATAGAGGCGTCTCAACTTGAAGAGGCACACCCGTTTCTACAGAAGGATATTTGAATACAAAGCTTTCGGTTTGTGTGAAAGTGCTTACGGCATTCCCTCACCATACAAACAAACAAGCGAAGAAACAAACGGAACAAAAAAGAACTGTATCAGGGTCCTGAAATAGTTTCTTGCTGATGGATTTTCCTCATTCGTGACTCCTACCTGCGATAGGATTCAATTGAATTTTTATTTCAGAATCAATCTAAGTTACCCAAGTGATGGTTCGTTAGGGTATTTTGGTGGATTTGTATAGTGGAGTCGGATGTCTGACGGAGGAGTTCCAGTAGATACCAGTGTCCCCCTTCTAATAGCTCGGTGTGTATTATTTAGAGGCCTGCGTGGCTACACGGCCGTCATTATTAATGAATAGGCCTGTGTGTCTGGGGTGGCTGTCATGGCCACAGATCTCTGGGAGAGATAGGCCAGATTTCAGTTCGATAACAATAATATTTTCATGAGTTCGAGTTCTCTCATCTCATAGTGAGGGGTAACGTGTTACAAGGGTGCAGTTTAGCATGCAAGTAACTAACTGCTTTAAAACAACTCCTCGTGAAAATTATAAATAATTATTTATTTCTTCCGAATCCATTTAAAATTACTTTATACTTTTATATTTATCTAAGTTCTTAGTAAATTTACGAATATTATTGTATGGATGCATTATTCTTGCTATTGCATCATGATCTATTCGACGTTGTTCTATCATCATTATCGTAATAACTGATTGGCAGTTAAACTTCTTGGAACATGTATAACTTGTTAAAAATGTACACTAAATTAGATAATTGTTATTTTGACTGATATAGTTAACCATGAACAAAATCATAAAAAAAAATGTAATTAACTAAATATCTAATATTTGTTTAGATTTGTTAATCGATGTGTGTATTATTTGATTTCTTATGGTTGAAAAAATTATGTCATTTAAAAAAACAATAAAAATTAGAATCGGTATCTCTGACTAGATACCTACAGTTATGCTGTTAATATAATTATTCTCAGAAAATGTTTTCCTTTAGCACCGTCTTGTATATACCATTCTTCCACATACTATCTATTCGTTCCATCATATTTCTCAACTTTATTGCTAAAAATACTTCTTAACTCAAAAATTTAGCCACATAACACTCTCATAAGTTTATTGGTGTTTCAGAATTAAACAATTTCTGTACACAATCTGATATATGTGTATTGATTGCTTTTCCTCAATTCCGTGCTTGCGTTTCCTTTGTTGGCATTTTTCGACTTGCATAGATATATTAGGAAAGAGGAAAAATAGAAGAGGATATAGAATGACCAGCTGAAATGTTCAGAATTCACAGAATCACTCACTTATCGCTGAATAAGCGTTCCAAGTACTTGGAACTCACTTTGAAGGATGGCCCTTATGAAATGCTAATATCGAAATGGTTCATATTTTATGATTTTCATTGGTTTTCAGCCGAAATTTGAAAGACTTGCAAAGTATGTAGGATTGAGGTTGATGACCCTTAATCCCGTGTACCCTTCCCTCCCTTAACCTCGTACTAGGAGCCCTTCTTTTTAGCTCAGTGTTGGATGAAATTTTGTCATGAAATGGACAATCCTTTGCCAATGGTATTAAAGATGCCTTTGTCTCGTATATAAATAATTTTTTCTATATATTAATAAGCAAGTAGTTTTTTGTTGTACAGATTACTCCGCCTGTTTGTGCAAAATATAAATAAAAATCACATATTTTGCTGTTACTGCAGGTTAATCTCTATGTCTTTGTTTCTGACTTTGCCACTATTATCTCTTGAACGGGTTGACCGATTTTGTTTTGGTAGGATTTGGACCCGTTGTGCCTGTTTACAAAATCGAGCACCCTGTGCGCTATAGTAGCCGAAAAAACTCCGTTTCCAAAATTTTAATGAAACTTTCCTTAAGTCTTCTCCATAAAGCCCTTTAACTATCCAGACATCTATTACATCCTCAAGAAAAATAAGGAAAAAAGTGATGATGGAAATATTTTATTTCATAATTCGAAAAGTATACATTTTTCGATGATTACATAAATGATCATTTGAAAGATAATTAAGTTCCCTACAAAATAAAACAAAAATTATCTAATATGGGTCCTAGGAGTTGAGAAAAAAAAATATTGAAACTGCTTTATTTTATATATCGAGTTTGAAAATTGATATCGACGTAGTTTTTCAGAGTATATTAAAAAAAGTTATAAACCTTAAAAAATAATTTATTTTCTGTCCAATAAATTTTTATAAAAGATAATTAAATTCAGTTCAAAATAAAAAATTATCTTCGAAATCGGTCTATAAACTACCAAAAATACAATGCATTGAATATTGTAGCTATGTTTTTATTTTTCTACCGCTGCTAGCGATGGAAAGTATTGTAATTGGGCCAATTTTTGTATGTGCAGCTTTCAACAGTTCTATGCGTTTCAGTCCTCTGATTACTTCAAAAGCTCTTATTTATTGGTACAGACCAGAGACAGCTCTGTGTCTTTCTGTACTACGATTATTTTGTGAACTGGTGAAGTGATTCTATTTTGAACTTTAATTATTTCGAATTTTTAATTTCAATTTACATTCAGACGGTAGCAGAACAAAATGTTCACTGCTCATTTTAATTATTTAAATTAATTACAAAATTGTATTTTTGGTCGCATTTCGACCACTGAGCAATCCTAGTATGAATAAATTGGCAAACATTTAGCTCGACCTATTTTATCTAGAGTGCTGGGAGAACATGGTACAGCCTGATGTTTCGAGCGTCAGCGACAATGGCCGATCCTATCTATCGTGGCTTAGATACCAGCTATTTACATTGAATGGCTTTGTCTCCATTAAACAAAGGATCAACTTTCCTAATAGCGTGTTAACTTAAGGCACAGTTTTAGAAGCTATTCGTCAAAATTATGTTGACTTAAGAAATATAGTCTTTACATATGGCTAGAACTGTAGATCAGAAGAATCTGTACTTACCTTATATAAATGCGTTCGTTATTGTTGTAAATAGTTGATTGAATCAACTGTGGTGCCAACTAGCCCCACTCTCAAACAACTTCAAACCTTTATACAGATCAAAATTTTTCTGACCTTTCAGAAATAAAGTGTTTGCAAATCAAATGAAGATGATAAGACTTATATATAAATTAGAGATAATTGTTACTTTCGTCTGGTGTTTGTTGAAGTAGAATTGAATATTGTCAACATTAGTGTGGTAGATTTAAGATGAAGTAGTTGAAGAAATAAGTGGTGTTAAAAAGGACCCACCCAATACGGGAGGAATTGTGGACAGAAAATAGGAGTTATGGACTTCCAAAAAGAGATATCACCAACGATATATAATTTGCTAATTTTTTTTATGGGAGGGAGTACATAAATTAGGTAGTAAAGAAAGCGGTAAACAAAGTGATGAAGATTTCCCGTTTCTTCTAACTGTTTAATTAATAGAATTGGTTGATCTAACGTATGAGGAAGTTACAGCCTTACGTTTATGACAAATCATAACTATGACTTAAACACCTCCCGAAGGGCCTTCAACTTCCCTGACAACTGCGGAATTTTTCATCGTCAGTTTGACGGACGCGAGTGATTCCGGAATCGGCCTCCCTCGCAATATTTCGGTAACCTGATTATTTTTGCAGGAGAGGGCTCCCCAAGGCTAGGGGCGGTGAGAGATGGGGGAGGGAGGAGGTAGTGCCCCCCGGCCCTGGGGAGTTGGGATAATCTCCGCTGATCCTGGCCTCTATATGTGTCACGGCTAACTAGATTTTACTGCCTGGATTTGCCATCGTCTCCGAACTTCCGTACCATCACAAATTACTCGATAATTTGACTTATCTTGTCATGGAGGAGTCTTTTGAATTTTCTCCCCGTTGTTTAAATCTTTTTGGCCTCTCTTATCCTGAAATTCTGTTCAATTATTAGAATTACGAAAGGATGGAAAAATTATAAAACTATTAAAAGTAATTGTCCAGTCAAATTGTAGATTTACCTTACAAAAGGTGGAATAGAAGGTTTTTGGCTGTAGCTATGGCTGTACGTACAAACCATTTATCCGTCTATTTCTAAAAAAATTGTGTTATTCCCAGTTTTGCACTAACCGAGATAAACTGTTAAACAATCATTGAAAATTGTTCGATAGTTTATGACAACGACGGGTCCTTGGAACTTTGGCATATGTCGCAATATATCACGGTGATTAGCGATTTCTGCCTTTGGCGAGCATGCGATCATTAAAATAAATAATAAATAAAATAAATCATTGAAAATGATCCAGCTATGATGATTTGAAGATAGTTGTTTGTTTGGAGTTTCTTTTGTTTAGTTAAATAAGTTGATTAGTAGATTAGGTCACCTGTCGTTATAAATGACGTCAGCGCTCATTCTCTTGTTATTGATGTTTGATTGTATATTTATTGCAGAACATGAGCTAATTGGTTATAATATATATCGTCTGTTTGCTGAGTACTCTAACAATACTGAGTAATCTTTTGATGGATTTAAACCTAAAAGAACGTTGGTGTGAGTTTCGATCATATCTTCGATGCAAAGACTCATCAAACGTGTCAAAATAACACAAACCATTAAATGTCAAGTGCACAACGTTCTGATTTAACGATACTTAATGGTTTTTCGCAATTAACACTCATACAAGACATGGCGACAACCAACATGCCTGACAACACTCGCAGAAGGCTGAAGAGGAGCTGAATGAAGGATCTCCTAGCCTAACTATATCCGATTATCACGACAGGAAGAGGTGCCGCTGGGTACTACTCTTTCTCATGCTTTTCATGCCACGTTAACATGTTCTTAGCCAGCACATTCGCTGGTTGTCTCATAGACAGGTGTGAATAAAAATAAAGCCCCAAAAAAATATCTTATCTATTTAATCTATATATTTGTTATCTATTTAAGAAATATAATCATTAGTAGATCGCCTATTTGAAGGTTACCAATGTTTTCGGAACTCCAACAGATTGCCACGGTGCCTATTTACTTACATTTAAATTAGTCATATTGAGTCATCAGTGTACAATCTGACCTCTGGATCTTTTCAAAGAAATATTTTTCCTAGTATTTATCGAACCAAATTGTGTCATTAACTTTGCTATTTGTGCTTTTTATTTCAACTAAATTAAAATATATTGCAGGTAAAACCTGGCCTAAAACTATTAAGTGCAATGAAAAATTGTTTAATTAAAAATAGTTTAATCAAAAACTAATTTTATTTAATAAACTAATTTTATATTTATTGATGCTTCCAAAAATTATATACAAAAATAGATCTCTTAAATCAGGGATCCCAGAGTACCACTGGTGGCATGCAAAGACGTTCCAGGTGGTTCGCGAACAAGCGAAAAAAAAATCATGGATAAAATTCATCTTTTCAACGAGGGGTACATTTTTTTTTAAATTGTTATTTAATGTATCAATTATAAGATGAATAAACATGATCTACAATTAATGAAAATAATCTACGGTTGGTATTGAAGTAAAGATGAAAGATGCCATTGTTGATGTCAAGCTCCATTAAGCCTATTGATGTGATTGTAAATAAACAACATTACGATACCCATAAACAACAATATCTCAAACTGAAAAATATTGGTGTTTTTCTTCAAAATGTCCAAATTTTGTATTTTTGATGGACACGCTTTCATTTGCAGATTTTTTGGTTTATTTGCAGTTTTCTTATTGTTGATGTTGTTATGTGATATCGATAGCCTTTGATTTTGGATTTTTTTTTAAAATTATTTATTTCAATTTATTATTTTCTTAAGCAAATTTAATATATGTTTTGTTTGTTGAATATATTATCAGTTTGCTTTTATTTATGGATACGAATCTTTAATACTAATAGTATCTTTAATACTTATACTAGTCTTTAAGACTAAGTCTGTAAACTCTGCCTCCCTCAAAAAGTAAGAAGTTTTTACTTTTCAAGATATGTAGAGTAAATAAATCAAATTCTAGGATTAAGTTCTAAAAACATCTAATCGTTTAAAATGGCGGGCGATTAAAGTCCCATACGGCCATATCTCGGCTATTTATATATTTAGTGTATATTAACCATACCGTGATAATTTACAGTTTTTTTTGTTTTGTTTTTCTTGGTCTAATACAAAGCTTCATCATTGAAAATAATTGGAATTTTTTCCAGACCACCACTGATATAACCGAGTTTTTACCTCACAGCTAAATTGACTCATTTATAAAAGATTTCCAATGACATGCCGCAACACATATACAATATATGTGGCAATAATTATACCGGAAGTTATCGTTTCATTATTCAGTTGAAGCATTGGTTGTCAATGCTTTTACCATTAATTACTATACTTTATGTTGCCAGCTGTAACTAATTCTTAGGTAATTCATCCGTTGTTATTTCTCTGTTTCTTATAAGTAACTTCATTGTACCTTTATCTCTTGGTCCGGAGAACTTATCCTTTATTGTCATCGTTGCGACGTTCTTACCATCCTTTACTTGAGCAGTCCGATCCTCATGGGTGGCCTACGGTTTAATCGGCAGATGGTCTCAACAAATAAGCTTCAGTTGTACAAACATGACAACTGTGTTTACATCAACAGTAGAAACGTTACAAAATTCATAGCAACTTCATAATTTCTTGTGTAGTGTGATTTTAGAGATTAATTTCCTTGAGTACTGCATAGAGAGCAGGTCATCTTAATTCAAATTGGGAAGTTCGGGAATTATTCTATAGATTTACCTGGATTGAATATTAAGGGGATCACTGATGTTCATTCCAAACCAAATGGAACATGGAACAACTATGAGTGTGAAATTCTATAGGGAGTAGAGGGAGGGAATCAGATGGAATTCTATCGGCCATAAAATCCACTGAGTTATAACAAAATCCAACCAACTGATCCTGAGTGTGGAAAACGGATGGAGTGGAACAATGACACACAATTTTTGTCACAATGTACATTGTTTTTAAAATTTACGATATTGATTGTATAAAATATTTAAAAAAAATATTGATATGATAACTTATAATTTTGTTTTATTTTTTTTTACTAATAATTATGTCAGAAATTACTTATAAATGTTAATTATAAGTTAATAAACATTGTTAGTGAATTTATAGTCCCTAATATGCATAAAATGTCTACTTTTAAAAAATATTTTTTTGGAGAGGGGGCCTTATTTATTTAGGGGAAATTATTTAATGTTTTTGATACTTAAGAGCTACAAATCATAGACCGAATAATGCTTGGAAATCAATTCAGTTGAAGGCTCTGTTGGCGTTATTGAAAAACAATCAGGAACACTAGCCTGCGATGGTTGTATTTTTTATTTTTTGACAAACGATTCTTATGTATTTTTTAACGCTGAATTCGAAAATGACCTCCATTTTCTAATATCGTGTCAGGATTTTTCGTAAATGCAAATGTGTAAAAAGTGAACAAATTGCGGAAATATGAGACTTAAAAGGTTTTTCTCATATTATATATTCATTTTTTTTTTTTTGCTCATTCTAAGCAATCTTATTGCTTGAATCTGAGCTAAACGATTTGGTTTGAGACTTACATCTGACCAAAGAAAATTCAGAATTGTTTGTTCAAGGCTTTGAGAGAAATACCTGCTAGCAGCTGGCACCTCATACTCCTGGTTTGGCTACATAGAAAAGGATTTTCTTCCATATTTGCGATATATTTATTTCCATATTGCGATGGGGAAAAATGATGGTCGTTTGCGGATCCAGCGCTAAAAAATACATAGTAATTAATTATCAAAAGTTACAACCCAAATTTTGCAGGCTTGTGTCATAAAGTAGAATATAAATCGTATTTTTGACAATGATCCTCAAAATAAATAAAATGCAACTCCAATATACATTCTAGCGTTCAAAATTCTATTGCATGTAGAGTTATTATTCAATTATTAAATTGACAAGTCATAAAGTTTTTTCACTCTGGTTATGGGAATAGGTCCATTTAGAACATTCCACATTTTGAATCTTGAATAAGTACAAAAAATGTTTCCGCCCGCACCCACATGTGTGTTCCGCCGAGCTGGAGCGTGAGATTGGGAGGGGTTGGCACTGACAATGGTTGTACTATATTGGCTTCTTTATAACTAATTTATCTTTATTTATTATATATAGCTATATGTTTATCATTTATATATACATAATATATTTATATATATATATATATATATATATATATATATATATATATATATATATATATATATATATATATATATATATTTATGTATACATATATAATTATCTAATAAGCATTATTATGGTCTTGGAAGATTATTAGGATATCGAACAGTATAAAAATTATTTGAAACTCTAATGGGCAATTTAAAATTTGGGTTTTATCCACATCATTATGTTCTCTGTATTTTGGATTTGGACCAAGTCTCTTTCAATCTATAAATGTACGATTCAGATTTATAATATTATTTATAAGAATAATTATAATCAGATGTTTCCATCAATTACTAATTTTATATGAAATTCAATGCTTCAAATAAAAAACGTTGGAACTATTATATTTTAAAACAAATTTATTTAAATTTAAAAAATAATGAATTCTTCTAACACATTCTCTTAGTATTATCCGCCTCAAGGAAAGTTATCATACGAATTTTCATCAAATTCGGTTCAGTATGCTTTCGAAAAAAAGAAAAAAGAAACAAAGTGAATAACATAGGTTTCGATTTTTTTTTTTTTTTTAATCCCTCGTCGAAAAATTATCGTTGTAACTGTGAACCAACAGCCAAAGAAAATATGGTATTACATAATGCACGTAAAAGTAAAGAAAGGAACAGCCATTGAAATAAAAAGATAAACTTATTTTGGAAATGTTAAAACAATGACAAATGGTTGGAAGAAGGAGAAAAAAAAGACAGAATTAGATGGATTGTCGAGGTGGGAGAAAGCCTGCAGGACACATCGAGAGAGGAACATGGCTTGGGCAGTGCGGTGTGGAGAAACATAAAAAATATTTAGATGAGCAAAGTTACATTATTGGAAAAATTTTAAATACAACGAACAATAATCACTTACTCCTTTTCTCCATGTTTATCTATAAAGCATTTTTATATTTTTTTCTATTAATTCTGACTGATTATTTATTTATCTCTGATTCATTGCATTCAATCCTAGAAATCTTATCTTTCTTAATAATTAACTTCTTGACAAACTTATGCAAGATGCAAATATTCTCGGGAGGTTGAAGAGATGCAGTAAGGGACCTGCTGAAACAGGTTGCTAATCTTTCACATAGTGATAATCCAAATTAAGTTACAGATAAGCGTAAAGGAAAAAAAAACTATTTAACAATTAAAACTTATTTTGTAAAATCTATCATTTATTTATGAGGGTAATTGAGAACTATATCTTCTTTATAATTTTATTAATCATTCTCACGTCAGGATCAACATTTCGTGGCAGTTACCACATATATTTACAATTATGTTACCTTTTAACAGTTTTTTTTTAAGTTAAAATTATTCTTCATAAGGAACAGATTATACAACCGTTAAAAATGAACACACTTGTAAATATATGTGTTTTATAGAGCCTGGAATGATAAAGTACAATTGCCAGGTTAGAATTTTATATTACTATTTGATATATGTAGTTCAGTGCAATATTTTTAATTATATATATATATATATATATATATATATATATATATATATATATATATATATATATATATATATATATAAAATTAATTATTATATATATATATATATATATATATATATATATATATATATATATATATATATATATATATATATATATAATGTTATATTATTAATATAATGGTGAAAAAACTATTAATATGTATTATAATACTATGAATTTACTGAGATTTTTTTAATATTTACGGGTATTCATCTAAATTGTTGCTGAATAAAATGAAACTCCGTATTTAAAGCTTTTCCCTTAACCGCGGCTATGTAGGCAAAACCGGATTACAGCAACGTGTTGCGAATGAGTCAGTTTATGTTGGATTCATTTAATATATCATAAAATATAACATATTTTTTGTAAGACATAAATTCCTTTTCTTTGTTTATAATATATATATATATATATATATATATATATATATATATACATTATGGTTAATTACTAATTTTAAAATATCAGTCCCGCAACAGCTTGTAAGCCTAATGAGCAAAAACTTGTAGAATTACCTGATTCTCGACCATAGTTATTCTTGGGATTTTATACATGTGTCCAATTAATTATAATTTATTTATTTATTTTTTCATATTATTCTTCTTAATTCATTATTTAACGATAAATATATATAAACAAAATGTTTTTTTATTAATTCTATAAGCAGTGTGCCTTGTTAAGAAACGGTGATGAGAAAGAACTGGTGTAAAGGGGCTGAGTTAAAATATATCAACAAGTGCTTGTGTCTGATGTGTCTTAGTCGTGGGCGTTTCGTGAGATAATTCCATTTGTGACCCTGTTCCATCTTTCTATTTAAATTTCTCATTTCATTAACTAGGAGCTGATTGTTTATTCAAACAAGAAATTTTTAATCACTTTTCTTTACTGGTAGTTTGACCAATTCATTAATCATCCCAGCCAAAATGCTGAGACTCTTGCAAAATCACATCACCGAGGTCTGCACACATAATTATGTGCACCAATAGTTTACGAATATATACACGATTTTATGAAAAACTTAAGGACACTACAATTAATTTATACAGAATATGCACACATAGGACTGGAAACACTCCTGGAAGGCTGGAAAGGTGCTGACTGAAGGACCTGCTCGTTTTTAGTGTTCAAAACTTAATACATGAGAACGTGGGTATTGTTTGTTTGTTGGATAGCATTGTTGGATATGTTTCATGGCTGAAGTTCTAAATTTTTATCCAATCACCAGTTTATTTACTTTGGTTAAATATATAAAATAAAATGACTGTGATTGAAATACTAATGTTGTAAACTAGGTACTAGCGCTTATTACGAAATCGTGTTTAAAAGAAGATGGACTCTATAATTAGGTATTAAATCAACAATAAAATTTATTGTTAGATGCCACTCTAACCTTTGACGAAATGTTAGTGTTGGCGTTAATTCCATTGAGAGTCGACTTCGTCAAGCACTTATAAGTGAGTATTTCCGATTCGTTTGTAAACTGGACAACATATTTAAATTTATATTATTCCTAAGGAACAAATTTAAAGGGTGTAACTTTAATTGTTTTGTTTTTTTATATTTTATTTGTAACATTTGTCGTATTAACGATTATTCATATTTACCGGATAAGCATTTTTAAAATACAGTTTTGTAGGTACATTTTCTGTGGAACTGTAAATGATAGAGGCATATTGTTGGTTCTGTCTTATTCCTCATCTATTGGGCAGTACTATAAAATGTTTCTAAATAAAAATAGTCAGCAGAAAATGTTTGACAGTGCTTGAAAATGGCAACATCTTTTTACTTTTCCTTACCTATTTACGAAATATGTAGTAAGGGGAAGTATTGCGATCGTGAAAATTTTCGAATTCAAGTTTTCAACGGAAATACACATCTTAAGGTCCACTGAGTCCAAATGACCAAGCCTCGCAAAATGGTCAGTGTGTATGTGAACAGCCTAGCTCAAAAACGAAAAATCATACGTCACTCAAATTACGTATTTTAGGTAGGTATGTGGATGTGATGTTACAGCAATTTTTTCGTCAAAATCGACTAACCGGAAGTGCCACTTTATATAATCGATTTTACTCTTTTTTACAATTTTCTCGAACGATTCTAACGATTTTGATGAAAATTGGCTAAATTATTCTTCATAAAGGTCTTTAACTGTTCAATTATGTAGTAAATCACCGAGGAATTGCAGTGAAAAAAGTTATGATGAAAAGAATATTTTATTTGCGCATAGCTTAAACAGGATGCATTTTACGGTAAATTATGTGTAGAATTGTATGAAAGGTACTTAAATTATCTATAAAAAAATAAAAGAATAATCAAAATCGGACCAGGATTAGCAAAGATGCAGCGCATCGGACTAACCGGAATTAAATATTATATCATGGATTTTACAATTTTCTCGTAAACGGCTCCAACGATTTTGGTGAAACTTGCCTAATGTCTTCACCTTAAAGGCCTTTAACTATTCGTTTTTGTGGTATATCAACGAAAAAGTGCAGAGAAAAAGGTTATGACGAAAAGAATATTTTATTTGCGCTTAACTTAAAAAACATGCAATTTATAGTAAATTATGTATATAATTGGGGAGCGGGGTAGCTCAGTGGGTTAGGCACTGCGCTACTAATCTCAAGGTCCCGGGTTCGAGACCGGCTGAGGCAGATAATTATTTATTCTGTATTCAGTTGCGGATCGACCGTGTGGGATCGGGGGACCCTCCTGGGGCTCACCCAGCCTCTATAAAGTGGGTACCCTTAATTGGGGGAAAAACCTGGCGGTTGAGCGTGATCTCGGCCAAATCACCTCCTTACACAACCGTTGGTTTTGAAACAGTACGGTCCTTACCCAAGTACTGAGCCCAAGATCCTTCACGGGTTGTAGTGGTACAGGTTTTATGTATATAATTATATGAAAGGTTATTAAATTGAAAAAAAAAATCATCAAAATCGGATCAGTATTAGCAAAGATACAGTGTATTTTATGAGGAGCACAAGACCCTAGATGGATAACCGAGCGCACCCGAAAGAAGACGGATGCGACCGAACCTCCTCCTCCCACCAAACCGCCAATCTGTTATTAACAAAGCGGAAATTAACTTAATAATTTCTACTTTCATATTATTTATTTCCATATAAAGAAAATATTTCCATGGAAACTAAACCAGAAAACTTTTAAAATATATTTGCAACTTTACAAAGTTAAAATATATAGGTAGTGTATAGAATTTTTGTACTAAAATTGTTTAAAAAATTGTTTTATTGTACTTAAGTGGGAGAAGAAGTAAATGCTGCTGAGTTTATTAAAAGCAGTGTTTAAGTGAACTTTTAAAATTATATTAAAAAGATAATTATTGTAGGACGGTAATAGAAAGTTGTGTGATGCGTGCACCGCACCAGATTTTTTTCTTTCTTTTAATTCAGCTTTAGAATTATTTTTTTTGCTGTCCTAAAACGGTTAATGAAATAAATGTTCTAAGCAGATAGAAATAATTTCAATCAATTTGACTTTCTTGTTGAAGGAAAAGAATGTACCTAAACAAGAAAAAAAATAGCTTTTGGGAATTGTTTTTCCTTTGAATACAAAGCTTTTACCTTGATCTAAATGTTAAAACAAAGATATTTAAATTAAATCTGAATTGTTTTTCAGATTTAATAGGCTAGAGGCATCCATTCACGAATATAATTTATATAAATAAAATAATCGAAAATAAATAACTATGAGTTTCTTTATTTTTTCACTGAAAATAAATTTCATTTGAACAATGATCCCCCCACTCATTTTACTTTATGCTATATATTTTTTTTGGACCCTTTTTACTATATCAACATCTATATTTTTTTACAAAATATTCTGCATTTGTTTTAAGATAAAAAGTGGTGCCCTTAATAAGAATTTAAGTCTATGTATTCATTTATTTATTGTTTAGAATATCTGTTTTTTTTCTTATTTAATTTAGTTTATTTTGATAATTTCTAATGTGACCGTTCAAATTGATATCAATTAGAAAACATGAAATATTATACCTGCATTTTTTAAACCCAAAATCGTCGAAAGTTGAACAAATACATATCCCTGTTTTTATCAGTAATGGACGATCATTATAGAATAACAATAAACAAGATAAATAGATAAAAAGGAAATGATAGAGATATTCCGATGAGTCAGGTTATCGATCGTGGTATAGAAGTCGCGCCTGCAGGGTGCACTATTGACTCGGGCAGGTGTTGGTCTCATGCCTCAAGCAGGGGTGGCTCAAGTTTCATCGAGGCTTCTATATCTGGGGTTGGTTTGCTAATATATAAAAAATTATGAATTTAAAATAATCACATATCGTTCCCAAAAGCAATCCTGTTTTAATTTATTTACCTGCATCATTTAATATGTTAATTTACTTTTGTTTATCCATATTGCTTACTTTCGTGTAAATTTTATCCATGTCACACAGTAAGTATTAGGTAAACAGTTTCTAAAGAGAACATATTTTTCATTCGTTCATAACGTTTATTCAAGAGATTAAAAAAAAAAAAAGTGCTGTTTTAATACTGACTCGATAAAAACCTTTGATACTAAAAGCATGGCAATTTTCTTTTCAACTATTTTTTGATTCACTTAATCTTTTTTTTTTTTTTAAATTGAGCGCAAAAGATCTGTGCATTTTTAATATGTAATTAATAATGCGAATATTTGACAAAGGTATTGTATTATTAAGGGTATTGTTGGTAAAATTAGATGGAATAAGTTCCTTAAAAAATGTTACCCGTGTTATTTATGATCTGTAATCAAATGATCTTTTATTTTGTGGAGTCTTTATTGTTAACCAATATATTTAAATTTCCGAAGACACGAAGAAATAAATATTCCAAATCTTAAATTTTTTTCTCTTTATTGGCTGAATCTTCTGACAACATTGAGATGCAACCTAATCTTATCACTTAGTAGATACTTTCATACTTATTTCAGTTCTAGCCGAAATAAAGGTCATTAGCTATAGTGGGTATCCTCCTCGTATCGACATGGACTGACGCCATCGTTTGTTATGTCCCCGCTGACGCCTTGGTTACAAACGGTACCCTTGATGTCTTCCTATTTACCGACGACGCCAAACCATTTTTCTCCAGGCTGGAACAAATCGATTCCAGAAGCCAGAGAGAGACAGCCTGGAGCCTTGATGCATTGATGTACGATCGTGTGTAAAATAAAATCAATAAATTGGACAGATGCCCTTTATCTTTTCGTTAACTTCCGCCCTTTTTGTTTCAGCGATCTACTTACAAGTTCAGGAATACTTCTTTTTTTCTATTTAGAATTCATTTATACCAGTGTTTGCTGGCTCTATTATCGATTTCTATGGTTTTTAGAAAGTTTTAGTAATAGCTATATGTAATAATTATTACGTTTTAGATAACGTTCTTTATTTTCTTTTTATTGGACTGGTCATTTTTTCTTTTGTTCCGACAATGATAGTGGATGCAGTTCATTGGGTATTTATATTAAATATTCATGAAATGTTGCATTTGATACATTATTTCTGACATTATTATATTTAACGGTAGGGTTGTAGTGCTAATGATGCCTGCATTGTTGAAACGTCGGCCGGTTATTTATTAACTTGAGAGGCAGAATGTTTCATTTTGGAATATACTAAAAATAACGTAATTATAATTTTTGTCTATAATTTAAGTTTTAGCCATACATATTATCTTTATTACTTTGTTTTCTTTCTTTTTCATAAAAGGAAAAAAATTAGTTTTTAAAATAAATTTGTTTCTGAATTATTTTGCTATTTATATTTTGGCCGCGGCTAACAGTCTTCACTTCTGTTCATCCTCTGTAATCTCCCAGCCCGTCGTCATTACTACTATCTGTGATTTTTATTTGATTATTTCTTATAATATTATAATTTACATTCCCACTATTGTAAATATTATTAAAACTTTTCGATATGGTTGTCTGAATAATGTGATTTATTTATTTAAACAAGAGATCCTCGAGACTAAAATGCCTTGTTTTATACATGTTTTTGTTTTTAGAGCATTTTAATTGTTTATTTCGTATTGGGTACTGTAAGCAATCTATATTTTTTTTCCTACCAGAACTAAATACCGGAATGTGGCTGGTTAGTCAGAGCCGAACCCCAGCGGACTACGGGCCTTACCTTTTTTCTTAGCAGGGGACTGGTTTTCCCTTTTATGTCACCTGGTCAGATCCCAGTAACCGCGGCTAACGGTCTTCACTTCTGTTCATCCTCTGTAATCTCCCAGCCTGTCGTCATTACTAGTATCTGTAGTTGCGGGATTTATGTACTCGGCTTTGCAAGTTGTAAGATATTCTGCCTGTATAGTTTACTTATTTCTAACGGTATTTTCTCGGATTAATACGATATAGGAATAACTATTTGTTATTAATAAAAAAAAAATATTATATATACTATTCATTTGTCAAAAAGAAGTTAAAGATATAACGCGTTGTTAATACGTACCCCCATAAAGATGATTGGAATAGACATATGTGTTATTAGGTGGTATTATGAATAATAAATTTTATTTTGGGATATTATATTCTTTGGTTATTAACTAATTGTACAGATTTAAAGCACATTAATTCAATTATGTTATATGACCTCAGTTGTGGATCAAGAAAAGTATAAAAACTATTGTTTCTTTGAATGCGTAGGATTAGTGATGAGAATTGGGTTTAGTGCGATTAAAAAGAAGACGCATTACGGATAGAAATGGAGTTTTCACAATTGTAATGAATTTTCCAATAGAATCATTTCTATAAGAATGGATGTACCAGAAAGTGATGATAATTATTTTTAATTATTACTCTTCATCTAAGTCATAATTGCGAGGTTTATTAACGATAAACAATTTATTTTTAGTGATTTTGAATTCTACGGTTATTCTCAAAAATATTACTTAATATTTTCAAATTTATATTAATAATTAGTGATTCGTGCCATTGATTCCGTGTTAAAAAATTCAAATTTTTTTTGTTTGAATTGATTTAATTTTTTTAAATATTTTATTGATGTTGGTTTTTATTAAGCTGAATACTATATAGGGATATATTATGTTTGCCTTGAGTATAACTTTTGATAAAGCTAAGCTACGAGCATTTAACTCGCCTAGTAATCTGTCGATTCTTCTGTATTTCCCCATTACCGAGTGTATTTACAGCGGGTTTTAATCGCTATAAAAACAAGCCATCCAAGAATTTTATTTAATGTTTATTGATTAAATACTGTAATTTCTAAAATTAATAAAATTAATTATTTAAGGTTATATATTTTTTTCAGCTCGAAAATAGGTTTTAAAACTTTGGTTTTAAGATCTGATGATAAGAATATCTTTCCGCGATACTTCTCTGTGATACAAATTCCTATCTTAGAGTTAATTTTAACTGAAATGAGATATTGGTTATCTCCTGGCCGATGCTAAAGAAAATATTTTCTCTGAAATTTATTAGTTTCTCTACAATACACAGGTTTAATACTTTGCTTTTAATGTCGCTCAAGTTGCTATATTTAAAAAATACCTTTATTTATAAAGGTATAATAGTTATTTAAAAATAACTTTATTTCCCCTCATCGTCGCGTCTGTAGATGAAGTAGCTTATTTTATGATCACTCGTTATATTATACGCAGAGCTGAAATTGGGTATGTGTGATTGTTTTCTGGAAAGAACAATGACATAGAAGTAGGGTAAATTTCTGTTAAAATGTTGGCATGTTTAAATGTTTTTAAGTTGGTTTTAAGGTTTTGCGCATCTCTGCATTGAGTTAGGGGAGTTGAAATTTTTTATGCGAATTGAGTTGGTGATATAGAGATGCCTTTTGGGGGTTTCAAGTTATTTAATTATATTCGGGCAGTTTCAATTCTCTACCATACCATAGTTGCTGACTAATATACCAGCAACTCAACGGTCTTCCAAGGAAGTGGACAACATTTGTAGGGTACTGACCGCACACTGTATCGGGTATCTGTAGTAACCACAGCTGGTGTTTCTTAACCTTAATAAAAAGGCCGATGAATTGGCAATATCGGTATTTATCATTTACGATTATCGTTTTGGTGATGGCTTTTGAATATTTGATGTATTGATCGTATCAAACACGTGGGGCCTCGAAGTTGGTTTTCGAAAGTGGTGAGATTTGGAAAGCTTACGCCCTTATATAATTGTATTATTTATTATATTTATATCAATTATACAATTGAGCATTATATTCAATATTTTTATGAATCCATTCGGAAACATTACGAAAGAAATAATTAACAGTAACACTTCATTAATATATAAAAAAAAATGGCTATATTTTAAAGAGGAATTCCAATAGATACGTTTTTGGATTTATTATTCAGTATTTTGTGAACTTTTTTTTTCCAAAGTGCAACAAACATTTATGCGCATTTTTTTTTTTACTTGGTTAACTCATTATCAAATGATAATAAAATAGTGCTGCCCAATTAACATGGGCCCTTTAAACCGGCTGATCCTTTTTTTTTAACCGTTCAATTTTAAAGTTCGTACATTACATTCATTTGTTACGTTATTAATAACTCTGGATTGGATTATTTAGTTTTTCTGTCATATTTGCCTTTATTTATTTTTTCTACTCTCGATTGGTGTTGTATATTTAGAAAATTGTTTATTCCAATCCATTCGATTGTATTTGTTTTCAAGATAGTGGCGCTCTACGACGTTTGTTTCAGGCGGATATTTGTAAATTGGGAGGCAAACACTTTAAAACTTTTGTTTATTTATTTCTTTTTTAAATACGGCTAATTATCTGTTTTCTGTAGTGCAAAAGACCATCTTTTTTTTTCTTAATGCTAACTTTTATTTAGTAAAATCTTTAACACCATTAACTTTTTCATTTCTTATTAATGGATTCATAATTTCATTTTTATATGTTTTCCTCTTGTTTCCGTTTCTAATACAAAACTAAAGATTTAATCTATCAGTTTTACTGGAGTTAAATTTATAATTACTTCAGAATAGATGTATTTTTTATTTTATTTTTATTTTTATTATTCAAATATGTCAATGTTGCACATTTTTTATTTGAACTCTGCAGTTTTTTATTTTCACTTATTTATGTATGAAATATATAATAAGAGAAAGTATTGCGATCGTAAAAAATTTCGAATCCGAATTTTCAACGGAAATACACCTTTTTAGATCCTCTGAGTCCAAATAATCTCGCAAATGGTCTGTGTATATGGTAAGTCTAGCTCAAAACCAAAAAGTTGTACGAAACTGAAATTTTGTCTCTAAAATAGGCATATATATGCCTGGGATGTTACCGCAACCTTTTCGCCAAAATTGACGTGTCAGTTTGTATCATTGATTTTACATATATTTTCAATATTCTCGAAAAAAGCACTAATAATTTTGATTAAACTATTTTTACCAATGTACAATTAAATGGTCTTTAATATCAGCTAGCTCTTATCCTCATTAAAATATTCTGACTGACTGACTTAAATGCCGAATTTTTGAAACAGGCTTCCTCTAAAGTACCTTTAATTTAATCTTTTTGAAATAATTAACCGTCTCTAATTGTTTGTATAATAGCAATCAAAAATGTATAAATGTAAACAATTAAAGAATAATTAACTAAAGCAGAGAAAATGAGAAATATTTTTCCAGGTTGAAAACAAATTTCAGAAAATAAGAGTATTAATATAGATGCTGGAAAGCTAAAGATTTTATAAAAATTATTATTTAACATATTAAATAGTTGCACGGAATGGAGAGCGACGAAAACTGCATACATTGTTGCAGTTAATGATTTATATTTTTATATTATTTAAATGGAAAATAAATGCAAGTTCTATGGAGACTAAATGAAGACTTTTAAAATTTTCGTCGTTTCTATGAAATTCCTGGGTTTCTTCACGTGCATTAGTATACTACATACCTATTTTTGCCAATTTTGTAGAACAAATGGTTAGAATACTATATATAATTAAAGTCCAGGAATCTGTATAGAATATTTTCATAGATTTTATACAATACTCTCGATTTGTGAAAAGATTTAATATGTTTCGTTAAATACGTTCTAATGACTTATAGAGTATTATTTTTTTATTTATGTAGAATGTTTCTATGTTATACACAGAATGGAATGAAAATGTAAACAATTTTTGCTTTAAATGATTACGTTTACATTAAATGATTAAATAATAAATAACAGACATAAATAAAATATCAAATTATTTATTATTCATAAAATTATTTATTAAATAAATAAATAATAGTCAGGACCCCCCCCTCTCTCTCTCTCTCTCTCTCTCTCTCTCTATATATATATATATATATATATATATATATATATATATATATATATATATATATATATATGGAGTTGTTACTACTTACCGTCCAGCTCTTTACTATAGCAATGACTGACTAACTAGGAACTGCCGTATACCGTGCCGGAGCACAGCCAGTTCTTTTTTTGTTCAGGATATTTTCTTTCGTCCTGTCATAATTTTATTTATATCTATCCTCTTCCGGTCCCCTGAGTGTATCCTGTTTACTATATTACCAGTTTCAATTACTTTGAAACTCCTATGTTGCAAACAGCCAGTAGGGTTGTTTCGATGTCCATTCTAGAAAGACGTCGGTAAACATAAAAACAAATCAATTTCATTAAAAAAAAAAATCGTTACCAATTACAAATACAAATGATACAAATTATTACTTACAGTAAAAAGCCTTTTTAAATCAATATATTTTTTATATTTTATTACTGAAGAATAAGGTAATATTAATATGATCTCTAATTATAAAAGAAGAGTGCTTTTTCTTTTAATATTTAATGTAATTTTTGTAATTTATTATAATTTTTTTCTATAAGTTAGTTCATTATATTATATTATATTGATATTAAATAATATCTAATTTTTGATTCCGATTTTCTATTCAATTAAATTTTAATTTTTTTAAATTAATTAATGATTTGGGATTATTCAATATGAATCGTGGTTTTTTATCACAACAAAAATCACTCCCACTCAAGTATCTTAGAAGTGTGACCGGTATAAAACAATTATAAAATGTGTTCTCATTTGTATTTACTTGTGACAGTAACTTGATGTCGTAATATCTTAGTAATAAATGAACATTCCATCATGCAGTCATTAAAAAAAAAAAAAAAAATGACCCGTGCAAGTAACTCAGATTATTTTCAATGTTTTTTTTTTCAAGCGTTCATTATTCCATTTACAATGTAATTTATTTATTTTTATTTCTTTTGTTCACAGGTCAGTAGTTAAAATCGAGAAGTTAAAGGTACAGCCAGTAAGTTAATTTTAATATTAATTTACAAAGGACTAATCTTGTATTACTTGTAGCACTTAATTAATTTAGTTTTTATTTTCAACTGTGCGTAATACGTCTATTTTGTATCAACATTTCAATAATAGAATGAATAGAAATAAAAAAAATTTCTGCGACAAAATCCCTCAAGAATAGCAAATAATAATAATTATTTCTGGCCATAAGACCTATTAGATAATAAATAAAAAAAAAAAAAAAACAGTTTGCACATAAAAATATATTTAAAAAAATTGAAGAATGACGAAACAATGCATTCGTTATTAAAAATAAAACAATGAGGTAAGAAAATAAATTTATCTAATGAGCAAAAAAATAAAAAAAATAAGTTTATATAAGATGTATACAAATAAACATGTAGTAAAAATAAAAGGAAAAGAAAAAAGACAGAAATGTATATACAAAAACGTAGATAGAAAATAAAATTCATAATGTGTACATTATAACTTTGAGAAATGAATGAAGCATTCAAAAACAGGAAATATAAACTTGATGGGTTGGTTTGTGATTAAAATTTAAAATACTGAACATTAAGAGTGAAAAAACAGTTAATGTTAGGAGAGAACGCCGTGATTTATGCTTACCAATCACATATTATCTATATACATCTGCATTCGATGCAGTAGAATTCGGGGTATCGTAACTTGGGCTAGCGGTATTCCGTCTGCCATTTGCAACAATAATGTTGCTTAATTGGATACACTAAAATAATTTATAAACTTAAAATAAATTATTGAACGCTTAAAACTTGGCAATACAATTTAGCATAAATACTTTAAATCACATATCAGTGATTTAATTAGGGATTGATAAATTATTTTCCACTTCTATATTTTTGTTTTGATTTAAAACTAATTTCGAATGTTTATACATTCATTTTCAGTTCTAAAAACACCTAATTTTAATATTGAATAATCTTTAATATAAAATTATAGCAGTGGCAAATAATTTATCAATCCCTAATTAGATTGATCCTTCTATACCATCATGCGGATGTCAACTTAGTGAAATTCATGTAATACAAAGAATACGCAGTACAAAACTAACCGTTTGGATATCCGCGAAAAGATTTTTTCAATTTGTTCCTATTTTTTAATAGGATTACAAATAATAAAGGAAAACGAGTGGTTGATTATTACGATGAAATTTAAACTTAAGACATAAATGAAACATAAATTAGTTAAATAATAAGTAGAGTAAACTTATGCTGAGTTATTTACGGAAAGCTTAAAAATGGGTGTAACTCGGTTTGTTAACAATATGTTATTTTAATTATTATTATATTGATAGCATTTTCTAGCTGCTATTTATTTGGTATTAAAGTTTAGAAATAGCAGGCCATCAAGGATGTGAATAATAGAATAAACGAATCTGTGATTATTATTTACGATATAATAAAATTTCCATCTTTTTGTAATGACATATTTAATACCAAAGTTTCATTCATGTTTGAATATTTATTTTTTGTTGAATCGGGCATAATTTTTCTTATTTTTATCGTTTATTCTTATTATTCACTCCCTTTATGAGGGAAAGTACTTTATGGAAGGTAATGGCACTTTATATATATATATATATATATATATATATATATATATATATATATATATATATTTTTAAATGTATTTATTTTGTTATTTTTACCTTGGATTTTTATGATTCTTTTTAAAAAAATTAAAATACGTATGAGTAGGGAAGTCCGCATTAATAATAAAATATGAACTTGTTCTTATTAACATTCGCTTGAATTGAAAATCTAGGTGATTACTGAAGGCAGAAAGAGAAAACAGAAAGTTGTGTTAATGTGTGAAACATTAACTGACGCTGATTGAATAGTTCGCCTTGAACGAACGTTTTTAGTACGAGCCGTGAAAGGTAGAACGCGTCGAATGGATTCGCCTGAACGCATTGGGAAATATTTCAATTATTCACAATGTCTGTTAGGATTCGGTTTTCTTCTCGGTGGGTGAAAATCTTCAAGAACTTTTCTCGGAGCTGTCTCTTATTATTGATTTTCTCAGTGACGGCTACATGGCCAGTTTACGTGAAGCTAATCCTAGTGTTAGTGTTTTTGTCATGTATGTATATTTTTGCACTTTCTCGAGATAAATATTTTAGTATTTTTGGTTTAATTTACTTGGTTATTTTTGGACGAATCTCAAATCACTCGAGTCTCTCAAATAACAGAAAAAAACCTGACAATGTTTCTCCGATTCCGGGCATCATCAGGACTGAAAAATATCAGATTGCATTAATGCAGACTAGAGATTACCTCGTACCACCTTAAAGAGGACGCTAAACATTGTAGAAAACATTGATAATAACGAAAAATGGATTTATCCACTTTTGCTTCTGCAAGCCTCATATAGTCTAAGCGAATTTACTTTAGAACCAGTGATTGTGAGCCTCACTTGTTTATTCCTTCTTTCGTCCTATATCTGTAGTACAAAAGTATCATTCCTATGTAGAGTTTCTTATAGTGAAGCTTATTAACGTAATGCCGCTGGACTATTTGGCTCCTAGCCTAGTATGTTTACAAGAACTTTTACAAGGACTTCTTCAAATAGCTACTCTTATCTTTATCTTCTTTTTACATTTGGGCCCTCCATTGGCGCATAGTCTTTAAGCCAAAAACTCTCGAGTGTAGACAATCGCTATCTGCATTCACTAACTAAACAGTAATTAACCTAGCAGATGTCCGGAAAGAGAAGCAATCAGACACTACTCCCAAACGCACTAGCGTGTAGCGGCACCATTTGGTTCCTGTTTGTGCTGACACTTCCAATGTTTTGTCTAGCGGGGGGTGGTCTATTAGTCAAATTAACCTCTGGCCGGAGAGTTGGTGTATTTTGGGACTTGAGGGTATTGGTTTTGTCTATGGCTCAGGAAATTTCTTCCCATTAGTATAAATGACGTTGACGGAAATCTTATGGGTGTTCCTCAGCGATGTTAAAAAATTCGAAGTTATTAATATTATCAGCAATAATTGATATTTAACGCTATCATTGCTATTACCTGCTCCAGTGGTTTGCCACTGTGTGCAATTGTTGAATGGTTGAGTAGTGTGTGAGACAAGAATCCATAACCAAGTTTTATGGGATGCCATGGATATTTAAAGATATTTTTTAGGCAATACTTTCTCTGAAATTTCAGGACATATTTAAAGCAGACTGAAACTTCTGTTGAATGAAGATGGGTCTGCGTCTTTGTTTTGCAGTACATTATCTCCCTCACAATGAAGATTCTTTTATGTCAGTTTATTCCTTTCTCAAGGAATGGACATTCAATATTTCGAACCTCTTTCTCTTATATCGTATCAAATTCAATTCCAATAACAATAAGTGATTCTGTTTAAAAGAACAAAAAAATATGGTATTTGAATATGATATAAAAAAATAAATAATACCTAGTTTAACTTAAAAAAGTATAGCGACGTTGACGACCATAGCGTGGCTAATGCAAATATGTAACAATCTGATACTATGGTCAAATATTTTGTTTTAATTAAATACAATATATTTTAATTTTCGGTTTATATTATTGTTTCGACGCTCATTTCAGTTACCATATTTTTATTAAGATCGCAATTTTTGTTTTTATGTCCTTTCAAAAGGGGTATATCGCTCCATATGCTTTTCCTTTTGCTATGCTAATTTAAAAAAAAAAGTCATCCTTTGTATTTGTTTTCAATCCTTGGTATTTCGAGATTATCATCTCATGCGAGAGCTTCAGCAACAGCTGTGGCCCATCCAGTTCACGAACCCAATCGATAACCTTTTCCGCGCGTGGCCTTGTACGTCGGGTTGAGATGGGGTTAAACTTTGATGGAGTTCTTTTTTGATAAGTCCTGAAGGGAAAGACAGTCGAAAATAGATTTCACTCCTTTCCCGTGGCTGTTTACCCAGTTACCTTAACCACTTTACCATTTTTAGAACTTCCCAACTGATCAGCCAAATATGAGATATTACAATTAAAACGTCACTCGTATTCCCTAGGAATCGCATCTTCATTTTCGTTATTAAAGCCTTTAGGTATAGAGTGTTAGGTCATATTATTTGTTTAATAAGATCATTACCCTTCAGCTAGGAGGGTTTGGTAACCTGCTCTAGTTACAGTGTATAATGACGTAAAAAATCCAACAAACAACAAAAATGCTTATTTAACAGTTCAACTCATTTGAATTCGAACAACCCCGTTTATCCGCAATACGGACTGAACTCTTCCGGATAACTCGAAATTCCGAATACTAGGTTATAATGAGGTAATTTATTCTTGAAAACGGTATGATCAGTAAATATTTTTTTTCATTTTTATAATAATTTGCAATTATTAAAGTAAGATGTAAAAAAATGTTAATGAAATAGTGAATACTTGGGCTCGGATCTTTATTTATTGAAAAATGACAAATATTTGATTATAATATTTAACAATAAAGGTGGGATATTTATTAAAAATCGGAACATATTTACTAACTTTTATTAATACACAAGACCCCATAAATCATACTATTTACAATAGATCAAGTTTATATTGAATATCATTAGTTCACACTTAATGATCGAATGTAAACCTTTTTCGATTATCTCCAAACTACTTGCGAGAAAAATTCGAGGTGGCAAAACTGAAATTCGTAATCAGCACCCTTAAAACATGTATGAGATTCTGTAAAATTTTCAGAACTTCTCCAAAATTTTCCGCCGAGATTCCTTTTTGATCCACATTTGACTGGACCTCATTAGACTAACAATAAGAGTGGAGGCTCCCAAAGGTTTATACGAACATTTTTAATTAGTATTTTAAAGAGGACTATAATTAGCCCAGTAGGGCTCGCTTTTCCAGCAAATATATATAGGTACCTATGTCTCATTTATAAGAATTTCACGTTGTTTATTAAATACGTATTGTTTATATGTTTTTTAAAATAAAATTTAAATTGTATACATTATAAATTTTATTTCTTACGTAAATATTGTTACTCCAAAATCGTAAATCGTATCTGATATGTTATGTAATTTAATTTGCATTAATGTACGGTTAAAACTAACAAAAAAAAACTGCTAGTTAAATTTTTTTAGAAATGCATCTTGGATTGTGTAATTGCGGATTTTCGTTACCATTGTGTATTATTATTTCTTATCAGTTTATTCTGAACAAAAATAGATGCACCCAATGATTTTTCAGGAGGGGAGAGAAACAAAAAAAATATGTTCCGGATAATCAAGGTTTCAAGTATAGCGGATCCTAATTAGCGGAATTCAAATATTTCATGAATTATTATATTATATTAATAATTGATTTCCAAGTTCATAAGCCAGTTAACTCTTATGGTCAAATGTGGTAATTAATATTTTTTTAAATGACTGAATAATATTTTATATAACTAACAACTTATAATCTTAACCTCAGTTCTTACTTTTCAGTTCTTAGTAACGTTGTATCTCAAAGTAATAAATTTAAAGAAATAAAGATTGTTGGATAATGCCTGATTGAATTATATTAGTTTAATTGAAGCCTTTTCTCTGTTGCGGTTTGGACAGAGCGACGTGTTCTTTTTTCGGAGCTCATTGATGCGAAGTAACTTTCCTGATTTTTTAAAAAAGGAATTGGGGGTTATATCAATCCAAGATAATTATTTTTATCGTAATAGAAAATGCTGTCAAAAGAAATTAATAAAAAGTGAGACAGGAGTTTGACACTTTCTAGAAATTTATTAAGTTTTCTAATCTGTTAAGAAGTAATAATTATTGTAACAAATCTAAACTTTTCTTCTGTGATCACTTTAATCGTTCTCGTTTAAGGAAAAGGTAGACGAAAGCTAGTGGAATTAATGTTGTCATGGTTTTGTGATTTTTTTATTTATCGAGAAAAAACGAAACAGCTTTAACAATTTTTATATGATTTGGGTTAGAAATGCCGTACCCAGCAGAGCTGGGCAGTAATTAATTACATTGGTATTTAATTTCATCTTCAATTACAATTATTGTAATTGTTTAAGTATTTGCAAATACTCCTTTCAATTACTGCAATTGTAGTTGAGGCTCTCAATTACAATTACTCCTTGACGTTTAAGTAATTACAATTAAAATTACTTCTGAACGGTAAGTGATTGCAGCTGCAATTAAAATTTCTTCTTGTGGCTAAATAATTACAATTACCTGCAATTCAAATCATATAAATATTTACTCTATCATTAATTTTGCCATAATTTTTGTAAATATTTATTAGATTTACTGAAACGCCATTTTGAAATGTATCTCTTAGCACCTTCGTGGAATTAATTTTTTTTAGTGCCAATGCGGCTTTAAGTAATTACAATTACCAATTATAATTATATGGAATTGCATAAATAAAGTTACAATTACAAATAATTGTAATTGTAATTGCTTTGGCTCAACTAGTAATTGTAATTGCGGTCCACAATTACAATGGTTCATAAAGTAATTGCTATTACAATTATTTGTAGCTGTAATTTTATTTTTGCAATTCCAAATTACAGTAATTGATGAATAATTGTGATTAAAATTATGCTTTGCCCAACACTAAAACCCAGTACTATCATCTTACCCCATCTCGTAGTGCATTCTCTGAATCTGTTTGAAATGTAACTTAGTACTAGAGAGTTCTAATAAATAATTTTATTTATTTTCAATCTCCTTTCTCGGAATTTAGTTCGTTAGAATTAAATTCCGTGATGCTTTAAAAAATACGTACGGCATCAATTACTTTTTTTCTGATACTGTCCCATTGATAAAATCCTAAGCTAGGTAAACAGTAATTAAATCTGCGTTTCCTCCTCAAAGTCTGAAACAGTCGGGGACATAACCATCCGTCTTCTTCTCTGGCTCTCGGCCACCTCATGTAAACAGTGTCGTGCCATATTGTCCTCTGATATTACTTCCCTATTCTGAGGTCCTTTTATGGTCGACTTTTTTATAGCGGGCAATCCAACCATTTCTGACCCTATTCCAGAAACCATTACCATTTATTGCCTCTTCTGCAGGAAATATCAAAGTTTGGTGCGGTGAATATAAATATCTCATTATATATACATATATCCTCTACACATCATCCTGTACAGCATTGAAGCCATTAGGGTTAACTGGCTTAGACATGTAATGACGAAAGCAGTGGAACGTTAGTCCAAAAGAAATATAAAATGAAGACCGTCAAGAAAAATGGAGAAATTCCGGGTTTGAAATTTGACATGGCCAATAGATGAATAGAGAAAGGAGATTTTGAAAAAAAAAATGGCAATATTATTTTTGGATGTGACATAACTTTTATTGTAAATTTCATAAAATAAATTAGTACAAACATTTGAATTTATAATTAGAACATCCGCTTCCCGGAACCGCAATTTCCGAAACCCGCGTTATATGCAATGTTTCTTTTTGCTTTTCTCTTTTTTACCGCTCACTTTTAAATAAACAGATTTAAAATTAACTGATTTCTTGCCATGCGGTTTCTGCAGATTTCTCAAAATTGTGTATAACAGTGTGAGTCTACTCTTGACGCATAGTAGTCAAAATTGGGAAAAAACCTGGCTAAAATTCTAAAATTTGCGCTTTCGGTTACTTTATATGATAAACTTAAACTACTTTTGTTGAAATCACAATGGTAATTATTAAATAATTATATGGTAATTATGAAATAATGGTAATTGATTATTATTATTTCTTTTATTACCTAATTGATGAAATACTTAAAGTAACTGGTTGTAAACCATTAAATATATGTATAATGTTGTAAACCATTAAATATCGATATATAAAAAATAAATATCGATATATAAATATCCATCGGATTTAGTTATCAAAATAATCAGTAATATATACTTAATGATTTTAAAAAATCTAATTTGGGATAGCACTAATAGAATTTAAATCAATAAAAAAAATCTAACATTTTATTTATTTATTTTTTTAGTACAAAATTAAGTTTAAGAAGACATTTCAAAATTTTTATCATGCAAATCCCGGCCAAAATTTGGAAATTCTTTTTAGTTTTTTAATTATTATTTCCATCACTTTCAACTCTTTTATCGTCCACCCCTAATAAAAGACCGAGGTGTGAATTACAAAAGGAATATAAATCGAATTAGAATATTATTGAAAATAGTTATAACAGTATAGATAAACAGATAATCAGCGCAAGTCCACTCTGAGTATTGTTTACAAATTATTAAAATCTCTCGATAGATTTTTTCCAAAGTTAGCATTCTTGATGTTTTTTTCTTTTCTTTTTGTATAACAAATTTCAAGTTAAATTAGACATTAGATCACCAAAAAAAAAAATGAAATATGCTGTCTAAACTAGCCTGACGGTAACTCCTGAATTAAATTAGTTAACGTCATAGTTTCCAAATTAATTATCTTTTTTAAGGTCAATTTAATTTCTTGATGTATAAACATTTATAACTTATCTATTTTATCATATTCATTAAGTACGTTAAATTCATTCTTAATGTATTTATTACAAAAAATAATTTCGTAATTGTTTAATTTAAAATCATATTTCTAATTAATGAATCATCACAACAGATAGTTTATTTCACTTTTGCCGTCCATAGCTTTTCTTTAACAAAATTGTTTATACTGGCAATTAATGATAATGGGGACATGGGATGAGGCGGTCATTCAACTAACCACACAGAAGGGCTTCGTATCAAGCTTTAGGTAATAATGATTAGTAAGTAAGTTCTTCAGCAATAGACAGGCTTCGTCTCCAGTAAACACATAAAGGCGTCTAATAGTTGCTGGAAAAAACGCGTCTGGAGGATTTTTTTGTTCCTTTCTTTAAAAAAGCGAATAAGCACGAAAAAATACACGAGGACAAGTGAAAACGACGACAGACAGCATAAAATGCGACGTAGTCGTCGCATTTATCGCTGCGCCGCTATGCCGTGGTAACTTAGCTCGCAGCTCTCTTTGCTCTGTACTCCACCTTCGTGCAAATCGCAGCTTGTATCGTTGCTGTACTCTGCGGTCAGCCTTAGTTGAAATTTTGGATTTTTGTGACAATTGGTTATCTGCTGATTAAAACTTGTATGTTTAATAAATAATAAACTTCTATAATAAATTTTTATTTATTTATTTTTTCAATCATCAAGCAAACCATAAGAATAATTTTCTTAATCATAACTTCTTTTTTTTTAGCTTTTTGGGTTAGACTCATAACCGACCGTTACTAATTGCACGAGCTGGAGATGCACTCGGTTAAGCAGCGTCCTTGTAGCGAATGCCCCAACGTCCCGCCGCGCATTTCAGAGGGAAATGCTTACAAAGCAATGCTTTCTGTTCAGGATTCAGTTCTATTGATGTACTTAGCCAAAGAATAAACACTCTATTTAAATGCATAGTTTGTTTTCTTCCGTCGCGGCCATCTCAGTCGGATCCCAGCCTGCCCTCACGGACGCTACCCTGCCCGCGCCTAGATCCCATTCGAGATAAGCTTTTATGATACATTAAGGGCCTTTATATGGTGAAGATAAATTGATTTAAAACCAAATCTTGGTACGGCCTACACATTTCCTCAACTACTTTTCTCTAATTAAAAAAAAAAAAGCTATATTTTCATATATGTAGGAGTCAGTCCATTTGAAATCAATCACCCAGACTATGCTGCTCGACATTTTCAATTTTTTTACCAGTTGTTCCTTGTCATTTGATGAGTTCAAAATCATGGATATAACATATTCAGGCTGATGCTTCTTTTTTTTGCAATTTTCTTTTTCTTTGCAAATTGCAAATTTCTTTAAGTTAGCTTCGCAGCTGAAAAGAAGTTTAGGGAAAATGTCTTAAACATTGAGAGTTTTGCGGTTATCAAAACAAAACAAAAACTAAAATTATGATAAGGATGTGCTCTATATTTTTTATCCTCGCAACACATCACCTAAGGAGTGAGGAATGCGGTTAAAACAATTCGCGAAAATTGAGATAAGACAAGATATTTTGCGTTGTAAAAGTGCATTAAGGAAAAAGACTCACCTATGATTTTTTTTTGTACAGTTTTATAATTATTCTACTAACTGTAGAAATTACCATCTTTAAAATATTTCCTTTTTTCAACATCAATTTCAAAATGGCAAAAAGTCATTTTTAGCAATATTTTAAGTAGAATATCCCAAAAGGGCCATGTGAAAAATTATTAAACATGAAACAGTTAGACAGTTATTAAACTTAGACAGCTTATACCTCTATATGATATGAACATAAAATGTGTATAACAGATTCCTATTATATTCAGGTATAAACTGTATTAGTTTCATTATTTTTCACTCTGTCCCTTTTGAGATATTTAACTTTAAATATTGCTGAAAATAACTTTTGGCTATGCTTGAAAATTCACATAAAAATATCCAACAATTCTATTAAAAGTCTCATTTCATGCTAATTTTTTTGAATTTCTTTAACCACTTCTCATTACTTTGGTTAACTTCTCACTACTTTGGTGATGTTTTGTCTAGACAAAAAATATAGAGTACATCACAATTTTAGTTTTTGTTTTGTTTTGATATCTGCAAAACTCTCAAAGTTTGAGACATTTTCTCAAAACTTGTTTTCATCTGCGAAGGTAACTTAAAATGACCGCAATAGAAAAAGTATGAGCCTGAAAAATGTTTTACCCACGGTTTTGAACTCACAAAATGATAGAGGATAACCGATAAAAAAATCAAAAATGTAGAGTAGCAATGCTAATTCAAACTGTGTGTTTTCAAATGGATTGACCGTTATTTTTTTTTAATTTTAAGTTTAAACTGACAACGTTGAAAATAATTCTATGTGAATGAGTTGTAGTTAGTCTCCATATTCATCTATTGCATACCCCGATATTGAGATTTGTATTATTGATTTATTTTTATATTTGCGTTTTCAATTATTATTGAAATATACTTGTGTGTATAAATAAAAATGTTTGAAATGCATTATGCATAGATCGTTCACTTTGAGGAAGAGTTCCACTATACGAAAATTTTAGTTTTAGCTTGGAAAGATTTCAGTGACTTTGAGAATTAATATCAAATTTTTGGTTTCAATATTCATAAAATAAAAAATTGTTGTTTATTACAACATAATGAGTTCCTTCGAACTGTGATAAGAGAGTAACTTTATAAAGACTGTCTTGATAAAGATAATAATAACTTATTTTTAATGTATCTGTATTATTCTCATGTCAGTTATATTCTTAATATCTTAATATTAATTAATCTTAGTTATATTGTAAATGCGATTCGATATGGATACGGCTATCCCTATAAATTTTGTTTCCTCTTTGTCTTAGTAAGAGCATTATATTTGCCACCCTCAGTTAAGTTCCCTTTAAGCTGCTGGTTGGTTCAAGATAGATAATGTAAATACTGATCATACATTGTTATTCGCTCAAACCGGAACGACGTCAAGCAGGAGGATGAAGGGATTTTACCTTTTCTCCCCTCCATTAATTTAAAAACCGAAAAAGTGAAAAGTCCAAATCCAAAATGGTTGGGAAATTTTAAATATTTCTTTTCTATTTGTCTCCCACCCCAGTCAACTCGCAGATGATTATCAAGGCTTTATTAATTCGAATGTTACCCACTTCCGATGTTATAGCTCAGGGATATTATGTGTTGCTATGAAATTAATGCCGATGGCGAAATTAAATCTTATCTAGACAGTCTCTGGTTTCTTGGCTACTGGTTTCATTATATAATTGTTATCGATGCATTATTTGGACTGCTCAGTGAATGGGAACAATAGGATGAGTAATTTTTTGTCTATTAAAACAAAAATTAATGGTAGTCATTTTTGATTTATCGATACCTGAAACCCTGGGTTTTAGACTTAGTTAAAAGAATAAAAATAGAATTATTTTATTGATTGGCATATAATGGTATGCCTGCATTTATATTAAATTATTATAATGTTTTATGACATTTTAGTTAAAATATAATTGCAATCTATTAGAAATTTAATGTAATTATTAATATGGGAAAAAGTTTCAATTTTTAATTCTGAAGATGTGGATCAAAACCCGGAAACATTAACAATAATTGTTAAATAATATAGGTCAATTATTGTATCAATGCAATAGCTTTTGACTAATGAAGGAACTAATGAATTTCAATTGATTAATTTAATTATTATCCAGCTGTAATGTGCAATAATATGCGTCAGAAAATTTTCGTTGTTTGCATGTCAATAAAGTGTAGGAGAAACGTTAAGGTCCAGATCCATTTTTGGTATTTAATAGGTTTTTAAATCACGTTAAATAAATTTTATTTAATAATTTTGTTTAATTTTAAGTATTTATTTAATTAATTATAATTATGAATTGAATTATTAAATTTAACCCGTATCACTGCATTCTATTGTTAAAAAAGACCTTTGAAATCAATTACGTACTTAGATATAGGGACCATTTCTGAACCATATGGCGTTCTACCTATTTTAAAACTGTGCACTTCAATTGCGATGTTCTATTCTTGGTCCTACAATATTTTATTGGGATGTCTAAACTGCACTTGTAAAGGTTCGGACTACCTAATTTCTGATCGAAATTGTTCCAAAACCTTGTTTAGAAATTAAGATTAAAATAAAAACAAAGTTTGTTTAAAAAATAAAACAAAAGCTAATTAAGTAAGTTTACTGAAATATTAAAATCTTACCCCATTTCGTACACACTACATGGTTAGAAACGTTAGGGTACTATGAAATAAGGTGATATAACCATTTCAACTTTTGTGGTAAAAAAAAAAATCCAAAAGCGGGCATATTTCTAGTGAGGGATGCGCTGGCGTCCTATGGATTCTTTACACCTTGAGGATTTATTCTTAATTTGAATAGATATCTCTTAATTTAAGGGATTGCGAACAATGGACATTATGTTTTTTTTTTTATAAATATAAGGAAATGTATGGCGAATTAACTATTATCACAATTTGTTTTTAATACACATAAACACTATTGTACACATTCTAATCAGAACGTAGGTAGGATATTTCCTACCTACATTCTGATTGTATCTTTCTTTCTTTATTTTATGTTCTTAATTTCTTTTAGTGTATTGGTAATTTGTTGAAAAGATCAAGTATTATTGGCTAAATTATAATATGATTGTTTAGGTCCCTGCTAGATCGTAAATTTTTCCCTAATATAATGCCTTATGATTACCTACCGTACTAATTATTACCGTAATCTTGTATTATATATTTTGCCAGTCGGGTTCGTGCAAATTTCTTGATAATTAATCCGAATCGAAAAGTTGATGGTGATGCTGGCCCGAAACCAGACACACCCCAGTCGAGTTAAATCAATACACGTCCTGCATCGTCCGCTGCCTCAGACCTGTCTGCTACTGCATTTTTACAGCTTCCTGGCTAAACAAGTTTGCCATTATCGCTAAACTAGATATATATACAATAAATATCGACACTTAAAATGAGTATATAACATTTTATTTACTATGTTTAATAATGGTTATAATTAATTTATTTCGTTTTCCTTGTTCGAAACTCTAATTTTGTTAACAAAGCACGTTCAGCTAAGGCGGAAAACTTATGTGAATACTGATAAGATATTTAGATCAACATAATAGATAAAACAAATCAAATAAGTAGTTTTCCTTTATAGAAGGGTGGACTATTTTTTATAACATGGATTAAATCAAATAACTGGAGACTACTTTAGTTTTTCATATTACTAAAAAAAGTTATTCATTATTTAAAAAGGCATGTTTGCAGATGTTTTGGAGTAAGTCACTGTCTGCATTTTTGGAGAAATTTGAGATGGTATTTTATTTTGAAATGGGAGGGCTTATTACGAATTTAGAGATTGTAGGAAGAGAGAATATAAATCCCAAAATTATGGAACACTATTTATAATTAATATGGTGTGGGTGAATGCACGGGTTAGAACCATACACGATTCGATTTCCACCGTCCCATGGCTTTTTCTCAAAGGTCCTGAATCCACTAGCGTCCAGAGGCTTACTTCAGTGATAAAGTAGTGATTCGGTGGAGAAAACGGAAATCGTGTTATCCTTTCATAGGAATATAGAACATTAGATATATTTTTAAAATGTATCATGAAGAATAAATAAACTTTAGTGTGATATTTCGAATGCTAATTTTTCTTTCTGCTGTATATAGGAAGTTAGATTTTTTTTTAAAACTCTTTGGTTATCAGATGATTTTTACTGTTTGAAAGATTCGAAAATTCCTTTAAAAATTTCAATTATAATTTATGTTAGTTGCTCACTTTACTGTTAGTTTTATGCTTCACGAAAGCACCAAACCATTGTTTCAAAAAATTACGCCTTGATATTATTGTTTATTAAAAGCAGCTTATTAAACTTCATGCTGTATTTTTATTTCTATATTAAAATAATTAGATTTTCGTTTTCTTTGCATTCTAAGTAAATATTAATGGATTATCTTATGTATCCAACCTTATGTTTTCTCCTGAATTTGTTTTTTAATTTTGGTTGTATGTTTTATCCATATATGTTGTATAATTCAATGTATATTTATTCACATAATTCGAAGTGATACCCAGCTTCATGAGAATGGTTCTAAACTGCATTCCGGTCCGAAGGACCGAAAGAGGCTAATGGTTTATTGATGGCCTGGAAAGGGGACATTAATGTGCCGCTCTTGCCATTAGTTGCCGTGAATAAACTCTACACCGAGTCGATTGCCGAATCAGTTTGACTCTACTTACATCCGTCACAGCTCTTGGTACCCATGAAATTCCCTTTCATTTCACCTCTTTTTTTTTTTGTTTAGAAAGCGGGGTCTACTGTGAATCCTGCGTTAATTGTCACCCATCTTTAGTTGTTTGTTGTTACCCTATTAACTAAGCAAGCGCCTCCGAAATACCAGTATTTTAATAGTAATATTACAACAACCCTCAGAAATGGTTCAAAACCACAGACACTATGACAGAATCGGCCAAAATCAAATAATCTGTTATCAGAAGTATGACCTCGAAATAGATAGTAGACGCCTAACACGAATGTTTTACTAAACCAGTAAAACAAAAAATTGGAAAAAAATAGAAAAAGGAAGGCAAAAGATAAATAAATAATGCGAAAAAAGATAAATAAATAAATAGAAGTAAATGAATGAACGAACGGACGAACATCCAAACGAATTCTACGTTTTTTAAATAATAAAATGCGGATAAGAAAATATTTACTAGGTGGTTACAAAAGTACTTTTGCATTAGTTTACCTTTATTTCAGATCGCATATTTTAAATATTATTGAATGCTACTCTTCAAAGTAAAGTCCATTTTTGTCAACTACTTTCACCCATCTTTCTGCCAGTAGTACCGGCATCAAGCCCAATTACAGTAATTGGGCTTGATGCCGGTACTCCTTTGGTTTTCATGCAAAGAACTCTTCACATCTAATTTTTACGTGCTTGTAATTATCAAAGATCCGACCTTTTAAAAAATGAGCCATTGATCTAAACAAACCATACTCTGATGGTGCAATATCTGGGCTATACGCAGGATGAGGCAAAACGTTAAACCGTGCTGTTCCGATAATTTTTCCTTGGCCAAACGAGAACGAGGGGCATTGTGTTGCAAAATGTCGTGTTGACCAAAGCGGGGTACTTTGCACTCAAAACTGCATACATTTTTTTCACAGTAAAGATTTGAGTCCACTGCCCGAACCATCAGGAACAAGCTCAAAATGCAAAACGCCTTCGAAGTGCCACCAAACACAAAGCATCACTTTTTTCCCAAACTGACCTTTGCGATCTCCGGTTGTACAACTCCATCTGACCGTACCCACTGCTTATGTTTGCTAGGTTATTTTAAAAATATCCACTTTTGTCACATGTGATAATTTTTTTCCAGAAACTGCCATCTTTCGAATTTTTAAGCAAAATTTTGCACATATCAACTCGCTGCTGGGCTTGGGCCTCTATCAAGTCATGTGGGTCGGACCTTGATCTTAAATTCCGTACATCCTGGTTTTTAAGTTGATGAGCCACTGTGACATCAGAAGCCCCTACTACGGCCGATAAATCATAAGTAGTTGCATATAGGTTCTGGTTCACGCATTCTAGAAGAACATCAACGACCGATGGGCGACCAGATCTGGGGTTCATCAGCAAGACTCATATTCCCATTGTTGTTGAAACGTCTGGACCAAAGTGCGGCGGTATTTCGATGGATAATTGATTCTCCTTCTATGGCACAAATTTCTTCGGCGGCTGCCTTTGCGCTCAAACCTTTTTTCCAGTAATGTCTCAAAAGACCGCGAATCACGATTTTTCTTCTGATGTTGTACGTGCATTTTAAAAATGTAAATGCCCCATAAAGCCAACTCGTCACAATGAATCAGAGGATTAATTAAACATTGATCTAAATTAAAAAATAGTAGGAACAAAAACATTCTTAAAAGTAATTATGAGAGTTGCAAGTTATGAAGGGTTGAGTTCATGCACAAGGACTTTTGTAACGACCTAGTAAAATAAGCAGCTAGAAAGAAAATTAAAAAAAATGGTGACAATGCAATATATGCAGACATACACGATATTATGTAAAATGAAATACATCTTTTATTTGTTTTGTGTATACATACAGTGAAAATTTATATTTTATGCTGGTAATGCGTTTTGTCGTTTTAACTAATTTTCAATTTCAGATTTTATTTATCTGTATAACCACTTTTTTTCAGTCACTTTTCTTATCTTTATTATTAAACCATAAATTAAGGCCATCTTTATTCATTGTTGAAAAACTGATGTCTTCAAAAATTCTGTAGTGACCGTATTCACCCGTGGCTGGTGCATATATACACACACACACACACACACACACACACACACACATATATATATATATATATATATATATATATATATATATGTGTGTGTGTGTGTGTGTGTACTAATGTTTAAATAATTGTTGCCAACGGCGTGGTGCTTCTGCTGCCTTAACTGTTCCTAAGAATTGAAAAAATGTTTCTTACTGGTTATATAGTTTTTTAACCATTTTCCTAATAATTTCATTTTGAAAAGATTGCAGTTGGATCCATATTGATTTAGGCTAAATAGCTGCGACCTAATGCACCACTGACTCATATTTCATAGTACCTTGGATTAACTATAACGGTAAGTTTTAAACTTCTACTTCAATGCTGCCAATTCAAGTTGATTCATTCTCATAGTTTAATTCATCAATTCTTGTACTAGGGTTAATTACATTAAAATTCCTGTTGTAATCTCGTTAAGAGGCAAACCCTCTCCTCCTTGTCACTGGTTGCCGCCTTAGATGTTAGGTGACGAGTAAGCCCATTGACTTTCTATACTATCGAGCACTTTTGCATTTATATAGCTCCTGCCACCATTCTTATTCAGGTGCTTCGACAATTTCCTTAGCAGCCGGTTCATTAACTATTCGCTTGGATTGTTATTCACCTACGTGACACTCCTCACAATAGACTGATCCATCTTCTTTTCTCCCCTCCCGGTGATCAGTAATGTGGGGTAGCTTTTAGATCGAATGCCATTACTGGATATTTTTATATTTAATTTCGTTATTCGTAAAGAGTCATTCATTATATGTCCCTATCGAACATGTAGAATAAACGAGGCACACGTCAAAATATCTAACGTCAGAATAGATAATCACCCAAAAGAATATCCAGCTCTCAAATATCTGGCCCAACCAAGATGATATACCTAGATGATATACCAGCAACATGTGTTAGAAGAAACACTCTGGGGTTCTCTAGGTACAACTTTACTTGTGTCTAATGTTCGTTCTAAAAAAAACATATTTTTTTTTCATTCTGGATGTGCGATATGTCTAAATTATTTTTGGGTTTTGTTTAGTTTTATAACTGGTATTCTGCTATACCACTTGGTGTCAGGAACTTGCGGAAGAATATCCATACTATTCTTTCTACAGGATTCTCTCCGGTCGTTTTCCATGTTTTCCGCTACATAAGATTGACAGTTCATAAGGCTCCATTTGATCGCATGGATCGACTTCTTCTTGGATCTTCTCTTCTACCTTCGCTAGAAGAGAAGATCTTATACCTACCTTGATACTAGTCTATATCTAAAAATTGTATAAAACCTGTTTAAAAAATGGCTTAGACTAAAAATAAAAAAAAAAGGAGTTAACAGGAGATTAGGTTTTATACTTAAAAGTTCTCAATCATAAATTTTCGACTAAAAGTGTTCTGACAGCAACCTGTTGTGGGCAGGAAAAACTCTATGATTTTAGCATGGATCTTACTGCCTGTGTGGAGTTTTAACTTAAGTCCTTTTCATTCTAGGATTGCAATGTTACAATGTTTACATAAAAGGAAACGTTTTAAGAATATTTTTTTTTTTTTACATATTACGTATGCAATATATCACTTTATCACCTTAACCAAATTTTAAATTTTGAAACCTACTGATATATCTTAGTCTCAAAAGATTAATTACAGGATTATATTACATCATTTTGACAATATATTAGTTTTATATCTACAATTCAATAAAAGTAATAATAATGATATTTTTTGTTTCAGGTGAGTTTAAACTGTTGGAAGTTGGGTAGATAAAGTTACATAGGACGTAAGTTTTGTAGATTAATTGAGTCATTGATTTACAGGTCGGACAAATCGATGAAGTTATGCATTTTGCAAAACGTATGAATTAAGAAATGATGACATACAATTTCCAGAGGAAACATTGATTACTTTTATAATTTATGACTACACTCATAGTAGGTTGTTGTATATCGCAGTTCGTCACGGTCACGCGACCAATGCCATTTCTTTTCATTAGTCACATATTTGAAGATTAAATTAGTTCTTGATCATGTCAATATTAGTCCATAAGTATGTTATTGTAACATGTTATTGTTAATAGCATCTAGGTGGTTTCTAAAAAAAAAATAATTATTGGTTTTTTGTTATTATACATTTATAGTAAATGTAATATACACAAAAAACAATGATAACTTTTTTTTTTTTTTTGGAACCACCTAGATGCTATTAACAATAACATACTTATGGACTAATATTGACATGATCAAGAACTAATTTAATCTTCAAATATATAATAATTTAATATGGATGTGTCGGGAATGCCTAGTGGGGCCCTACAGCCCTCACTGTGACTAATAAAAATAAATGGCCTTGATCGCGTGACCGTGACGAACTGCGATATACAACAACCTATTATGAGTGTAGTCATAAATTATAAAAATAATCAAAGTTTCCTCTGGAAATCGTATGTCATCAGTTCTTAATACATACCTTTTACAAAAACATAATAACTTCAATCGATTTGTCCGATCTGTAAATCTGAATATTTGGTTAATAAATATTTGGATAGTTTGTATCCTCATTTTTTTTTTTTTAAATCAGTATGTTTAATTACATTGCATATTTACATATCCACATCTAGGGCATAATGATGAATACACAAACACACACACAGAATAGTTATTTACCGAACTCGAACTTGGGTCCTTGTATGTATTTAAAAATATAAATAATATTTTGTGACATTAAAATCGATTAAAATTTATTAAGTAGGTTCACCGCAAAATTACAAATTACTCTATAATAAATGCTACCATCAGTTCATTTTTGTTTATAAATTACTTGATATACATTTTTTTATTTATACTTTCAATAAGATTTACAAAAAACTGATCGTTTGAACAACTTCAACAAGTATTATATATATATATATATATATATATATATTTTTTTTTTTATTACTTTATAATTAATTATTGTTAATGCATTTTAAATTTTATTTCTTAGTATATATTGTATAAATTTGTAAACTTGTCCTTTTTAGCTGTTACACTTAAATGTGACAGATGTAATACTAAATCATAGGAATATTATTTTAAAAATATATTGATAAATATAAGTAAATAATCGATCAAGAAATATAATTTCATTATAAATTTATGTTTGTATCCGATTATAAAGATCCTTTAAAATAAACTAGTTTAGTATATTGAACATGTACTCTAAATATTCTTTCTTGGAATATTCAGAGCTATTTCCTAGACTCCTCCATCAATGCTAAGTGGTCTGCATTGTTATCTGCAAAGTTTACTTTGCATATTAGTAAAACACATTTCACTTGGAAAATTAAAATTCTTAAAAATTCGAGCATTACTGATAAATTTATGCCATTATAATTGGTTAGTGTTTAATAGCATAGGAAATAGTATTCCATTCGAACCATTCCAGCGGGAAAACCTTAGTCATTATTACGAGAGCTAAAACAAAAAAAAAAGGCCAACAAAAAAAAATTTTGAAAACTTTTTTAACTTTAATAGTTTAGAAATCTTTATTGATTTTTATGTGCTGAATCTAAATCTGGCCTTAGTTTTTTTGTATCACCCATAGTTTTCCGTAGGTTTCAGGCTCATCAAACATCCTAACTTTTTAAACTTCTGTAACATGTTAGCTACAATAGAAACATACTCTGGGTCTTTTTCATTTCCCAAGAACTTTGTAACGACTTGCTTGAATGATACCCATGCTTATTTCTCATTTATGGCCATTGTGGATTCAAAGTTAACATCAAACATCATTTTTCTAATGTCAGGTCCGGCAAAGACGCCTTCTTTTAGTTTAGCTTCTGAAAGGCGTGGAAACTTTTGGCAGAGATACTTGAAACATGTCCATCTTCAGGCAAAGCCTTCACAAATTGTTTCATGAGATCTAACTTTATATGTAGGTCTTCCTTTTTCAGGAAGACTGAAAGCTGTTCAATTCTTTAAAAATTGCTTAATTTAATACTTTTAACTATAAAACGTGAAGAAATTGTTGGTGATACAGCTTTTTTAATATCATATTTGGATTCAGCATCCTAAAATCTATAGGAATAAGGTTTTTCAGTACAATTTTTTCATCGTTGGCCTGTGAAGCTGTTCAATTCTTTAAAAATCGCTTAATTTAATAAAATTAACTATAAAATGTGAAGAAATTATGGGGGGTACAGCTTTTTTAATATCATTTTTGGATTCAGCACCCTAAAAACTATAGGATTAAGGTATTTTCAGTACAGAATTTTTTTTATCGTTGGCCTGTGTAATTATATATTACGAAGTTTTGTTTATTTATTGTTTATTATTTACGTTCTTCGAAAAAGGCAGGACTAGCGGGCTATCCTTCCAGTTACCTACCTATTCTTGCCAGAACTTTATTTCTTGGCTCGTCATAAAATGAAAATCAAACCCACGGGAAGGCGGGAATCTGAAAGCGGGAAGATAATGTTTCGTTTTATTTTGCCCATTTAGGTTTCGAAGCAGATTGATTTATTTTAGAGTTAAGTCCGAAAGCGAAACTATCTGATCGGTGATAAAGATCAGGGTTTGATTATTCCCGAGTTTAAGTCTTACTGCAGCGCATCCTGAAGTAATGGCTTATCGCATATAATTTAATTGTAAAACTATACCCTAATTATAATTCAATAATTCTGGATAGGAATAGTCATGCTGTTTGTTTTTTAAACATTTTTTTTTAAATACTGTTTGTCATCTGTTTTGTATGAATCATCAAGTAACATTATTATTTTGTTAAAAACAATTAAGTTTTCTCTTCGACTGGAATGGAAATTTTCGGTTTCAGCTTATTATTTTCAATTGGATGTTTCCAACTGAAGTGGTTTTTCATTATGAATGTAGTAGTTGGACTACAGTCAGTTTATTCTTCTCCTAGGTCGTGCAATGCAAGATTGAACGTGATTAGCAATTAGCGAAACATATATTTACTTATTCATTTAGTACAATATATAATTCAGTTGGCATCGGCTACAGTGCCTCCCTAATCTGCTCCAGACCGGCTCCTCTTGCACTTCCGTGAATGCTAATGGCCATACTACCTGGTTTCTGTTTCCGTTTCCGCTTGCAGTTCGAGTTCGAACCGTTTCGGCAGTTACGTCAGCTCTATTATTTGTAATCGTCTGGAGCGTCTGTTGACTAGTAATTTTTTTTTCTTCAACTAAATCAGTTATTGTAAATTTATGAACCTTCTGTCTTACGACCATTTTTGAGATTCCTTCTTTTCCCCTCTCAAGCAACCGAATTATACCAGATTCAATTTTAAATATTAAAATAAATTTAATAATACACTTAATGTTATTCAATACACAAGAGATCAAAGGGGAATGATAATGCAATCTTGGTTCGGCGAAACCTTTTTACCTCAAAAACAGTTGTTTTTTCGCCAAAGGCATCCATGTATAGCTCTTAATTTAGTAGAAGCAAACAAGCGCTAAATTAGAGGAATCGGGAAGAACCAAGTCCTTTTAAGTAATGACATTAAAGGACAAGTGGTACTGGAACGACTTAACTCTTAAGTAAGAAGGACTCTTAAGTAAATTAAAAAACAGATAGCCCGCTACCTTGTAATCTTACTTAAAGATGAGGATTCCTGTCTGATTAACTTTTAAGTTTGAATTTAATTATTTTCTCAACCTATAGAATCGTTTCTTCTTGTTTTATTAAACTCAAATGTCCCATTCTTGTCTGTCAGGAACACAAAATACGACTTAAGTTAATATCTTGTCAAAGTTGAATAGGAGATAATAGCGTTTCGTTTCGTTAGGATGGGCAGGTCTCTGCAGCGACTCTAATCACGAAATGTGATTCCTCGTTCAGCTCCTTTTCAGAATTATTATCGGATTCTCGTCTGATTCGTTGGTAGTTTCTCTAGTCGTCGCATCTTTGTTTCACGAAGTTAATATTTATATGAAATGATCCCTGAGATGCCCACTAACACGAGTTTCCTTACAGCTTTGTGTACAAAGTTCTGTACAAAAATTGTTTGCTGTATATTCGACAACATTTGATTCGACTTTTTAAAAAAAATTTTTTTTAGACCATTTAATTATCTTTCAAATGAGTATCTGGAATGTTCGTTCCTATATATCCCGGAACATTATTCGAGTTATTCGAAAAACTAAGAAATAGTATTCGGTTTTCGATTGTTACATGCGCAGAACACATACAAAATATGGCTTCTTTCATTTAAGAAATAATCGTGTCACCGACAGACATACACACAGAACAATGGCTGAAAATATGTTTTTGAAATTCAAGGGATTAAACTGCGTATCGAAATTTGACCCGATTACAAACCTTCCTTACCTATCATACAAGGAAAGTAACAAATAGTGGCACGTGGTACCAGTAGTTTAATTTTTTTCGGTGCTGGGTTTGATTATTCGTGTTGAACTTACGTTATCCGTTAAAGTTTTTTTTTTTTTATGTTTTAGTTTTGAATGGAAGAAAGAAATATCCCTTGTGTGAATCTATCGTTATAAGTTCTGTTTGGTCTTATCGTTTGGACCTCCTGTCATCCTTCGAATTTGTGATTTATAAGTCCTTGAGGTGTGTTGAGAAAGAATTAGCGGATTACACGTAGTTGTCTATTTTATTGATTGTTTAAAATTTATTTTTGAATTTTTAAAATTTAATTTTATGATATTCTGAAATATTAACAACCCGTAGTTATTATCTTAGTAATTCAGAGTAATCTTTTCCAAAATTAATCGTTTGTTTTCTTGCTGTCTAACGGTGATTAATATCCCTACGTATCATTTCATATATACCTATATTAACGAACTTTGCTTTGGATTTTATTACTATGAATACAGATCATGTTATTTCTACGAGTAATGATCCGAGGAATGTTAATAGCTGTTCTATATTGGTGTGTTGAAGCTCTATTTTACGCCGGTTCCATCAGATAACAGAATTACTACTGCCAGCTGCTCCAACCAGTCTCAGTCGTGTTTCGTTCCCACGAGGTTTTCAGGAGGCGTTTCAATTATTTCGGTATCACGATTTCGTTAGAGGTGTTGCCTACTAGGGTCGATTAGTTTATCGGTGTTTGGGATTATATAAAGTAATTAAAGTATTCTTGTTTAAAATTAAAAAAAAAATACTTTAAATAAAATTATTTAAAAAAAGCTTTTAATTTTGGATTCTCCTGAATTATCTAGTAATTCCGTTTTACTATTTAAAATCCTTTTAATCTCCCTAATGCTTTGCACTGTGCATATATGGAACGGACGTATCTACAAGGCATAAGTCTGTACATCACTTTATTTTCATAATACTGTTGGTTTTTTCTATTTGTTTATTTTTACAGATTATTAAATTATATTTATGTACGTAAAAAGTTATAATAATTTGTATTGAATGAGGGTAAATCATAAATCGATAAAAATATTTTAGTGTATTACTTTTTAGGAAATAAAAATATTTATATTTAAAAAAACAAACTACCTATCATATTCCACAAGTGAAAGATCTGATAAGAAATATAGGTCGTTCTACTAAATAGACTTCAAACATTTTAAATCATTAGTGAATATCTATTTGTCTCTCTTTTATGTCCTGATTGTCCTTCAAGAAGTTGGAAAAGAAAATGGCCTCATAAGTACGCTTATAAGTACTTATAAGTACGCTTATAATAGTCTAATTCTTTGACCGCACCCCCCGACCAACTTCTCCCTTTAAATTGATAGTATATCATTTTCTTTTTCATTATCTTGGGTTAGAATTTGTAATTATTTGTTGTTTTTTTGCTTCTTTAAAGTTCTGTGCTATTTTTAATATTATTATTATTAATAAAGTTTTTACTTTGAATAAATAAATAAAAAATTAAACCTACTGACTATTACTAATAATATTTTATTTATTTAAGTGGATTATTATTATTATTGATATTTTAATTTAATGTTTGTTTATTTCGACTTCTAAATATGTATTTAAATTTACTCGTCTCCCTTACTTGACCTTTTCTAATATTAAATTCTATGCAATGTTTTCTGGTGCCCTGAAACCTATATTCGTTAGAAGATTGTTTCATAAGCTTGGCTCAATAGATACCTCAAAATAGATTCTAGGCATTTATTTAAGGGTTTCTCATTATGCTGTTTCACTAGTTTGGCATCAGTTTGCTTTGTTTACGAGCGTGCAAAGAATCTTTTGTTATTAAATCTTTGTTTTTCACAATGAAAACCCTGTAAAATAATTGAGAAATAATAAACTTTATTAGAAGGATATTAAATAATTGGTGGAAACAAAAGTATTCTTTGGTAACAAAAGCTTCGAGTCAATCATATAATCGCAACAATTGAAAGAAAAAGTATATAAAAAACGATAACAAAAACATTGTATCTGAAAAAAAAGTTGATATAAATTAGAAATAAAATGCAGATAAAAATCTTTAAAACTTTAGCGCATGCTCAAAATTGTAAATCTTGTATTCTTCTATTTTACTTAGTCATTGCTATTAACAAATTCTAATTGCATTTTTTTTCTGAGTATTGAGCTTATTTATTTATTTTTTTTAACTTACCAATGCTTGAATTAATAATCTCGATTAATAATCTAACTACTTTTAGATTTTTGCATCATGAAAGGTTGTATGAAACTTAAATTGCGTATTTAAGGTAGGTATAAGCCTGTGATGTTACAGCAAGTTTTTCGCCAAAATATAGCTACTAGAAGTGCCACTTTATATAAACTATTTTACACATTTTTACAATTTTCTCGAAAAAGACAATGATTTTGATCGAACTAGTCATATCAATGCACAGTCAAATGCTCTTTAATATCAGCTAGGTCTCATTCTCATTGAAATAGTCTGACAGGGCTTAAATGCCGAATTTTCTAAATGGGTTAGTATAAAGTACATTTAATTTTGTTTATTTGAAATAATTAACCGTCTCTCATTGTTAGTAGCAATGAAAAATGAATAAATATAAACTATGAATGAATTTGGTAATTAACTAAAAGAGAAAAAAAGGAGAACATTTTTCTCAGGTTGAAAACAAATTAAGTGTGGCAATATAAATGTATAATTTACCGTTGGAAAGCTTAAGATTTTAGAAAAAAATAATATCTTATAATAAATCTTATATATAAAGCCGTATAAGGTTGAGGAGAGTGGCGAAAAACAACGCATACATTTAAGTCATTGTTGTAGTTAATAATTTATACTTTATATTATATTTTTTCTCTTAAAATATGAATTTGCACCTGTCAACAGTATGTCGACAATCAGCAAATGAGCTAATAATATTGGTACCAATAACATGTGAGGCATGAGGAATAATAGTACCCAGAATCTCTTCCATGGCTTGAATCTCTCACCTTTGATATTTACAAAAGGAGATCTCTCATCCAGCACCTTTTTAGCCCCCTCCGCGTAGTCATGGGTATGTCGGCCGTTGCCTTATCTGTAATCAGTATGTTGATAAGTCATAAAATCAGTGATAAAGTGTCCTTATATGTTCGTCGACTGTAGGAGTGCCAGTATGTAGAGTTTTGTTAGTCACTTACCAAGGTGCATTTGTAATGAGTCATAATAATTTGGACTGAAAAGTTTGTAGTTTTTGTAACTGGGTCATTTTGGCTAATATCTGTGAGCAGTATGTCCATAAGGGTTTAAGTAAGCATCCTTCTATCGAACGTAAATCCAAGATAGAGCACGAAGTCGTCCGTCTGAGGAATTTGATCGTTTTCGATATAAACTGGAGAATAGGTATTTCTTCTGAGGGTAAATAATTGTGTGTTTCGATTTGTCATGATTGAATCGAATCGAGTGCAATTTATATAAATGATGTTGTTCATTCTAAAATACTTTAAAAGTCATTTTGTGTAATATTAAATAAATTAGTCTTAATTAAGTATTTAAAAAAAAAATTTGTTCCATATTTTGTTTAAACGGTTCAGAACAGTAGTCTTTTTTTTTTTATTTTTTATCCGATTGGCGTAAACATAGTTTTTGAGAGAATTAGTGAGTTGCATACATATTGTTCCGTTCACTCTCATTCAGTGTCTCACTCTCTGTGGATTTTCCAAAGCCCTCGATAAACGCTATTGTCGTAACTCCCCAGTCCCAGTCATTGAAGGTTTTTTTTTATCCCGGGATTAGTCCCTTTGCGGAATAACAGGTTTCGGCAAAAAGTAGGAGGGAAGTTTTTGTTGCAGCCTTGCCCGCCCGCTTCCTCAGCGATACGGTCGGACGGAGTTTGAATTGAAATCGGATTGAATTGAATGCTAACAGCTCTCGATGGTTCTGTTAGATTCCGTTCTTCTCAGGCTTGAGAACTTCGGAAAGGGACTTAAAAGTAAAGTTTCCATTTCGTTGCTCGTGTTTACATTATAGAAAAGAGTGGAAATTTGCCTTGAGTGGAATTGTAGAAAAATATTTGGTTGTTACGAAAGTATTTGTGCACATTTATGTTGCATATTATTTTAATGAAAATTCGATGACGAGCCCTTGTCTCCTTCAACAGCTACCACCAATTGAAATGGTCTTATGATAGGTTATGTAAGCCGGATTCACACAGCCTCTATATAATGGGTGGGTACCTGATCCCTTTGGGGTGGTAGGAAGGTTAGGCGATTTATGATTCTGGCCAGATCATCTCCTTGCAAAACCGTTGGTAAAGAAACAGTATTTCTTTTTCAACTACTGAAGCGAAAATCCTCCTTGGCGTATTTTTATTCATCTCTTTCAAATATGCTGGAGAATGATTGGCAGTTGTTTACCGCATTGAGAAACCGAGGTAATTATCCTGGAATTATGACCAGCATTGTCTTTCCTCCTAGAAGTCTGTAATAAAACTGTGTAATTGTTTACATAGGCTCAATTAAATCGAAACTTGATATATATATATATATATATATATATATATATATATATATATATATATATATATATATATTATAAATCAATCATTTATTGAACCAGTGTATTTTTGGAGTATCCGATACAACGAAAGCCAAACATATATTATATATCTATGATATATATTATTGCTAGCTGCCTTTCATTACATAGCCAATGTGGATAATAGACTCCAAAAGACCATTGGACGACAGAGACCATTACAGAACCCCGCTGTGGCTCCTGCCAAGTTTCCTTCTATGGCCTGCTGTTCGTTAGTCGCCTCCTGTTTTTCCATCTCGTTCTCTCTATCTTATATATTTATCGCTTATCTCTTTACATTATATCTGGCCAGATATCGTTCTGCAGTCTATCATATAGTGGTATTTGTAGCTCTAGCTAATTGACGACTTGGCTTATTACTTTGCCAACAAAGTGAAATGTGTTTTCTTTAAACGTGTTTAACGGAAGTTATACGCGTAATAATGTCGATTTACATAAAAATCTATAAGTGTGTTTTAAAAAAAAATCTAGAAAAAATTGACGTTTTTAAGAAAAAAATATAAAATCAAAGTATTTATGTACTTTTTAAATGTCACTGTAACAATATAACAATGAGCTTGATATAGCAAGTGGTTATTGAGATGTGACCATTTATGTATCATATTTCACTTACTAGTTCATTCCAAATTCAGTTAAATTTATTTTTGAAAATTCTTCAGGAAACCAAAATAAAAAGAAAAAACATCTTCCATTTACAAATATATATATTTGCATTTCTGAAAAAATTTCCAGAAATGAATTCGAAATGGGTTCGGAACGATATACTTATCACATGCTAAAAAAATTTGAAATCCATAATTATTTTGACCTAGACTTTTTTAAGTTAATTTTTGTTTTAATTTGGACTGACCGCGTTTATGTTACGTTTGAGAAATGTACATCGCATGAAAGATTATAAGAAGTCTTAAGCCCTGATATAGGATGCGAACTACATAATGTGCTTAGTGGGTCTTAGTCTTTCCAACTTTAGACTCGAAGTTGATTTGGTGGAAATGGGAAAAGTTTTAACTCACCTTGCTGTTAATAAAGTTAGGAGCGTTGGGCGGATCAATCAAGATATGGAGTGGTTTTTGAACACGAGAGAAACAATTTAACTTTGTCTTCTGTGAAGCTTCTATAATCGTTTTTCTAGTGTCCTCACTTCTTTTGATGAAGTTTCTTCGTTCGACTTTTTTTTTATCTGGCAAAATTAGTGTAAGTTCTTTTCCTTTTCTCAAACTCTTTTTTTAAAACTATTTAAAAATATTTATGTGATTCTATACAACCTTTCTTTTCATCAATAAATGATTAAGAAATAGATTTCAAATATTAATTATGATTAATAATTAATAATATTAATTACGATAAATTAAGCTGTCATTGTATACTTACATCATCTCTATATAATAGGGTGTACAAGTAATCGATTAACACCTCTTTAAAATCCGCAATTTTTGGAATTCAGGGGTGAAACTTGGTTGGTCGCCGGAAGTTTCCTTTTCCCTGTTACCTCTCCAACGCTTTTAACTCTGGAATTTTCAATAGAATGGCGTATATTTTATGACGGATTCTTATAGGAAATCAAATTCTTCAAAGTGATGTTATATCGGTGAAAACATCTATCCGGTTTGGCTTAATCACAAAAATGAGCTTAATTGGTAAGGCGCTAATGACAAAAAACCGCTACGAATCACATTTTTCTGACAACTTTAAATTACCCTCCAAAAGAAAACTTTTTATCAAAAATACATCCATAATAAACGTTGTAGCTAACTATATTAGCTACAAAATTAACTATTGTACAGAACCCTTAGTTAAGTTATATACATATATAAAGATCTGTTATTCTTAAGTAAATAGTTATTTTCTCTTTTCTATAGGCAGTCAAGTCCGCTCAAGCCCAGTCCGACTTGATTGCCGTATCCTATTAAATACACAATAAGGGATCACTACAGGACTCCAGTCAAATCAAGTCTAGTTATGGTGTAGCCGCACCTTAAATGCTCAATTTCTAGGCCAGGTGTTATCTTTTTTTATATTTCTTTAAGTTATATTTTCAGGATACTTTCTCCTAAAAATGCTGTAAATTTATTAAATAGTGAAGGTCGAATATTGTACAAAGAAAATATTTTAGAACGGTTAGAAGCACTATTGTATGAGATTTGTTATTGATTTGTAAGGTTCCCCATAGCTTTCATCTGGAGGGAATCCAACCATCCGATTCCATTGTGATCCAACCCCGGTGTGAAATGAATCATCTCGCGACCATAGCGTTTAATCGGTTCTTAATTTCTCCTCTACTTTATTCTCTTTTCTTATCTCGATTATATATTATTCTTGGACTGAAAATGGAGCCTTCTGTCAAAACTGTATCATTATTTTAACTTTCAAATGAAACACTCGAGCTATTATACCGTGTCTGCCATGAGGCTTTTTTTCATCTTTTTAGGTATCTCCATTTTCAGATCATTTTGGGTTACGTGATAAACAAATCAGGACGATCATAGTGATGAAAAAATGTCATGGCATTATGAGAAAAAATGTTTGATTCAGACTGACAGTCTTACTAATTGAAAAAAAAACAATGATAATGATAATAATAATGATTATTATTCACAAAATATTTTAATAAGAATGAAAATAAATGGAAAACTAGTTGAAAAATCATTTTTAATAAAATAGGTTAACCTTAGTAGTGATGTCCGTACCGATGAGCCTTCTAAAGATGAATTTGAATTATGTATTTTATATTTGTGCTTGAATGCCAGTGCCGCTCCAACTGACCGAGGCGTCCATTAGGGGATGTTTCACTTTATATTTCAACAATCTGATATTTATATCTGCATCTATCGATACATATAATATTTGTCTTATTATACAATAGTTCTAATCAAGTTCCTTAGTGAAAAAAATTGGTCAATTGAGTCGATCGTACGGTACCGGAAGAAAACAGGATTGCGTTGCACAGCTAAAAAAGCGGATTCTTCCGTACCAATTAAGGATTCAGGGACTCAAAGAAGACGCAGATCCTTAGATGGGCCGTTGAACCCGACCTTGATCATGAAGAAGTTGCTACGATGACATTGCGTCACGACATATGGCTTCATCGTGTGCCTAGTTCCGTTAGGGAGAAGAGGAGGGGTAGGCTGATGGCAACTGTAAGGAGTAGCACTGGGAAGAGTAATGAGGATAAATGGAGGAATGAAGAGGGGAAAATAGTACGATAAGAAGTTTACGTCAAAGTTTATGGTGCAACTTATAATTCCTGTGAACTATTCTTTAGGTTAAAAATAAATATAGTACTTATAACATTGCACATATTTGCTTTGATTAAAGTAATGTCACGAGCGGGCATATTTTATCCATTGTTGTCCCATTCCAAACTAAAAAAAATTATAATATTGCTAAAAATTGAAAATTAAAACCAGAAAACAAATGTATACCAGACTGAGTAATAGTAGGTAACTACTCTTACGAGTTGGACAGTAAACTCTGTTCAGCTTTAGTGAGAGGTGAATACACTGCAATTTTCCTATCAGCTAACTCATGCAGCTCTGGTATTATCTCATTGCCATCACCGCGAAGCGTCTATTGATATCCGCCTTTTAAGGTCAGATTGCAGATCGGAAAAGCTGCTTACAATTTATTATTATGGAGCTATGGGACATCACCATAAAAGTTTAGTTTATTTTCAAAATGATTTTTTGGACAAAAATTATGTTTGAATTAAATTAAAAATATCTGATGAGGACACCGCACATGACTTCTTTGTACGCCTATTAAACTATAAATGGGTGGCTTAAAAAATGATTCTGAATTTTCTTACTAGTTTTCGAAGATAACAGTACCTCGAAAATGACACTCGGTGCCTCGACATTTATTGGCGTCTATCTATTGATACAAACACAACGCGGAAGTAAAAAACAAAACAGTTTCAGGTAAAGTACCACTTCCGGCTAGCTGATTTTAACCAAAATCTAATGTATTATTTATATTGGTATAAAAATTTGATACACGAAATTTGAGATGTTGTGATTTATATTTTAATATGAATTTTGGTGAAAGTCTATTATGACCTTCAAGTAAAGTACTATTTTCGGTCAGCCAATTTTGACTAAAATCTATTATGTTTTTTATTTTAATATATAAGTTTTATATACCAAATTTGAGAAGTTTTGCATTATGCTTTAATATGATTTTTGATGAAAATCCATTATGACTTTTAAGCAAAGTAACACTTTCGGTTTGCTAATTTTAACCAAGATCTAGTATGTAATTGAAATTAATATACCAGTCTTATTGTGATCAGCTGAACTTCCGATGATCATGTATTAACCAAAAAGGAAGGTTCACAGCTAGATCTTACAGCAATCCCAAATACAAAATTTTACGGCTAACTGTTTTTGAGTTATGCGAGGTACGGACGAACTGTCGAATGTACGGACGTCACGACGAAACTAGTCAAAATGAATATTTCCGTTTAAATCTGAAAACTGAAAATTTCGTTGATTACAATACTTCCTTTTTTGCGTACAAGAAAGTAAAAAAGTTGAAGCTTTGATTTTAATTGATGATAGACTGTGGTAAGATAGGTCTACTAATTTGAAACTGGTGACATCAGCTACGAGTGGAAAGAGGATTCTTGACGAAAATCATCATTCGATGAGGAAGCTCTGCGGGACTCATCAGTTAAAGCAGACCCAACGAAAAGTACTTGGGAATGAGCAGAAGCTCTTGGAGTTTTCCAATTCACGGGAAATCTTGGTATGCATAATTTGGAAAAAAATGAATCGCTCACGGAGAGTGGTTTCTCAGAAGTTGACCACTGAGCAGGCATGATGTCGACTAGTAATTGGCCAACAAGTTTTCAAATGACCATCGTTTCATCGAAGTATTGTAACTTATGATGAAAATTAGATATATTGGAGAATTGGAGAAATATTGGAGAAAGGCCAAGAAACCATGGTTAAACTGCAATATGCCTGCTGTGCAATTAACTAAGCAAGTCAATTTGAAAAAAGACAATGCTCTCTGAATTTTGGAATTATGAATTCATTTCAGAAGATAGAAACATTGACTCAAAACTTTATAATCATCAGTTACAAAGAATATATGATGTGAGCTGCCGAGGATTAAAAAAAAAACAACGGATTTTGTTTCAACTGGATAACGCCCAATCACACATTTCTCGTTACACGAAAAAATCAATTTCAGTCCAGACTTAGTACCTTCCGATTAACATCTTTTCCGATCAATGGCGCACTATCTTTAAGGAATAATTGTCACTTCACTGGACGAGTTTTAAGGCTATGAGTTTTATTATAGGTTATGAAAACATAAAGTCATGAGTATTGTGAAGGATTCATCCTCGAGATGAAACAAACCAAACGGTATATACTTTGAATATTTATAAAATGTGTTAATGTAAAGTTATTTTTAAATTAGCTATATAAACAGTAATTTTTTATGAATCATCCAACTACAAGCAATCAAGATCTCTGGATTGAAACTGGGACTAGCTAATACTTCAGCAATCTGTTTTAGGACATGTAAACATTATCGTGCGAATCAATTATCAATCTGTAGTAATGCATTAAAACGAAAAAGGCATAAACTATCATCAATAGAAAAATGTAAGAGCAGCATATAGCTTATTCGGTATATCTTTCCCAAATCACGTTTATTAATGTAACGGAAGACTTCTGATACACAGATCTCATATTGTATGAGACAAAAAAACTGACCAAAAGGCATTACAGCCCGTAGGTTATTACAGCCGGTGTTATTATAGGTAGTGGAGACCACAGTCATTACCCCGGTGGGCACACCCACGCCGGATGGACATTTCCAAGGGTACCACTCCCTTAAAAAACCTCTTCCTGCCACCGACAGGGTGCCCTCAGATCCGAACGATATAGTCTCCTTTGATATGATCTATTACTCTATAGAGGGCAGGGTTCTTCTATACAGCCGTCATATCCAAGGCTCTTGTTTTGATATCTACTTAATCCTTCCTTTGTCACCTGCTGTCCCCTATACGGTGGGTTATAAACTTTTTTTTGAGTAGTCCAAGCCTAGAAAGAGGATCGTGGGAACGGTACGAGTTAAGAGTGAAGAACGTTCCCAATAAAACACGCATATTTATTTATTGAATTAAAAATAAAAGTCTCTCGTACTAAGTCGGAACTTTTATTGGACTTATTTATCTCCCTATAAAAGATGAAAGAGAGTTTTATGTTGATCCGAGGATCGTAAATATTTAATTCATACATCTAGAACTCTGAATGAAATCATAATTATTATATATGGAGATAAAGCTCTTAAGTTTAATTAGATTTGACGTTAGCGAAGATAATTTGTTTCCGCTACTTCGCCAACTTTTGTGTGATGATTTTACTGTCTTGTGTAATCGAGCAGATTATTCATTGGTCGCTCAATTCTCCATCCTTAAAACGGCAACCACTGCATTTTTTTTTTTAATTATGTAACTAACTAACTAACTAACTTCCCGGCGCTACAGGCCAGCATGACCCTTGGCCTCCTGAGTTACTCTCCTCCATACCGCTCTGTCCTGTGCTTCTCTCTTCCAATTGCGGACACCCAGCATCCTCGCGTCTCTTTCCACTTCATCCTTCCATCTGCTTCTCGGTCTTCCCCTTTTCCTCTTTCCACCGAAACGCGCTTCTAGCATCCTCTTCTGTACTCTTTCATCCTCCATTCTGGCCAGGTGTCCTGCCCATCTCAGCCTACTTGCCTTAACATGGTTAACAATGTTAGCATTCTCCAATATAGTCTCAATTTCACTATTGCTCTTAAATCTCCATTCACCATTAACTCTAGTAGCACCATAAATTCTTCTTACTATCTTTCTCTCAAACACTTTCATTTTACGGCAATCCTCTTGCGATAAGCACCAGGTTTTTTAATTATGTAGGTGGGTATATCAAACAGTATGGGGTTGTATCAATGGATTCTCATTTTTGACAGCTTCATAATACTCGTACCAAGTACTGCAATAACACACAATTATAGTACGCATAGAAACAAGAAAGACAAATGAAATAAAATGTTCACAAGTTTTCAATAATTATTATAGTACCATATTATTTAACAGTTCCATTAAGACGTTACCTCGAAGCGTCAGTTCTTCGTCCTGCTCGGCTTATTTTGTTGGACTGATAGTTTTCTTTAAACGAACTTAATTTTTCTTTGAAATCACCTCTAAATAAATGATATCAGTCATTGATATTAAAGAACGCTGTTCGATGGATTTAAATTATCGGACGTGTTTTCCGTCGAAATGTTTGTAAAACATTGTTTGTTTTCTTATAATTGCAAAAATATTAATCGAATCTCTGTATTTCAAAGTTGTTAATTTGATTTGTAGAATCCATTAGGATCAATAGAAACCTAACAAACGCTACTCTCATTCCCAAGTCTATTCATTGGATCGTGAATAATAGAAAATGACTGAAGCAATACTTGTTGCATAAGCCAGACTTACGGGATTGGATTGCCTCTATTTGCGTGTAGCAGCACGAGAGCTGCCGGATCCTTTTTGTCTTGAGTGGCTTTATATGACAAGTATATCCTCACAGCGAATTTATTTATCTTTAAGTAAATATTAGAATAAAATTGGTTTCGAGATAATATGGTATTGTTTGATGGCTCAAGTTTCTCTCTGAAAGGGAGTAGTGCCGACTTTCATAAAGGGGTTGATAATGTTCCACTAGTGGGGATTCATTAGAAGGTCCTCCTTCACCTGACTTCCAACCAATAGCCAACCTTCTCACAGAAACTTATAGAGCCGGTTATAAACAATTCATTTAACAACTATCTTATTACCGTGATGACGGTACAACCCAAAACTAGATGCAATTTTTCGATAAATCACTTAGCTCCAATTTATATTGTAAAATGGGGAATAAAAATGTCAACAGTTGCAAGCCTGTTTCCCACCGTCCCGCCCCCTCCGACTGACGTGACGTTAACAAACGTTTCGATAGTAAGAAATGAGTCTGAACGATACCGCTTCGTCTTTATTGCTATTTTTCCATTTTTATGCGTTTTTTTGAGTACAAGAGTATGATTTAAGGTTTCGAGTGTTGACCCTAAAGCTTAGTTTACTAAAATTTTTGGTGAGTACACTGATTATTAACTTAATTATTAATTATTAGCAGTAGAATCTAGCTAATCCGACTTCGATGAAACTGGGGATAGATCGGAACGATCAAAATGGCGGAATAGTAATTGGAGCTGGAAAAAAATATGTTTTAATTATGATATATATAATACTTTCTTTTATGTCAGAGGTTTCGGTGACCTTAGTTTGGTTCTGGGTCAGAGGAGAGGGAGAAGGGAAATTATGGGGCGCAGAATGTTTTTTCGCCTATGGCCCCAAGAAACCTGCGTCCGATTGAGACAATGATCTGTTACCGTATCGTGAAATTAAAATGATAAACATAATATAAACGATATAAAACAATAATTATTCAAAATACTTATAGTCCAGTCAAATTGTCGAAAAAAATAGCTTTACCTTGCAAAAGGTGGAACAGAAGATTTTATTGTTTTAACTTGTTTTTATGTGTAGTACGATAGAGAAAACAAGTTTTGTCCATCAAATTTATCATGGTTAAATTTTTTGTAGCCTAAAAATCACGAAATGTTTTAACTTTTTTCAGTTTTTTGCTTATAACTCCCAAAAGATACTTTCTAGTCGAAAATACTTAGTTACAATAGAGAAACATTAACATCGGAGTACAATCATTTGATTGTTATTCAAAATTTCAAATTATTAATTACATAAATTACATCGTGGTATAAGTAATAATCACGTTTTGATGGACCAGGTTTCTCGGTGTTTTCGGGATTGTCTTCAGTAGCAACATCAGCAAAAATATCTTCGGAGTCGATTTGTTCTTCGATCAGTGAACCAGCTTTTTCCATCTATCCCCATCTTGCTGCTCATCGAAGTCGGCGTCACATTTAATGTCGGTGACGTTTTCGCAGTTACTACACTGCATTTTTTGCTGACAGAAGAACATGCAAAACCTGCTTTTTGCAGGTTCCGGCTGTACTAAAGTCCATCTTACATGATTACGAAACAACGTGTAAAATTGATTCGGGTGCTGTTTCTTGACTCATTAAAAAAGGCCTGAGACCATAGTTACTGTGACTCCATTTCTATTCCTGAGGACGTTATAGGTTTCCCATCCAAGATTGTACTTGACGATCTGTACTCTCTGATATGATCCAGAGAAAAGCTCTAGCATTAAGATTTTGGCAAATTCTATGCTACTTTAAATAGAAAATAGATGGCTAATCGCTAGAATCATGGAAGACTGAAATATTATTTATTGAACATAATACAAGCTGCCACACTCAAGGGCAGTGAGTATTAGGGATGAATTACCCATTCACACTATATGTACAACTATGCATACAATAAAATAATTATAAAGGAAAATAAATTGATAAAATAAAGGACACTAGTGATAAATAAATATACAATGTTAACAAAAGAAGAATACAATAAAATGAATATAAAATAAAATAAATAAAAGAGGAGCGCAAGATCGAATTTAGCAAGAAAATGAAGGACTTCTGGGCCATCACTAAAGCTCAAGGCACATATAAGAAAGCAGCTGCCAAACCCACCACTCAGAACACCAATCGCAGTAAACAACGAGACGACAACCAGAAACATACAGCACAAGCAAGTAAAACACAAGCATCGTGGTCCCTAACGAAAAAAAAAAAATAAAAAAATAAAATAAATAAAAATTCTTGATTACATTCATACATATATACGTATTTACATTCTGCCCAGGGAACTCCCAGCCATGCCCTGCCCTCCACTTGTAGATGACAAGGCAAGACTTGAAGAGGTCCCAGCGCTTCTCTCTGAGCCGCATCACTGGATCAAAGCCAGTGGAAACTGAGTGAGAGCACTAGGGCCACAGTCGCTCAGGACTTGAGTGGAGGATCTGGCCATTGCCAGGATTCCAATAGCATATTTACAGAAGGTCTCGTGGCCACTGCCGCTTCAACCTACGAGGAGGATTATAGGGATGGCTTGAGCTGGATAGGGATTGTGCTAAGGGATTAGGATGGCAGCTAAGGTTCTGGTGAAAGTTTGAAAATTTAGATGGAATAAGGTCAAGTACAAATGGGATGTTTAGGTCATGATGTAAGGTCTTGTTTGAAACATAATAAGGAGCGTTGACTATTGTTCGAAGGACTTTGGACTGGAAGGATTGGATATGTTTGATGTTAGAAGATTTTGCTGTCCCCCACAGTTCAAGTCCGTAGGTCCAAATGGGTTTTAGTATGATCTTGTAGATTAATAGTTTGTTGTCTATTGAAAGATGTGATGTTCTGTTCAATAGTCTATATAACTGGCCATATCTTCGGTTGAGTTCTTGTCTCTTAAGCCTGGTATGTGGGTTCCATGCCAGTCTTTTGTCTAGGAGGAAACCAAGATACCGAACTGTGTCGGAGGTGGGAAGTGGAATAGAATTGAATTGGACTGGAAGACAGGGTCTGCGATGGAGTGTGAAGGTGACATTTTTACATTTGGATTCATTGACTTTGATGCGCCAATGGTTGCACTACTGTTCAATCGAGGAGAGGTGTTTTTGGAGATTAAAGTATGCTACTTCAGGATCTGGGTGAGAAGATAGGATGGTTGTATGATCAGCAAATGTTGCAAGGAAGGTATCGGATTTGTGGGAATATCCGCGGTGTACAGGATATAAAGGATAGGACCTAAGACGCTGCCTTGTGGAACTCCGGCTTTGATTGGATAAAAATCGGAATATTCAGTGCCGCAGGTTCTGAAGGTTCGGTTAGAAAGATAGGATCGAAAGATTGGGGTAGATGGATTTTGAGTTTGAAAAGCAAGCCATCGTGCCACACCCGGTCGAAAGCTTGCGCTACGTCCAGAAAGGCACTAGTGCAATATTGCTAGCTTTCAAGTATTTAAAAAAAAAAAATAGAAAAGAAAAAAGAACATTTCGTGGTTTCATATCACCATCCATATCAATAAATTAAAACAATAAAACTTTCTAACCCACCTTTTGCAAGGTTAATCTACAATTTGATTAGTCTGCAAGAAGCATACATTTTTATAAAATACATTTTTATGCATTGATAATTTTATTCAATTTGAAATTTACATCTCACATAGGGCGTGCTTTCTATTATTTATGTTATTGAACGTTATTCATATGTTGAAAGATGAAAGTTACTAAGGAAAAACCTGCAGTTTTTTAATATTTTGGAATAAATTTCGAAACTTTGAAGGGCTATCTTGGTATGTATTCTGTTTAAAAAAAACCTTTAACCAGTGAAAATCGTAGAAAATTTAATGCTTTTTAACTTTTGTAGTAAAGTATTTCCGGCTAGAACGTATCTTTTAGCAGTTATAAGCAAAAAAAGTGAAAAAAAGTTTTTTACGCTACAAAAAATTTGGTGGGAAAAACTTGAATGAAGCTGGTTTCAGATCTTTTGGTGCCTGAAGGCGGTTGCTTCACATTCTAGGTCTATGGTAGATGTAGTAACAAATCACATCTTTGTTGTTTTAAGCATTGACATTAAACGCATGCACATTGCACAGGGTAACTATATAACTGATAAGACTAATCTCAGCCGTTATTATATAGTTAGTGTGATTGTTATTAATTAAAAAAAAAACTATTCCTATTAGTACTTAAACATTCTTGTTACATACTATTGCTACTATACTACACATTTTAGTACTTCCCCGATTGGTCAGGATCTTTTTTTTTCAAATCTGATGTTTTTTTCAGATACTTGAGCTACTCCTGCAAAATATAATCCGGGTGTTATAAGCAAATTGCTCTGATATGGCGATCAAAGAGATGAGAGGGTTCAGGCACCCCAGTGTGAGGAATTTGTGCAGTGGGGTGTAGCACAAGTTGAGCGGAGAGACAAAGAAAACCCTTGTCATTAAGCCTCGTGACAATAGTGTTTTTTGTTCTCCTTGGGCCTGAAGAGGATTCGTTGGGTCCTAGTCCTTCCTAGGCTAGGTACTTCTCTAGGCACTACGTGCTTGTTTTATTTGTCATCTGTCTGGTGTTCCATTGAACAGATTTTGTGACTGGTATACACTTCGCGAAATCGATTGACGGGGTCAACAACCCCTAAGGGCAGTTATACAACTTAGCAGTTAGTACCTTTTTTTTTTTGGAAGGAGATCAATAAATCTCCTTAAAGTCACTTAAACGCATACTCAGCCTTGCTATTTTAAAGCTGATTTGGCGTAATCAGCATGTAATGGAGGAAGAGAAATAAATTAAATTAAAAGTGGCAAAGGCGAAGAATTATGAATGTATGCCACTATAAAGGTGGACGTCTAATTCTGACGTGTATAATGATTCTAATAAAATTTACATTTTACTTCTATCTTCATAAATGAAATATGAGTGTATAAAACATCTGATCGGGCCATTTTGATTAAACATATCGAAGGTTAACGAGTTCTAAGGTGATTTGAGACTTTAGTGCCAAATCTGAAAGAAAAAAAAAAATCGATCCAGTAGTTTTGGAGAAACGCCGCGGACGGCAGAGGAATTTTTTTTATTTATTCGATTTTGGATTCTCAAGGAATGGAAAAACTCAATTTTTTATGGAGGGGAGTAAAATTTTTTTTTTGATCGCTTACAAAAGTTTATTATTGAAATTAATGAACCATAATTTAAAACACTGTAAATTACTAAAATTATATTTATCATCTCCAAATTGTTAAAAAAAAAAAAATTTGAGCTATTATTAGGATTGAATTTATTTATTTTTATTTTGACCCGAGTACAATACCTTCCTTGCGTGGCAAGGAATGTAAAAATGGTGATAGTGAATATTTTATAATCATAAGTATTTAATGCATAGACGAGAAGGGTTCGCTTTCCATTGAGATGGTGACTCTAATCGCTCATTTCCTTAAAGGAAATTCATTGAGTGGGCCAATATTCATCATCCTTTCCTCTCTATTAAGCAAGAAATTGGAGGGCTCTTTTCGTCTTGTGGCAACTTTATGATAAAAACTTTAATTGTTAAGATATGAGAAAACTTTACTTCTTTATGACTCTAAATTCTGAATATACATACTCTATCGCCAAAATAGCGATTTTCATTGCTAGTTAGAGAACTCATCAAAATTCATATTTGAGAAGAAAATGCGAACTCGTTATTATAGAAATTCGAATTGTTTGTTAATGTGGAGTTATAGATTCAATTGGAAATTCATATTTCTATGTAAAAATTATCGTTGTTTATTTTGTTTGTCTATACAACACGACTCTCTTCAGTGTCATTTAATATAGGGTTTCTTATCGATTCCAAATTAAATCATTTTTTTGTAGTTATGTCTGTTTTGTAAGCACGATCAAAAATTAATTTTTTTAGCATAAGTTAAGTAGCTGTTTGTATAACAATATTCACTATATGGACTGATAATAGAGGTTCTTTGGAACTGCAGTTATTAATGTCTTAGCTAGGATATTCAGATACAACAGAATGGCTTATTGGTTACTCCCATATTAATAAAAAAAAACTTATTACCGGCGGTCACTGTAAATGGGAAAATAGAATATTAAAAATAAAAACGACTTCAAAGCTCAGAAAAGAAAAATTAAAAAACGAAAAGTACCGAATGCTAAATTAGAATCCAAATTTAATGGTCTGAGGTCTAAAAAATTAAAACCGGCATTGATTGTAAAATAGATATGACACCGGTATATATCTGTGTGAGTCTGTATGTGCGTGTGCATGTGGGTGTGTTCCATCATATATTGTTTATATATATATATATATATATATATATATATATATATATATATATATATATATATATATATCTTTACTTTACGTTATATATTTATATATATTTCTTACTCAGAGGATCCATAAAGTGGATTTTGGGTTGGATCCCACCTGTTTCCGTTCTCTGATACTCTCTCCTTATAGATTTTAATTTATTTTATTTTTATTCTAGAACGAAAATACAACCCTTTAGTGAACAAGCTGCCCATTTGTTAAAGCGGCATATATGGCTAGCTTGGTTTTCTTTTTCGTTTGTAATGTATGCGCGTGCGCTGAGATAAAAGGGAAGATCTATTAGAGTGATTTATTTCGGCTTCTTTCGGGCTGTGGCATTACCAAAAAAGGGATCCGAAAGAATTCAGAAAATTTGAACGTTAAAGTCTAGTAAAGGAATAAAACTAGCTAATGGAACTTGTACGTATATGTATATTTTTCAAATTATGGAAAATATTTTTGTACTAAAACTTTTTGTCTTTTGTATAATTATTCGAGTACTAACTTTTAATCCACATAACGGTTATACAACTATCGGAACAAGTTTCACATTACTATATATAATTCGCTAATTTAAACCACACAGACATAATCTGTTCTTAATGCTAAAATTAGTTACTGGGGATTGCTTCTGTTAAAAATAAATTTAATGTGCTTTATCCTTGCTGCATTTTACAATGATTTAAACTGTAATTACGTCAAAAGTAATATTTTTTTAAGCTAACTATATTAACTTTGATCATTGCCGCAATTTTAATATACACGACAGGTAAAGAAATTCTACCGACGTCTTTGTCAGTGGAGATCAGAGAGATAACAGGTTAGTTTATTTATTTTTCGATTAAAAAAATCCTCAAAAAAATAATCCTCCCAAAACGATTCTTATATTTAAAAAAAAAAATATTGTGTTATAAAATGGAAGCACATTGAGTATCGTAGATAGCAAGGATCCGTTCCGATTACTGAATTAATAACTCCGATAATTGAACCGTTTATGTTTGTGTGTGATGTAGCAGAAGTAGGTATTTTAATCAATTACCACTTTTTAGTAGGTATTTTAATACACACCATCGAAGCTTTGTATTCATACACGAAGTAAAAAAAAAATTTATGTTTCCACTCGCGTTTTCCGTATGTTTTAGGACATCTAGGAACAAATTTGGTTACATGTCTGTCTGTTATGAAATCCATTTGACGGGTATAACACCTACTATCGTTAATATTATATTAATTTGCATGAAATGGACGTTCACTTTGGTATAAAATCTCTTCGAAAAATTCTTGACATCGGAACTGAGGATGAATCACATTCACTTGTAAGATGGAATTTCCTAACCTTTTCAGATAAATAAAGTTGATATAGTTTTATATAACGAGGTTTTATTTAGAAGTTCTTGCCAATTCAAACACATCAATGGCTAAGTGCCATGAAATAAACCGAGAGAGCAGAAAGATAGATCCCTAGATATGATAGAGCCTATGTCATTAGATTCATGTTTAATTCTCACACCTTAAAGAACATTCATTTGATCATGCACAGTATCTGCTTCATATTTTTTTATTATTTCGTGCTTATACATTAGCATTTGGTTTTAGAAAAGACAAATTTTACAGACATTTTAAAACTTTTTATTTGCAATAATATTTAATTAAATTAGTTTGTCTTGGTTGACTTAACCTATTGAATTTTATAACTAAATATTAATATGTCACAAGGCTGAAAATTATGATACGATTGTAAACGTTTGGAATAATTAAATTGAATGGTTATTTGCCTTTAAGTGGCTATTCTATTCAACAACTGTTGTAACTTCCACTTCCTAGAACTAAATTCCACTTTGTATAATGAATGTACCTTATTCACAATTATTTTCCAAATTTTGTATAGAAATCTATTTATTTATTTTTTTTTTTGTCATCTTTTGAACTACCGAACTAGACTTTTTTTTTACCCGAATACTTCTCTGAAATAACAGCGCTCACTCTCGGGGTCTCGATGTTCTTAACTCGATTCCTGCGGTTGGATGGTGTCGGTGGTGGCACATACGAGTATGTCAATCTCCTTGATTACACTCTCTCAGCTGTAATTATGGTCTCGCCGCTTGGACGCTAAGTAAGATGCATAATTGAACTTCCTTGATGAGAGTTCATTTGTTTGATTCGGTAATTCTTGGCTTGTCATTAAAGATCAATTGCAATAAAAAAAGTGTGAAATGCTCATTTAATTGTAGTAAAATGATTTTGTGTCTCTTTTATGACTGTCGGTTTGCTGGATTAAGATGTAAAACACAGAAGGGGAAGTTCTCCCCTACCAATTTGTGGTTAATGCACCCTGGTTCATTTGCTCCCTCTATCT